>QPKB01000009.1:32737763-33301122 GCA_003546025.1 Camphora micrantha | reverse complement strand
TCAAAGAGTGTGGAGCATGCAGAAAGTGGAAAAGGATCTGGAAGACAATCTCAGGTGAATATAGAAAAGAGGGAAAGGGAGAAGGTGTCCTTTGATGTCTTGATGCCAACACTATGGTGCCCAATATGGGATACGACAGGGTCACCGATTGAATACGGCAGGAACACGGGAATTACACATAGAAGTGAAAGTATTGGATATAATACAAACACAATACATTTTTCTGCATCATAGGCCACATATGATGGCCAGAGCCAGCAGCTATGACAAAGGAAGGGGAATAGCCTCCAGTTTTCTCATGATGATGTGGAGTTTCTATCTGCTAGGAGGAGCAGAAGAGGATGGAGAATACATCTCTGAATTAGGCATAAGAGGGAAGGATTGCAGACTAGCACTGGGCTTCTCAGGTCATGCCATTATGCTTTGAGTGTGTGGGAAATAGTACAAGCATCTCTTGTGTAAGCCAATCAAGATCTTCTGAGGCTTCTTCCCCATGGTGACCTCATGGTCGGCACCACGTCACAATGGGAGCCCCTGCCCGGCATTGGGCAGCAGCCCCCGTGCATGGCAGGCTGCACGCTGTGATGTGGCGGACGCATGAGAGGTCCAACTCATGGTCACTCCCTGGGTAAACAGCCTCACAGGATCTGGACTCGCGTGTGAGAGTCACCCAACAAATGGAGTGAAAGCAGGCATCTTTTCTGAGTCCAGAAATATCAAGCAAAGGCAAGGTTTGTTCGGATGACAGAAGTCAGTTGAGCAAACTTAGTTCACAGTTCGAGGGCTAAAGTCATGCAACCGATCATCAAAGTTCAGAAAGTGGTGGAAAAAGTCATACACATCAGCAATTTGCAATCCAACACTATAGTGCATAACTTGACTTGCTTCATGAAGCTTCTTCTCCCAGATGTATAGCTTTCCATGTAGAAGAAAGATTTCCCTTGAGTTCACTTGTATATACTCATCAACGTTTAAAGTTCTTTTCAGCAGATGATGTTGATTTTGTACTTGCTAGAAACAACTGAGAAAGGAGGAGCAACCACATCCAATGTCTTGGAAGACACTGCAGTAAAGAAGTTCATAAAATTTCGAAATATAAGATACAGCTAATCCAATTCCCTCAGGGAAACAATGGCATCAATTTCAAACAAAATACACTTCCAAATTTCGCCAGTTCAAATAACCTGAGCAGGGAAGCCCCAACTCATTCTAAGCAAGTAAAACAGTAGAAAAAGAAATTATCTAAGGTAATTCCAAGGTGATGTCACAAAGTAGAATTTAATCCATTCCCCACAAAAGGGACTAGTTCATGGGGTTCCAAAAAAGAGTAAAGTAGATCAGATATTCAGCTTGAAACAGGCAAGATACTTTTCTTCACATTTGAGGCAGGGCATAATTTATGTAAGGAGTGAAAGGATAAAAGAAGAGAAGTTATAATGGAGTGGGACCATCACTTTCCTAGGAATTTATTCTTATTAGGTGATGGTCATTAATCATTTCTTGTCAAAGGGAGGAATAGTTGATGATCATCACCTTTAATCCTCCACTTTCAACCCTTCATAGAATCAGAAACTACTATGTCTAAAAAAATACAAGGAATTCCATACCATCAAAAAAGTAAAAAAATTAAACAATGGGCCCTAAATGTAATCAAGGCTATTGGCTGAGGATTGAAAATTTTCACTGTGAAAGCTTGTTTGAGGGACATCCTTTGAAAGTTACTGGACAACAAAGAACCAGAGGAAAGCAGAGCAAGCAAAGGAAGCTGGTTACCTTTATAGACTGCATTTCTCCCACGATAAGGAACCTTGCCCACTTCAAGCAACTTCGATATCTCATTGCCAGATTCTGAAGCAATATAGAATTGTGCCTGTAATCTCTCTCAAAACAACTTCAAGTTTAGCATACATCACAGCAGCACCAAACACCGCCACCGTCATTTGACGATTCTCATCTTCAACCACCACAATCTCATCCTCCTCCACCAAATTCACATCACCCCCAGACTCTTCACCACAATCTCCGCATCAGATCATCAGCCACCTCTCCCAAATCTTCTCCGCCGCCAGCGCCGCCCATCCACAACAGTTTTCTTCTCTTCCTCCACTTCTTTAACTTCTTTTCCTGCTCGATTTCGTCATCTTCCTCCACTTCCGACACTTCTTCCTGGCTCGATCCTTCGTCATATTCCACCACTTCTTCCAAATCAGGAATCCCTTCCTCTTCCCTCAGCTCCTCTGAATCGCGGCTTGGAGTGAATGCCCGATAGTAACTCTGGTTCTCATTAGAAAGGATTCAAAAAACTCCCACGACGGGCTCCGCGCGGCGGCGGAGACTGTGGCGGAAGCCGCCTCGACCGCGAAAGATCCGGCGCCGGGAGGCCGCGCGCCGCCGCCAGATAGGGAGGCGGCAAATAAGAAGACTGATCAAACTGCGGGCGGAAAACGAATAACCATAGTAACCACCATATCCAACGCCGTAATCGAATACGCATACGGATACGGATACGAGTACTGATTCGAATACGCCATACGGATGAGAATACGGATACGGATACGGATACGAGGAAGAGTTAGGGTTCGGATACGCAAAAACCATAACCAGCAGCAACGACGGGTCCTCCTCGACCCGTACTGTTTTCGGAACTCTGCCGCTGGTAAGACAACGGGAAGGCTCGGCGGGCGCGGGTCTGCATGTAGTTGACGCCGGGTTCTGGTCAAGGGTTTTCTCCATGATCGTTGCCTCGTCCATGAACGTGTTCATGTACCGAGTCGAGATCTCCGAAACCAGAATCCGAATCGGAGTTCAATTGCACATTCGATTTGGAATACGAATCAGAAATCTGATTCACACACGGGGATTTCAGGATGCGTAACAGAATCTGACTTCTGTTGTTGGTACTGGTTGGGAAGATAAGAAGCAGAAAGAGGAGGAGGAGGAGGGATGGTTTTCGACGAATCGCTGAGAGCGATGCCAACAGAAGCAAGAGAGCGAAGATAAGAGAAATGAAGCGTTGGAGAGTGTGTAACCGATGGCGAATGACGGATTCGAGAAGAATCGATTCGATCTCTGCAAGAGCGACCGGTTCGAGGGTCTCGAGCTTTGAGCCTCCGCAGCCCATTTTCTTCTGCTTCTGCTGCTGTTGCTGCTGCAGAGAAAAAGCTGCTGTTGTTGATGAGATTTGGTGACAAAGATAGGTAGGTTTTTTTTAAAGTTGAGGGAATCCTTTTTCAGTTGGAAGTGAATGAGAAGGTGACAAGGGATGGAGAAGGAAATAGGAAAGTGGAAGATGACGATGTTCATGCAGTGAAGAGTAGAGAAAGCAAAGAAAACGCAAGAGCGTGAGCAGAAGCGTACAAAGAACGAATAAATTGGGATGCATGGAGTGTGACGCCTGTCGCCGACCTCACGCTTTTACGGTTTTTTGTTGAGTTGGAAGATTTTTATTATTTAAGAGTGAGAAGAATTCAGCTGTAGCAGCAGCAGCCGCCAGATAGAGCTGAAGTGAAAAGCCTATTTGTTGAGTTTGTTGACTGTTTTTGACGTAACCCTGTCCGCGCCTGTATAAAGTGGGACCCTTCAATTTTTGCGCGGGTCCCACCCTGCATTTTTATCTATGCTCAGTGGTAAGATGGGGCCTAGCTCCAATTAGAGTGAAATTTTAAGTACATATCACACAAGATGAGAGAGATTTTGAAATGGTGAGCCCCACTTTTGAAGTTTTAATTGTGTCGATCACACAATTTTAGACCACTTTTGAAGTTCTAATTTTGTAGATCACACAATTTTTAGATTGTGAGATTCTAGATTTTGTGCAAATGCATTTAGTGTGTGGTGTGTGTGTGAGAGAGAGAGAGAGAGAGAGAGAGAGAGAGAGGTATTATGAGAATCCGGACTAGGAGATTTGGGGAATCGTCATTTATTTGACCGAGACTTGGAATCCAATGTGCTCCATCCAAGAATAGTAGAATACCATTTACACAACTGTAGAATACCATTTCTCCCTCTCTGTAGAACAATGTTTCAGCCTAGAAGAACACGAGTTAGTGCGTCTATAGCATGCTCCTACGCAATATTTCAAGCATTTAAGGAAATATTGAAAAAATGACAAAGTCTTTCAGTTTATAAATAAGAGGGAAAAAGAAAGAAGAAAGAGGAGAGGTAAAAAAAATAATGTTAACATGATTTCAACATTTCCAAGAAAAAAAATCTAATTAAAAATTAAATGACACATTTTGGCCTATGTCAAAATCCTGGTGCCACCCATGCATATATACTCAACTAGAACTGGGTCTAACTTAGAGAAATCCTTAGTGGGAATGAGTGGAGCTGCATGGTAAACTCCACCTGTTTAAATTTAAGTCACTCCAAATTATAGTTATTATTTGTATAAGAGATGTCTCCAAATTTTACTTTAATAGGATTTGATCGCACTTAAAGACTGATCATTTGATTAAAAATATAATTAACACAATCTTACACATTATAATCAAAGTCATTAATCACATTATTAATCCAAATAGTCACTGACAGCAAGACAAATTTTGATTGGAGTAAAATTTGGAAGATACCCCACACATAAGAAATATGTTCATTTTGCTTCCCAAGGTCATGTGTTTGAATACCCCCAGATTTACCCGGTGGGCATGTAAAGTGAGCTTGTGTGCCCGAAAATTAGTCTTGATGGTCTCTACCCAATGTTGGTGTGCTCAAGTTTAATATTGATGGTGCATCGAGAGGTAAATCAGGCCCGATGAATGTTGTGGAGTGCATTGTAACTATAAGGGTGATGTTCTATTCATGTTTCCAAAATATGTTGGCTTGTGCCATTCTAACGAAGTATATGTGTTAGTTATATTTGGAAGCTCTTCGTTGTTTTCTGAAGAACTTTGTTCATAGTTTAATTATTGGAGAGTGATACCTCTAATGTAGCTTTGGGTGACTCATCAAAGGCAAATCCATAGAAATTTTTAGTTTCACTTTAATGAAATTTCGGGTTTAATCTTCTAGCATCAATATTGTAGTTTCTGCATGTTTTTAGATCAGTAAATTCTTTCAGTGGCAGACGCATTAGTTAAATAAGGTGTTGAGAGATTGTCTCATTGGGAGGGTTTTATCATGCCAATAATTCGCCTTGTTGTTGAGTGGATTTCAATGCTATTGTACTTTTTCTCTCCTTTCTTCTTGTGTTCACTTGACTTAATAAAAGCCTTTGTTACTGATGATAAAAAAAAGGCATTAAAGAAGTTGTTTGAACAAATATTCCATCGTCGTATCCAAGAAGTTGTTCCAGGTAGTTCTAAAAGAGAACATCATGCTATCAGCTACTGACAATTTGACATTGACTCTTCCATTCACCAGGCCGCACCAGATATGTACAAAGAAACAAAAAGTAAGGCATAAAAGCCAAAACCCATGCAAGTACCAACCCATGGAAAAGAAACATGTTCATTCAGATAACTACATGACCTGTTGCTGGGGGCATCTCAGGCTCAGGAGACTGCATGATCAACACCCTCAAAAATAAAAGAAATCTAGTAATGGATATTCTTTCTGTTGAAGTGAAAATTCAGACCATTACTCATTCATTGTTTGGTATGTGAGGCTCTCTTAAATGGGAATAATTAATGAAAAATCTAAATAACTCAAAATAGATTCTCACTTTAATAGCAATTGAAACCCACAAATAATAAATAAATGTCAAAGTAAAATATAATGAAAATTTTAAAGGGTTTTATACATTTAATTGGATTGAAATTTGGTGAGAACCCACACAAGATGGACTTATTTTTTATTGATTTTGATCTTGATTAGCGACTTAGACTCACAATTTTCTCTTGAGCTTTTTTTTTTTTTTTTTGATAACCAGCCGGAGAGAAGGGGAAAGTAGACCTCGGGTGAAGTAAATGAATCCTCCGGTAAGTGAGGGAAGTAGACTCGGATAAAGAGTCCGTCTTAAGCAAAGTCATTGCACATGCTTACATAGTAGAGACTATTTTCTCAGTTCTCTGGACGGGTCGTTTTTATATGCGAAACCAATCCTTAACCGGATTGTCTACCACATGTTTTAAAAATACATGACATCCCAGTGATGCTTGCTACATTGGGAAACACATACAAAACACACATACAAAAAGAAAACTTGGGGTATAAGAAGAGAAAAGCCTACTGCACTAGGGTTAATGGAAAATTCTTGCTGATTTCCTTTTTGTTGTACTGGCCCAGCAACATGAACAGGTACCAGTTTGTTTACTTGGGATGCAAACAGGTCCCTAATTTTCCAAAGACCCCAACTTTCAGGAGAAAAATATGTTCGTGGTCCCTGAACGCACATGAGAGGGACGTAGAGCCGAGCCAGGATTTACTTCCAGAAGAGGCGAGTAAGAGTTAACTAATAGTGGTGGACTCGGAAAATAATTTTTACAAAGAGATCAATGATATTTTTATATTTTCCTTATTTTAAATTCTCACTTAAAATCTCATTTTTTTTTCTGGAGTTCCTTAATAATATCCACATTATAACAAAAGATCCTCAAGTTAAAAAAGCCTCAATATTTTCAAAAGACATATTAATCTTTCAAAACTTTGAGGATAGTTAAAAAATACAACAGTTGGGACTATGATGGATTGATCACACATAAACCAATCCACCAATAATTAATTAATAATGATCTGTTGATCGATTAGTTGCGATCGTCTAATGGGTCACAATGCCTGTGATAAATATGGATAGTTGAAAAGCCATTGAGTGATTACTTGTGTTCATTTGATGGGCTACAATGCCTATAGTAGCGTATGATTTTGAGAGCACACTATTGGTAGTTATTCACTAGTGCTATATATAAGAAAGATGTGAACATTCAGAGTGTAAACAATGATACCCAAAACCAATAGTTGTAGAGAAAGGATTCCCGCATTGTTGTGAAGGGGAAAAGTATCCCGCGGAGACTTCCATTTGAAGAGAAAAAATTAGTAAAAGACAAAAATATCCTCAAATCTTTTTAAATTCTCTCCTTTCGTAGAAGGAAAAAAAAAAAAAATAGATGAGGAGGGGCAAGATTATAAAGGACCAAAGCTCTCCCTTAAATTTATTGAAAATTCTCACGTATTCAAACAAATATATAAAAGTTGATGGGCAATTCAACTCAACCTCCCTCCAACCCTAGATAGACGGAACCTGCCCCCACCCCCACAAGGATTGGTCCCTGTGTGGAGTTGTGGGAGCCAATGTCCTATCCACAACAACAACACTATGATTCCCCGTCAATGTCATAAGTTTGTGTGATATATTTTCATTGAAGAATTTTATCCTACAGACGTCCCCACATACGGATGTCCGTTGTAACAAACGGGTGCCATGAAGTTAAGGAGGATTCTAATTTACTAATGCCCAGATGGGATATCCATACAAATGTTCCCATAGGAGAGAACCACGCCATTTCTACAACATTGGAGTATATTAAATTGCATTTTGGCCTCAATTTGGGTGTAATTTCATGCCCTTTATTCAGGTTGGAGCAGTTAGTTTTGTTGTGCTCTTAATTTTATCATTATCATTATCATTATGGTTGGGTCTAGAGTCTTTTTTTTTTTTTTTTTTTTTTTTATTTGCTATCGGAGGGTTCCCAACTCTTTTGGGCTAGACTAATTCTCTAGGTCCAGAGGGAAGCCGGGTAAACACTCCTGTGGCCCCAAGGTAGTAGCACTAGTGGACTCAACCTTCAATTTTTTAAGAAGGTGAAACTTGGGTCGATACTAAAACCTCTAGCTCCGAAAGAGGAAAGAACCGTGGTCCTGACTACTCGGCCAACCCTTTGGGAGTTAAATTAGGTCTAGAGTCAAATAATAAATAATCACATAGAACGAAGTCAGAGAACAGTTTTGGCAAACATGTATCAATGCCTTTAAATGTGACCAGATTGGATTTTTTAGATGATGGCCGGATCATCTTCGAACCACTTCCTTCCTTACAGTAAAGGATCGTGGTTTCCATAAATTTAATGAGAAGGCCAGAAGGAACCATTCACCATTTTTATGATTAAGACTTAAGATTCTCTTTACCCATTTAAAGTTATGAGATATTTTTCATTTATTATGTATCTTAGCCTTATTGGGAAGCTTATTTTTAAGTTGGGCCTTGATGAGATTGAAATTTGAACTTTCTTCAAATGATCCGTTCAAATGAGAAAACCCGAAATACTAATATTCCTCATTGTATGAATCGCATGGATCCTGTTTGTGGTCTTATGAGACTAGGGTGGTAGACGGGTCGGTTCCGGTTCTTGTCCATGGTGGACCCGGAATTGGAACCGTTAAGGAGAATGTGGAATCGGATCCGGACTCGGAACCGTTTCGGAACCGGTTTCTTGGCTCTGGAACCGGAACCATAACCACATATGAGACGGGTCTGGATCCAGGTTCGGCTCTAGATAGAGAATGATATTAAAAAAACATAATTTTTAGAAGAGAATTTCAAAAATTGAGGTAATATGTCGGGTCTCAGGTCCACGGGTCCGAACTAAGGTGGAACCGGAACCGGACCCGGACCTGGACCCAAACTCATTTACTTATCGTGGCCTTAATAAGGATTCAGACCCGGTTTTTAATGGGTCGGAACCTTCGGGTAATTGAAGAATCGGCGACCCATTTACATCCCTATACGAGACCATCCAAGTAGAGTTACATATTAATTGGATCTCTCTTAATTTAAATTCAGTTACAGATACATTTTTTTATAACTTGGACTTGGTTGATTACGAAAAAATTTAGTGAAGGCCCATACAAGAGGGTAGCATCTCTTTTATAAGATCCAAAGCTTTAATAAGTGGGCCCCAATGAAAAACCTTACTAATTACTCATGATCTAAGCCTCGAATGATTGGACTTCCCTCTATTGGTGCCCCCACATATATTCCATGTAGCCCATTTTTCGGAGCTGCAGGGTCACAGTTAGAAGAACAGGGTTGCTCATGGGCTGGACCTTATGCTATCCCAACTATTTAAGATGGAGATGGGCTGTAGTTTTAAGCTCGCGGGCCGCGGCCCTTCCTCGTTTTCGGGCTTAATTAATACTTCCTTATGCTTAAACTTTAAGCCTGTTGTAACATTTTCTTTCTTCATCTTATTGGGGGATTAATTGTAAAGATAGCCATTATAGATTTGACTCCTTGATCCTCACATGATGGGAGACCACTTAGCAACTCAACTGCCCTCATTTGGCTATTCCAATATTAGCTCAAAGTCATACAGTGGTAAAAGGGTTCAAGGATTGGTGCACCGCGGACAATATGGCTCCAATGGCCTAATCTAGGCCAATGCACTGGGAGCTCAGTGGTGTAGGCACCTTAGCTTCACATGAAGGCCCAGGGATTGACTCCAAGATAGATAGGTTTATTTCGGTCTCAGTAACCAGTAGTACCAATCCAGCAAAGGAAATTAAAAAAAGGGCTTGTATATGAGCCTGAAGGAGGCATTTGTGTAGAGGCGCGGAAGAAGAAACTTGTGTAGAACCAGCATTTCTACCCTAAAAAGAACACCTTAAAAGGCGATTTCCGTTCACAAAATCCCACAAACGCCTCGTAAGGCGCATTTGGAATGGAAACTCTAAAAGTAATATCTTGTTTTATAATTTTGAGCTTATTTACGTATTAGAGTGTTCAATAAACTTTTAATTATATTATTTAATTTTAGAGCTTGTTTACAAATCAAAGATTTTGTCTTTAAAAGAACAAGTTGAAGGGGGGTTACTCTTTTTATCTTTTATTTTTTTGGGAGCTTTTTTAGCTAAAGCGATGGAGGTGGACAATGCAAGATTTTCAAGTTCTTCAAACAAAAATAATCTCATACCTATGAAAATCAAGAGCTCAAACCTTTAATAACCTTTTGCTGAAGCCTATTGGACCATGTACTCCTAAGTATGTAATTCCATGCCTACAAATGGGACGTGAACGATGGCTACCCAGCGGTCTCTTCAGCAGGCCCGTGAAGTCACTGTCCAAATGCATATATATGATTGGGCGGATGGGCTAATGAACTCTCAATGTGCCATTGGACTTTAAACATTATGCTCTTTTACTACATTTTTTTTTTTTTTTTCACAAATGGGCTCAATGGACAGGCCTGAGCCCAATGTATAACAAGTAAAAGACGGCTAAGCTTTTTTGTCAATGAGTGAGCTCAGGGCCCAGCCTTACATAAATAGATTGTACAGGTGCTTGGGCCCGGGTTCGAATCCATCCAGCCCAAGTCCAGGTTGTGGCCACTCTAACACCTATATAGGGTTGTAAACAGGTTGGTTTCAGTCCGGTTCCATGGTGGACCCGGAAACGGAACCGTTAAGAAGAAGGTGGAACCGGATCCGAACCCGGAACCGTTTCGGAACCTGTTTCTTGGCTCCAGAACTGGAACTAGAACCATATATAAGACGGGTCTGGATCCGGTTCCGGGTCTAGGTAGAGAATCATATTAAAAGAACATGATTTTTGTGATAGATTTTCAAAAATTGAGGTAACATATCGAGTCTCGGGTCCACGGGTCCAAACCAAGGTGGAACTGGACCAGCACCCATTTACTTATCGTGGCCTAAATAAGGACCCAGACCTAGTTTTTAATGGGTCGGAACCTCCGGGTAATCGGAAAATCGGGTACCCATTTATATCCCTACACCTATATATCTTTATATGGCACTTATGGGGCCCAATATAACCAACTGCACATTATGAGTAGAACTATGATTGGAGTTGATGAATTTGAATTTTTCATTTCTCCATGTGCATTCAATTTTTTTTTTTTTTTTTTAAACAAGGAAGTTCGTTATACAACAAGGAGACCATGAGGCCTATATCCCAGGGCAAGATAATCCAAGCCAAAACATGGTTGTCATGAGAATCTGGGTTGTTGGAGCTGCAAGTAGGCGTGGCCACATCAACGTGGCCAGCGAAAGTCATGTGCTGGACAGGCAAGTTGAGAGCATGGTTTCTAAGCCCAAACCAATGCACATTGTTGAGCTTGAGGAAGTGAAAGTTGGATTTCTAATAAAATATCATTCAATAAAGGCCTTTACACCTTGATGATAAGCATTACTTCTCAATGTCACTTGCTATGAATACACTTCCTTTCCTCTTTTTTTTTTTTTTTTTTTTGTAAGGGGGATAGCTTATAATTAATCCAATTTGATCACAAGCTGAATTAGCAAAGCTCCCAATTTAAAAGTGATTTAGTCTCAATCTATTTGCATTAAATCATCATCATTAACTTAACTCCTTATATACTCGATAGATATTTGAGGCTTTAAAAAACTAGTAAACTTTGAAGACCTAAAAATGAGGTGGAAGCAAGGTTGGAAAACTTAGCGATAGTTGACTCTTGACTCTGCCGAACCACCTCGTTTTAATGAGAGACTGAGTTAGATATAAGTAAAACCAGTTGAGTCGAAAGTAATTAATTGTGAAATCTGAATCCTTCTACTCCCCATAAACTTAGCATCTTCATTTATTAGGATTTTTAGATCCTACTACTCCCCATAAGATTTGAAAATCCTCACTTGAGTGAATTTGCACACTGAATCTTATTTTTCTCAGTCATATGCATTGATATACATTAATATCAATGTGAAATCTGAATCCTTGTTCCAGCTACAGTAAAGAATAATTAGATCTATGGATTCGTTACCTGTCACCAAACATGCTTGAATCTAAAGATATGAAATTGGGCACTCTAGTGATATTTCATGTCTTTTCCCATTGCTTGAAATCAACTCTACAAGTACTAATCCACAAAAATCCCTTAATACAACTTATTTCATTATAATCGTGGAAAGCAGGAATCTTTTCCATGCAGATTTTGTTACCAAACTTGACTTTAGAATTTAAAACTTAAGGATGAAAAATTAAACATTCTCAAAAAGATTCATGAATTCATCCCTCTCCTTTGCCCAATATCTTGCCCACCCATCATCTCACAAAATTTAAATTTGAAACAAGACAATAGTTTAAACTCCCACCAAAATTTCTCTTTCAATAGTTACACCACAAATTATATTTGCAAGGAATTAATCAAGATCAAAATATTTGCCAAAATTTCAAAATTACTTTCACATTTTGTCAAATAAAACAAAGCCATGTACACAAAGTCACTACTGTACAGACTTAACCACCTCTTTTCTCACTCACATCACATGTCCTTTCAGATCATTTCGTCTTTCATTATTTCTTCTTCTTCTTCTTCTTCTTCCTATTTGTTTCTTTTTTCAGTTCAACTGCGTGAGTACGTTTAGAAGCGAAACTCTCGCATTTATCAAACTCTTAAACAATCTCTCACTCTCCTTCTCTATCTCCACAACCCATTCCTCACAAACCTTCAATCTCCTCAACTCCATCTTCTCATCATCCTTCCAACGGCGCAGATTCTCCCCCCAAGCATCTTGAAACTCGCAGACCCCATCATCACCGTCCATCTTATTCCTCTTCCTGATCAACCCAATGCACGATGCCTTCGATGATGAAGACAACGAGATCCCGCAGAACACCGCGACCGAAACCGAAACCGTTACCGCATTCGCCTCTCTCAAGAGCCACGCCAGCTCAGCATCCGGATCCGCCGCCGCTACAGGCGCGCAGCATCTCCTCGCGTTTCGGATATCCGTTACGATCCTCGCCAGGTCTCTCTCGATCTTCTTCCTCGACTTGACACAGGAGGAGATCTTGGAGCCGTCGCGGCAGCGGATGGCGACCTGAGCTGCGAGCTGCGCCTCCTTGAGGCCGACGAGGGCGGAGCGGAAGGAGCCGTAGGCGTCGACGAAGAGGAGGGAGGTTTCTAGAAGGTTGTCGACCCAGTGGGACCGACGGCGGAGAGAGTGGTGGGATTTGGGGAGCTGGAAGAGGTCGTCGAGGGAGTCGTGGAGGCGCTTGAGTTGGGTCAAGCCGGCGCAGACCCAGGCGGAGGAGCCACGGTCGGGGTCTGCTTGCCAGGACTTGAGGGTTTGGATCTGGTCTTTGAGCTGGGAGGTGGACGGATGAGATCTGCATGGGAGACTGGATGAACGGACGTGATAGGATCTAGTAGACTTGGAGGTGGTTGTGGTGATGTTGTGTTTTGGAAGGGAAATGGAGCGACGAAAACCTGATACCACCATATCTTTCTCTTTCTCTTCCTCTTTCTCTATCTCTACTGGGTGTGGAATTTGGAAGTTATAATAGGGAGGAGGAAGAAAGCAGGGGTTGGGGCTTTTATACCGAAGGGTAGTTGTTTTGGAGATTAAAAAAAAAAAAAACACAGAGAGTGCACGAGCACGAGCGGGGTCATGACTCATGAGGCTGGATCCGCGAATAAGTGGAGGTGTCTAGAACATGAGACGGGCGCTGGCAGATTATCGAGGTGCCTGCTGGGGTTTTGGGGATGGAATTGGTGGTCCCGCCTCCCGCGTGTTTTAGCTGGATGGACGGAGCTGGAGACGCGTTAGCGCTCGTGCGACATTTGTATGACTAGGAAGAATCCGGATCCTCCAATTACACGAGGATTTTCCAACTCTATTGTTGGGCCCCATCTAAGAGTAAACATGAACGTTCAAGATAAATCTCACCTGCATATCTCATTAAGATTTGATTTAACAAGGAGTGGATTCCGCCGTCTGATTGAACATACAGTAGAAAGGTTACGTGAAAAGCAGCTTGACCCACCGATCTTGCTCGACTCAACCCGCATAATATATGGGTAGGTCGCAGGTCTAGCTTTCCTAATCCATGTTTAAACGGGTCGGATTAGGATTAGCTCATTTAACCGGCATAATCCGTTTGTCCTTTTCTTACCGCTAAAACTTATATTCAATACTTAATTCTATAGAGTGTATTTTTTATCTTGGAGCAAGGCTCTCGTAAGCTCAAGCGTAGAATGATAAAATCTTGTAAGCTCATGCTTGTGGAGCCCACCTTTGGTCTATCCAAATGGACCAAACACGTACATAATCTCTCTAAATTGCACATGTCCACCAACTTTCGGTCAAATCTAAATTTACTGGACCGTTGGATCGACTATGTATCGATTCGAATTGACTATTGACCATTAAACTTTTGGGCTCATATGGAGATGATAGAAATCACGGTTGTAGCTGATTTTTTGCAAAGAATGAGATCACAGGGAGTCCTTAAAATCCCCCCACCCACATTCTTATGTGGGCCCTGCCACACACTTGAGCTTACCTTATCCTAAGCTTAAGTTTAAGAGAGCTGACCCCTTTATCTTGATATGATGGGTTTTTTTTTTTTTTTTTTTTTTTTTTTTTTTTTTTTTTTTATGAAAACTTTATTTTATTTCTATTAATCTTGTTATTCTATTTTTATAGTCATTATTTAAATATATATATATATACTTATTTTATAAATAATTCATTCTCTTTCTTTTTTCCCCCTCAAGTAAAGCCTTTGTCAAACTTACTTAAGGATATTTTTGTATGGTCTTCTATTTTAGGAGGATTATGAAAATGAAGAAAATATAATGGATATGACATAAATAAAATAAAATATTTAAGTAATAGCTGAGTTTATGTTGGTTTTCATGTTATTTTATCCTTACGCTTGGCATAGGGTAAAGAGAATGGTGAATTATGACATCATGATTGTGGCCTACACCTGAATTATTCAACTCAATATCAGTTGAGGCTAAGTCTGATTTAAGATCCTATAACAAACAAATTAACATTAGGATTATCATAACTCATACAGTGCTTATCCATATCGCCTATTATGATAGGTTTTAAATTGCACCAATATGATTTAGAAAGTTAAGGATTGTTTATTTAGATCTTATCTAATTTTTATAAATTAACTTATGGGTTTGAATCTAATTTAAACTTTGAATATGGTTGGAAGCCACATAGAATTGTTAATAGATTTAGGTTTTGGTGCAAGTTATGCAGGTGAACCTGGCCGACCCGCAATAACCCGCAAGGGTTATGCAGATTAATGTGGGTAGGGTCGAGTTAATCCGTAGTGAGTGCGGGTTAGGAGTTTCTAATTGGTTTAATAAACGGGTCAGATACGGATTATGAGCATCTAACTCGTTTCATAAATGGGTTCAACCCGTTTAGCCCAACCCGGCCCATTTGCCACCTCTAGTTACGGGTCGCTTATGTGAAATTAGTGCCTGCATCATGCTAATTATAATTTAAGTTGTGTGAATAATTGTATGGTGGGACTCTTTCCTATTGAACTGAAATTTGAAAATATATCATTTTAGGGATGAAACTCATTATGAACGGTGTGTATAATCTATATGTAAGCCCCACAATGGAGAACCATTATAAAAAATTAAAGCCAAGGGTTTTGGCTTTAAATTTGACCGGCAGTTACTCTACTTTATTTTAAATCTTACATTTTCTCTCTCCCGCTTACCAACTCCCCCATTCTTATCTCACCTCACCACCCACTTTTATCTTTTCATGCAATAATATAAGTGCTCACTCATATAACTACATATAGCTACTTTGCATTTAAAAACTTTATTGTCTTCTAGTGCATAGTTAAGATGAAAAGGTTTGTGTTTGTAACTTTGCCTTCCTTGAAGAAATGGCGATGAAAATCAAGGGTAATTTTTTTTTTTCAGTGTAATATCTTTATCATGATTCCCTAACCCAGAGTTGTTATAATTAAATTTGAAAAGTTCCCGAATACATGATGTCCTGGCTGATGCATTCAAGTAATATATTTAAAAGATTCTAAGTCACTAACTTTTGTAATAGTTTTTATTAATTAAAATTACTTTTATCATAACTTTCACATTTATATTGTCCATGCTAAGCACGCGCATGTTTTGCTAGTGAATTTGTTATGGGTATTGTGTAATAGGATGCTGACTAACAAAGTTGGAAGGTTTCTGATTCGATCCTGTCCGGGTACACCCCTTCCAAAAACTTTTCTTCTTCTTTTTAATTCTTTTCTACCATTTATCAAATGGACCACGCGTAATTTTGCTTGTGGAACTCACAATTGGATTGTTTCTTCTTCTTCTCCTTTTATTTTTTGGGATGCCACCCTGTCATTGTCACAATTACAATATCTTTTTTTTTTTTCTTCTTCTAATGGAGGAACATCTTCTAATTGTCTAGGGGGGAATGTTAAGCGGTTGACATTTTTAATTTAACATGTTCTATATTTTTCAAGTCATAGTCATACATCTGGGATTAGTAGTGCACACTTTTTAGCATCTAAACTAACTTCACATATTTTTATTATTGCTGTCGTGATAGGTGTCCTGTAGATTACTTATGATGTATGTGACGCACATAAAAAAATAAAACTAAAAAAATCAGTGAATGAAGGATTCAATTCTACGGAAATACTTATGCGTATCTGTCCCTTGCCGTATTATGGTGATGGACGATATAGTGGGGCCAACTTTGTGATTCATCCAAACCAACCACATACATGAGACCCCCTAAAACACATTGCATCCATTGAGTTTTCACTAATACGAATGGATTGAATCATTAGGTCGTGGGTTGAAAAAATTTTCTTTAATATAAAGTCGTTAATTTTGTAGATCACGGATGAAGGGTCTTGAAGGCATGGGATTGACCCCAGATATGATATATGTACCCCTCCATGATGTCCCTTAACATCCCCTCCACCCCAATCTCCCATCCCAAGTCCCATGATTAATGGGGCTTTAGGTGGCCCTATCAAATTTGTCCCTCACAATATATAGACTGGCCCCTTTTCGTGGTTTACAAATATGATCGTTTACCACTTCTTCATGTACATATGTAAATGAGAGACTGAGAAATGGTCTCATTTATCAGCCTTATTTGTATGTAATTCATAAATAAGTGCAAATAAATGTAATTGTGCATAATTGTTAAGTATGTGCATCTTCACCCAATTAAAAATGAGTGCAAACAAGCAACCTTTAAGCAAGGATACAAGCCCTTTAATTTGAAGGGAGATTTTCAAAAAAGTATAAGATTTTTAGCCCATTTTCAAAAAAGTACATAAAAATTTGAATATATCAAAATAGTATAATAGTCATTTTTCTTTCAATCAAGCTCTCACCATAAAAAATCTAAAAAAAAGACACAAATACCCTTTGTCATTATTCAGAATTTTTTAATAAATCATTTAAGAGGAATGATCAAGTCCAAACCCTCCTCCTCCAAAACGACCTAGTGGGGTCCACTTCAACTACTATTTTTTTTTTTTTTTTTGCAAGTTGACCCAATGGCTAGGAAGAGGAGAAATAACTTGCCCACCCGATGGGAGCGAGTGTGTGTACCACAGCGACACTCTACACTCTATGATTCCCCACTTTAACTAACTTATGCATGGATTGTTAAAAATAAAAAGTTTATATGGATTCTAGATGACTAAAAACTAGCTTTATTAAATGGTTATGATCAAGAAAATCAAGTTGAATCATCCAAAGAAGGTGCCCTGCTATCAACATTTGATGAATGAGACTCATAAAGTGATTTTTTGGGAAGAACGAATGATAAGAAAAAGCCCAAAACTTGTCAACTGGTATTTTCTCCACTTTTCAAAATAATTTATGGAAAGAACTTGATTGAAATTAAGAAACATTTAAATTCACATATATATTTTTATGAGCCAAAAATTATTATACTTTATTGAAATTTCCCCTGATTTGATTCAGGAATGAGTTTAGTTGGTTTTTCTACGCATCCCCTGGTAATTTGTAAGAAAAAAATAGATGTAGAGATAAGACACCATGTCAGAAGGAGCATGCTGCTCCAAGTCCAAAGTAAGAAGCCAACATTTCCATTAAACAAACAACTCCTTCTGGTTGTTTATCAAGAGATCCCATCCAAATGCCAAGGAGATGCCGGGGATGGGTTGAACTTGAGCAAACATCGCAGCTCCATGCACACCATTTCATGCCAGGTTCCACATGGCAATGCACACCATTTATGAGCCAGGGGGGTCTGTATTTTTGCTGTGTTTTAGGCCAATGGGCTGGACCTGGTTCCAAACTCTGTCCCAACACCTAAGTGAAATTAGAATTAGTTCCTGCCAATTATGATTGAAGGCCTAAACAAGCCTGACATATTGAGCACAAAGTGATCAACAAAATTTGCAAATAGAATGGCCAAACCTTTTGTGCTCGTTCACTATTGAAGTGAATATAAACATGGGAAACATGAACAAATATCGTATATCATGATACATTATTTTCTTTATGCTTACTTACATGTAAGAAACTTAAGCCCCAAAGTTCATAGATTTTCTCTTAATTTTAATTTTCTACGCAGTTCATAAATATGAGCCAAATTTTACTCAAATCAAAGTTAAGACGCTGTTGGATTGTCTGTGTTCTTTTTCTTTTTCTTTTTTTTTTTTTTTTTTTTTTTTTTTTTTTTTTTTTTTAAATATGTGTTTTAGACGTGATTAATCTGGCTGTGTAGATAACTTTATAGCAAGATAAGATAAAGCAATTAACAGCATTGGGCGGTTTGAATTTCAAAAGCAAGCCCATTGATGGATTTATATTGCTGGGCTCAGAGTGTTCTGTGAAACCTGCCTTTTGACACCAATCCATTTAGCATTCTTCATTTAGTTGAATCACAGGATAAGACTGCATGCCAAAATATTGCAATCAATACTTGAATTAGAGACTGGTACTAGGCATGCGCTTCATTTGTCAATTATCAATGATTAACATACATCAAGGTGAGTTCAGAGTGTCAATGTAAATTCATATCAAACTGTTACTAAGCCACGTTGGTAGTAATCTGTCCCTAAAGGTGTTTCAAGTTGAAGAGTGAGTGAGGTTTTTTTTTTTTTTTTTTTTTTTTTAATATTTTATTTTAAACGGTAACAACAAAATTCATTAAACTAAACCAAAATACAAGGCTAACAAAAAGAGCAAAAGAAAGGAGGGTGGGGGAGGTGCAAGAGAGATGCATCACTCCAACCTCAAGAGAAAAAAGAAACTCCCCTATTACATAATCACACCAATATTTAAAAAAAGAAACCGACCAACTCCTTGCTTAGGTAATGCATCGGCCATGGAATTGGCTGACCGAACCTCGTGACATTGAAGTGTTAGTTAGTATACTGGGGCTTTGCTTAGTTGGTTAGTATACTGAGGCTAAAGCAACTCACAGATTAAAGAAAAAAAAAAGTGCTAATCCACTGAGCGCAGAGGATGCATGTGATGTAAAGTGATTTATTTTTATGATTGGGTCAACCATATATTTTGCTTTTGTAGATGCTAAGTGCCGGCTCTCTCAATAAACAAACACTGGGAGTATGCAAACACACCCAATCCTGTACTCACCATTACAAGCATACATCATCACTGACCTCTTCTTAATCATGCGTGTATTGTAATTACTTCATCCACGATTTTTTTTTTTGGGTGGTCCTATTAGGCGCAGTGGCAAAGGGGGACTGACTTAACCTACTCCGTGGGCAGAAGGTGAGAGCCAAAGTCCCATCCACAGATAGATCCCTTTATTCTCCTTCATAATTCATTGTTGTCAAACTAATGTGACTTAGGCAGTTGGAAACTCAAATTATTAACGTTTCAATTGAAGAGACATGTCAGTGAATTCGTGAGTTATTGTCCTACCAAATACAATAGAGCTTTAGAATTTAATAAAATCAAATTATTAACATTTTAGTTTTTTTAATTGAAAGGCCGTGAAATGAACGGCTCAAATAGAAATTTTGGATGTCCAGGCCTCCACTTTGAATCCGACAACCAATGAACATCAATGGACCTTCTTGTTGTAGCTGCCTACGTCCCAACCTCCTCAATATCATAGGCCAAAGGGCCCAAGTATCTATTTGAAAATGTAGTAGAAGGATTCCTACTGTAGAAGGATTTAAACCCTTCTAAAACTCCTTCGATTCATAGTCAATATTAGGGACATACCTGCTATGACTTTTATGTTCTATGTTTTATTTTATATACATTTTTTTATTCCCGGTTGTTATTTTATATACATTTAAAGTTAAAAGACTGACAGCATGCACAAAAATGAAGATTTATCAATGTTTGGAATTTTTCAGATGTTTTCAACAACTTTGCACCGGTAAGGGAAAGTATAGCTATATACAGGTATATGATCTACCAAAGGGAAGGAATAAGTCGAAGAAGACGTATTTGGAAGAAGTAAAAACCGATATTAGAAAGTGTAACATATTCAACGATTTGACCGACGACAAATCGAAATGTGAAAATATAGTTGAAACAAGGCTTTGATAATGACGATGTTCTCGGGAATTGAAGGCTATCGTTGTGGATAATGCGCGCCTGCTTCCATAGCTCTCCCCAGTTTTCGAACCATGGTATGAGCCCTTTACGTCTTGTCAACAATTGACTTTTAACTAAAAATAACTCCGAACTTATTGTGGTATAAGTCGAAAGAGAAAATTTAAGAAACATATGATGAGATTGGATTTGACCCAATCAATTCAGTGTCCTGGACCATGTAAAGAGAAAATTTAAAAAACATATGATAAGATTGGATTTGACCCAACCAATTCAGTGTCCTGGACCATGTCTCAAAAGCCATCGTTCCCAAAACAAGTCTCTGGTTTCTTCAGCAACCCAAGATTCCAAAGATGAGGGTTGATAAGAAGAGGAGCTGCGCGCCCTTGACTTGGTGCATAACGAGACAAGGTGCTCTCCGTTGTCATCTCCCTTGACTCTGACTCTGACTGACTTCTGACTGAGGCTCGGATTCAATTGCCCAAGAGCTGAATTGTATGTTCTCCAACCGGACATGACAGGTTGGATGGGTTGAACCTGTGCAAACATGTCAAAAGACACCTGTATTTTACAACTTCTCAGAGATTCCATGCCTCCTTACCGTTCTAATTTTGTTTGAATCCACAGCCTTGGAGCAAGAAAGTCTTCTGCCACCACATTCCCCAAAGCAGAAGAGGTAGGTAAGATCCTCGTCGTTCATCATTCATGACCAACCATTCCGCAATGGGTGGACGATCTGGCCTTTGAATAATGGAATGCAATGGGTTATTAATAGCCCTCCATTATAGTCGAAGCAAATGAGTCATGACCTAGATGATGATTGATGATTTACCTTCAATATGCCCCCATCATATTCAACTGTGGGTATAGTTGCAAGTGGAATGGTTCCGGATCGGAACCATATTCGATCCAGATTTGAACTCAGTTTTAATTTTAGTTTTGATTCGGAACCTATTTTGTTAGTTTTAGATTCGGTTTCAATAGAAAAACTCGGTTCTTATTTCAGAACCGGTCCACCTAGAGGACTAGAATCTAGTTCAAAAACCAATTCAATTTCTCTTCATTTTTTTATTTTTTCTTTAAAATAAGCATATATTTCAACTTATAACAATACATCAAGTCTACTACCTCTAATATTATGTATAAAAAATGTTCCAAAAAAATAATTTTGAGGTACAATTTGCAATATCAAAGACTCAAATGTCGGGTCCTGGATCTACAGGTCGGAACCTATATGGACCCAAAACCAGATCCGTTCATCAATCGGAACCTAAATTGGGTTTTGGACCCGGACCCGTTTATGAATCGGAACCTAAAATAGGTTCTAGACCCAATTTTTTATGGGTTGTAACTTCCATGTAATCGGAGAATTGGATACCTGTTTGCAACCCTAACTGTGGGAGACCCTATGGTGAAAATATCAGCCACTCGATTAACAGAAGGAGCGACTCGAACATTGAGCCCTTGTGATGTTCCCTATCGTATGGGAATCATAGGGAAACATCTTTTCTTGTAATAACAGCCATCCATTATAATTAGTTGGAGCAAATGGGTCACGGGCTAGATGATATATCGTCATTGGTTAAGTCCTATAAATTGGACATTTTAGGATAATCTGATTGATCTAAGGAAGTTGTGATTGATGAAGAATCAAAGATGGACCCCATTGACCCCACGTGAAGATGAGAGGCTTCGATGGTGCTGAATTGTCCCCAACTAAGGTCCATGGATACCAGAATGAGCTAAAAATATCATAATTAGACCAAACCAGTCGCTTGGTTGACTTAGAAGGCCATGAATGCAATAGGTGAAGTTCCTTCAATAGAGGTAAAAACATGAGACTACCTTCGACAACAAGAGGTTGGTTAGGTGGTTGGCAATTCTGCATGTCGCTCGGTTGTTCAGGAATTGATCCCTGCGTATGCCAACTCCCCACATGTGTACTCTCCTTCTTAATGTGTGGATTTCCTCTTCCTACTTATGTAGACTCTCTTGGGTCTCAGCCTCACAAGCAAGATGGGGCACCTAAAATAATAATAAAAACATGAGACTATCTTTTATCTTTTTCCTAATTGACATTTAATGTACTCTAATCGAAATGGTTGTTGGACTCTTAATTCAGGACAAATAACTCAATATCACTGCTAACATCACAAAAGCATTTAAGGAAAGCATAAAATAGGCTTCTTTCACTGTTGCTCGGCCTGTTAAGCCAAAGTAAATTAAGCCTAATGCTTATGGACCTCATAGCGAGCTTCTAATGTTTAGAATCAACAATGAGAGAATGTGTGGATCCTCATAAGTTTGTGAGACATGCACAGTCGATAAAGTGTGGGAATGAGAGTTATTAAATTTCTTTAGCTAATCATTGCTACTAAAACCTCAAGCATTTTTTTTTGTCACGCCGAGTCGTTCCTCCTGAGATTCGAACTCACGACCGGTTGGCTCTGATACCACATTAAATTTCTTTAGCTAACCATTGCCACCAAAACCTCAAGGCGTTAGTAAAGGCAGCTAGCATAAATGCTTTTTAATTAATATTCCCCTTTGGGTGGAGTCCATTCTTCAACAAGAGTTATTCGATCCATTTCAAAAAAAAAAAATTATGATTAGTGTGGTATCCACCTGGGCCGAAGCTTGTCCACGCCAAACATGTACATTTTGTATTGTAACTCTCCTCAACTGAATCAAATGGCAATGAGTTCATCTTTTTCTTCTTCCTTTTTCATCTTAAAATTAGAACCCTATGGCAATCAGTAGAAAAGCAGAACGTATGATACTTCTACCCTCCAAAAAAAGTGAATTCAAGGAGAGATGTCCATAATCCCAACGTTCAACAAGATCTTATGAACACCTTTCCGGACACAGTCTTCTATATCTTCTTTTAGAAAATCCAGTGGAAACTCTTTTGGTTGAGGCTTCTTTGCTATATGAAAATCTTGTGGTGCTCAAGGCAACTAAAGGCCCTCCTCTCAAACTGTCAAGGAAGCTGAGCCACACACGATCCTCTTCATGCTGGAGATAGCCGTGGATTGAGGTTTTATGAGAGTTGTGATTTACTCTGATGGTAAGGTTAGGAAGTGATTAAAGTGATTGGTTGCGGATTCTTTTTTTCTGTGGGAATGGTCTCTAACTTTAATCATCTTTGACATCATCAAGTTGTCAAATATGGTCCAATCATTTTTCTTTCTGAGTTCATTCCTAGAACTCTTGAATGGACCAACTCACTGTCTTGCTCAATGGGGTTCTAGTTGTTCTAATTCTAACATTTGGTTTGAGTTTCTCCCTTCTTGGTTATGCAAACTGATTTAATTCTGTCTTTTTCTTTGTTTAATTTTAATGATTTTCATTTTTTAACAAAAAAAAAAAAAAAAAAAGGAGCTCCACTGCACATGCAGTCCACTTGTAGGAGGAAATTCTCCTAAAATGAAATGCAATGGGCTTCTGGCAACTGTTTCTGGGCCAGTTGAACCCAGGTAAATTAAGCCTTATGCAAAGAGGGTCGTGGACCTTATAGAAAGCTTATAACGATCAAAATCAACGTGTGGATCCTCATACATGTGACACATATACAGTTCAGAAAATGAGTTCCATGCATGAGTTGATCCCTTCCCAATATATGTGTGCGCGCGCGCGCGCGTGAGAGAGAGAGAGAGAGAGAGAGAGAGAGAGAGAGAGAGAGAGAGAGATAGATGTACTAGTGTGGCAAACACCTGGGCCCAAGCTTCTCCAAGGCCAACATGTATAGTTTTTAGGTCCAATAACTTAGCATGGATTTATTATGTCCATAAGCTTAAGATTTCACTTTCTTCTGCTTCATTTTCTAGTAGTCCTCTGAGAAGAGTCACATTTAAGAAAGACATTTCTTGCTGTTTGTTGTTCAGGCAATCCAGAAGCGGCCTAGGCCCATTTAGGGTTAAGCTGTAGGCATGCAGTAATGGATCATCTCAAGTATTTCTTTTTATCTTGCTACATAATATTTGTCCAAAACTTGATTTCTCGGTTTAGGTTGTTGAACCAGTACACTTCTATAATTGGTCCATTCAACTAGCAGGATCAGGTTTAGCCATCATAGACCAAAAGCCAACTTAGTCTTAAAATGCTTGTTTTGCCAATCCACTGTTTGCACAATGCCACAGAGGGTCTTGTATCTCACATTCACCACCAGCCCCCTGAAACTTCCACACAAAATGCCATTGGTTTCAAACTAGCATTTAGGATTACAGATAGAAGCAATGGGCTTTTCATATTAGAGATGTCCTACCGTCTTACCTTAAAATGGTGAAGTTGTCGTTTCAGAGATTGAGTTGATCACAGCCACTTCCTCAGAAATTCTTTTTCAAGTGCCTAAGCAACCACCAAAGAATAACAAAAGAAAAACATTTGTTTCATATCTAGTCACGTCCACAACATTATAATTGCATCAGTACTTAGAGAACAGAGGCTTGCAGGATTTCACTCTCAGGCTCTTCAATGGGAAGCCTGAAAACATAAATAGAACAATAGTTGAACAATTGATTATACATTGAGCTTATAAAGCCATAAGATTAATTTTGACTACAGTTGAAGACAGAGAAGCACAGGCACCTTACAAGACTGGCTTGTTCGGCAATAACACAGAGAAAAATAATCGAACAATGTTGAATTCCTTCTTTAATTGAAGATATTACAAGGATGAGGTCATCGGCGATGTGCCTGAACTAAATGTCAAGTGTTGCAGGGAAGGCCTTGGCTATACAATAGAGATGCAATCTTCAAATGTACGATATGTTGAGGTCAACGTCCATTCTTGCTCTTGCGCGGTCATAATTGTGGTCGAACCCTCGCCCTCTCCATAAAACTATTGTTGCACCTGAATCTTATCACCAATTGCTTTTGGGATAAGTGGTAACTCAATGGGGGTAAGATCCTACGAGTGATATCAGAATCTGGTAGGTCGGGTGTTCGAATCAACATCCACCTTTGCTCCTGAGAGGTCATAATTGTGGTCGTGGTTGAGCCCTCGCCCTCATTATAAAACTATTGTTGCGTCGTTTCCTATCCTACAAGTGGTATCAGCTCACGGGAGAGATTGTTGAGGTCAACAATAATGTTTACTTAGTAAGATATGGCAAAAAAAAAAAACCCAACCATTGGCAAGAAACTAGTGAGATGTATGCTCTGATTATTAATAGCGATAATGTTAAGCCCACAAAGGTGCCAAACAATCTAATACCTCTGATGAGATAATTTAATGAGATTATCAAGCTATCTTCTTGATGGATTACCTCCTATGAGGGACATGCAACGCCATATTGATCTCATCTCAAGTGCTAGTTTGACTAACCTTCATCATTATTGTATAAGCCCAAGATGAGATTCTATAGGAATTACAGAGAAATACTGATTCCTTACATTTTCAGTTGATGGACACTTTTAGGACATTTGAAGTAAGAAAAAAATATAAATAGGAATGTTGACAAAACTGATTTGATTAAGACAACACAACCTCCCACAAAAAAATATCTTCCTTTCTATGTCTTCATCTATTTGCTCCACAACTGACTCCCAAAGGCTGCCTTTTTTCTTTTCTCTCTTTTTTTCTTTTTTTTTTGATAATCCAATACATAGAGCATGTTTGGTAAAAGACGAGGAATCTATAGATCTTATGATTCTTCACTACCACTGGAACAAGGATTCCTTGCTGAGGATTTGTATAGTTGGGGATTTCACATTGATATTGGTGTGTATTGATGAATATAGCTGAGGAAAATAGGATTTGGTGTGCAAATCCACTTAAGTGAGGTTTTTAAAATCTTATTGGGGGTGGTCGGATCTGAAAATCCTAACAAATGAAGATTTTCATTCGTCCAAATCCTCGAAAATTTACAATTGCCAAACATAAATTTACTATAATTTTAAGAGAAACTGAAAATCTTTACCTGAAATTTTGGTTGCCAAACATGAACTAAATCTCTACATATCAGACTAATTGGGGACGTGCCAATCTGTAAAAACTGATTTGGCTATTTTACAACCCTTGAGGATGAGGGTGAGGCAGCAAAGGCCATACGATGCTGACGTTTTCGATATGTCGGGTGGAGTTTAGAATTCCAACGTAGATTTGATATTGGCTATTTTACAAGTTTAGAATGTATTCGCCCTCTCATTTGATAGTGGAATGTGACTCATCCAATGGAATCTCATGGACTTCTTCTAGTGAGGTTGTGGGTCCATCAAAAACTCCAATTTCATCCAAACGAGATCAAATCATTGTCTTTTATTATTAGGTTGGTATTTGGGCACGTTCAGTCAGCAAATGATGTGGAAAATACGTTTGATGAGGAAAGGGTGCCCCTATGATAAATGATGACTCTCGAATTTAATATGATCTTAGAACCAATCGGTGGCCTTATCAAACCCCTCAGGGCTGAACCTAGATGGCCTGATGACTCATTCTTCTGTGTATTCAAACTTGCAACCTAATAGCTCTAATACTGTATTTAGTTTTGTTAGCTAACTATTCATAATAAAACCTCAATGCATTAGTCGAGACAGCAAAAGTATTTGTCAGCACTTTCCCTCGGATAGAATCCAGTTAGTATTCTTTTGACAACACACATTTAAGCACCAAGTCGTTCCTCCTGAACTTGAACTCGCAGCGTGTTAGTTTTGATACTATATTAACTTTTCTTAGTAAACCATTTCTACCAAAATCCCATCAAATCCCCAAAAACCCATCCAAATGGGCAACCTATTATTAACTCCAATTATGCCTTGAGGTTTCAGAAATTGCATCTGAACACGGTCTAAGTGGATTCTACACCCAAAAGAAAGACAAAAGAGAGGAGAGGAGAGAGAGAAAGATAAAGGGTTGTGGTGTGAGATTAGCACATGAAGAGTCATTCCTTTGTTGGTAGTGCTGTGACCACGTTTGCCTACTCCCCTCTCTCTCTCTCTCTCTCTCTCTCCATCTCCATCTCCAGTGGAGGCCTCACTCTCGTCTCTCCAGTTCTTACTCTTTCTTCTCGGGTTATTTTGGAGTTCAGTCAGGTTTAGTATTAATGTCCCAATATTGAAACCATCAACCTACCCTCAATCGCCAAGGCCAGGACAGGGCAGACGAAATGATTTTTTTAATATTATTTTATATAATAAGTTTTCTATACTACGATGATAACCCTTCATTATTCGAGCCACGGACACATGCAATTCAAATGTTAGATCTTTTTGTATCAATTCTAAAAGAGTGTACAAAACAAATTACTTCATCCTCATACGCACTGGCGGACCCAGAATGTTTCTTTGGGTGGGGCAGACATAAATTTGAAGTTAGGTTTTGTAGCTAAACCTTTGATTTTTTTATAGAATTTTGGGAGTGAACCCAAGAATTTCACGTGGATTTCAAAAGTAGACAAAAACTATTAAATTTTGGAAGCAGAACCATATCCAGGCCCTCCCCAGTAATATATGTAAGTCCACCAAAGAAAAGTGATAAAAATAGCTGACTTGAACCTTCATGTCTTTCTCTTCCTATTTACTTTTAGATGAAAGAAAGGACGAAATTACTTTGCATGTGTCAAAGTTAATTTAAAAAGAGACAAAAGACATCATTCTCTCTTGTGACTTGTCCCTCTCTTCCTATTTACTCCAGGTGAAAGAAAGGACAAAATTACTTTCCATGTGTCAAAATACCTCATTCTCTCCTATCTTTCTCTTTGACTAAGAGAGAAGAAAAAAGTTAAGCCTCTTCCAGTGGGCTTGAAAATGGGTCATTCGTTCTTTGTATCAAAAAAATTTCTGAGTTCTTCCTTCACCAAGTTGCAGAAACTGGTAGAAGCGAAGAAGGAGACAAGAACCTGCCGATCTACAGCCTGTGTTGCTTGATCCAAACCATCAAATGTACAACCAGCAAGCCAAAGGGGCTTTCGTTTGAAAGGGAGGGGCGAAGGCTAAAGTTAAGGGTTGCATGAGCCATGGCTCACAGCCCTCCTGAGCTATTTCGTGATCCAACTTGGGGCGACCCCATCCAGGACTTTAGGCGTCGGTCTGCCCCTTGGTTGGCTAAGGTTGAGAGGAGTGAAGAACAGAAGAACGAAGTAGAGTTTTTTCTCTTTTCTTCATTCATCGTTTCTGTCCTTTTGATATGAGGCGATGGCCTTAAACATATGGGGCATGGGCCTTGTTAATGTGGGGTGTGGGCCATTAGCCAAATAGAATTTTAAATGGGTTTTGAAATTTGACCTGGCGCTGCCGCCCCAGATGCAAGTAACGTGGATCTGCCACTGCTCATATAAATATATTATTTAGGATTAAATAAAAATAAGCTAATTTAATAGTATTGTGACATGAAATTAGGACATGGAAGATATTATTAAAGACCTTAGCACACTAGTCATAATTACGTAGTTTAAATAATGTTTTCAATTTTATTTGTTGTCATACTATTAGTAAGATTGTTGCAATTGAAGCTCAGCTAGTTGTAGTCTCTTTTATTAGTTTATATACTATATTTTTTTTTTATAAAGCTATAATATGGGTCAAAGTCACAAACTTTTAACTCCATATGCGGGGGGTCCATTTGAATGAAAGCTGGCATTGGGTAGTGACTGGTGGCTAAAGCTCAACTCCATTCAATGACGATGTTGATGGTTAAAGAGTCAAATTACGTTAAAAGAGCCATAAATAATGGAGGGGCAAAGCAAGCTTTTTGGAATAGCTTATGAGGTTATGGAGGAGGGGTCATGGACCCCGCCAGCCCCACTGGGTCCGCCCCTGTATCCATCCCTAGAGAGATCCACTTGGAGAGATACCCATGGCATTTTCTAGGGTGCCCAGCTGGCTGGCCAGTAGTGTTGGCTTTCTTTTATCTGTTCTCTGTTTCTTATGGTGTCTTTGTATCTGTTCTCTGTGTCCATTAGTATTTCTTCGTATAATCTTCTCTGCCTTCAGCTTTTGTCCTCTCCTATCGACTCTTTTCTCCAATCTCCTATCCTCATTCGGTCATTTGGCTATTTGGGTCATGTGTTTGTACAATTGAATTCTGATCGAAGGGTCCCAACCATTGATCTGATGGATCCTGCTGTCGATGGACCATATCCAAATCCGTCAATGTTAGTCTGGAGTGCTGGTAATTGTTATAAAAGGGCTGGACATGGATTCAGACTATAGCATCCAAATTCCAAATTGGATTCAAATCATTCTGATTCTTCAATTATAATGATCCATCCCACAGTTAAAACCTTTTATGAGTGAGTTTTGAAGCATCAAACAAAGTGAACATGCTAGAAACATCTTGTACTACGTGAATTATGGAAGCAAAATTCTTACATGGTACACATGTAAAGACCTACATTATTAGGTGAGCCCCTTCGTCTTATCAGTTAAATTAATGAAGAGGGCTTTAACAAATAGAATGTGTATCAACAATACGTAGGGGCATGGCATCACTTCCACTCTCCTATGTCACATTTAGGGCAGCCCTCTTGAGCAATGTCATCGATCTGAACACCAGTATCATACACAATTCCTGCCTTCCAATCTGCAGGAAGAACTTGCTTTGCCCAAATCCACTTTCCATCGTACCCTCCTGTCACCACCAGTCTCAGCTGCAAGGGCCCAGTGGGAACTCGATCCGTGTCCCAGACCGCCCCATAATTCCTAGTCATGTAGCGCCAATTGGTCGAACCCACCTTCAATAGCCAAAAAAAATTTCCCATTAAGCATATAAATCAAAAACACATTGACATTGATCACTTTATATAGAGTTTAATGGGAAAGATTTGGGCCGGACCCACGTGGGAAACGGTGTAGGCCTAACAAGGGTGTTCGGGCCCAAATCGGTCCTGCCCAAATCCGGTCTGAGTCAAACATGGATTCAGGGACATGGAATCTGTCCTGCCCGCTGAATCTGATCGATAAGGGCTCAACCCATATCCAGGTGCGGCCAGTACGGGTTTTGAATTTGGACCCTTAGGATCAAGTGTGGCCCATTGGGCCCTTTAAATAGTTTGTATTGGATTCGGGCTACAGTGGATCCCGGCCTGACTCGGGTCCAATGATAGTGCTAACTTTATATTGAGTGGCTACAAGACATGTTCTAGTGTAATCACAAGAACAGTAGATTCATTGAAACTTGAAAGTGAAGTTTGCAACAGCTCCAAGATTACATGCGAGGACACCACTTTCTATGTGGTGGGGTCTTACCCTGATTGTTTTCACTGTCACACCGAGAATTTTGTGCAAGTGATAAGGCAGAGATTATCAGTAGATAACACTGATTTTGATTTTTAATACTATAACCTATTAACCTTCATATTATACCTGAGCTATATCAACGGCCGTGATGTCAGTTTGGCCACCTTGATAGAGAAACTTGATTGCCATGTAATGTGGGTTTTGGCTGCTCTCTTCTACTCTCACAGCCAAGTTCTGGTTGTTGTATTCACAAGGTATCCTGTATCCCAATTTCAAGAAAGCCCAAGTTAGTCAATCTGCAAGTGGTTTTGACATGTGAAAGGATGGTACAGGGCCACAGTCCACAGGCTATACATCTGATCATAACCATGGTTTGAACAGTGAGAAGACTGCCTCGGAAGAAACAAATCAATGCATTTCATGGAAGGGTATATAAGGTTTTACAAACCCTTGCAAACATAACCACCATCTTCCAACCAATGCACATTCCCAAATCCCACCAATGTCAAATGGCAAATGGGGTGTAGCAATTTTTACCATGTATTTCACTGAAATGGAAAATGGGTGTTCCAATTTTTACCATTTCGAAGATTTTTGGTCGGGCCCACCAATCTGAAAAATCCTAAACCTATTGGGGCATCAATCATCATACACAAGATAATTGGGGAACCAAATTACCTCTTATATTCCACGTCTGCCAGCCCAAGCTTCTTCACCTGCAGGGCCATCCCTTTGAGACCCATGGCCATAAAAGCTCTCTCTGTGAGGACAAAATCGGTTCCATTATCTTTGTTCAAATCTGTTACCATAAATTTAACTCCCCTACTGCTACAAATGGTTGCATTCTTGCATCTCATCTGCCCAATTAATCAATAACAAATCAGTTGATTATCAAATTGGTTAAAATGAAGAAACTACAAACTATTTAAGAACCTACAACTTTTCCAATTAAAAAAGTAATAATAAAGAAGAAGATAAGAACCTGAAAGCATCCCCCACAACCAACTCCTCCTCTATATATGGAAGACCTTGCAGCTGCAATATATCCACCATTAAATCCCATAGCCATAGAACCATACCCACAAGCCCCAGCTACATGAAAACCAACTAAACAGGTTAGTATAAAACACCCATATTAAAATTTTGCACATAATTCTTGTTGGTGGGTCAGCTAAAAAATCAAATTGAAAGTCAATGGAGATGAAAAGAAGAGTTTTTTTTTTTTTTTTTTTAATAAATTATACTAACAGGAAAGAGAGGAAGGTGAAGAGAAGTAAGCAGCCTTTGATTGATGAACACAACGATCACAGGCAATTGCAGAGGAGAGGAAAAGGAAAAGGAAGCACAGAAAGGGCGCCATGTTTTTGTGTTTGTCTGTGTTTGCTAGAAAGGGAGGGTGGGGTTTTATGGTGATGAATGGGTGAGTGGAAAACAGGTGTTGAAAGCTAAGATGGATTTGGTTTGATGGGTTTCTGCTGCTGACTTTTAATTTAGGTTTTGGTTCCTATGAGTATGTGGCCACTTGTATTGGTGGGGAAGGAAAAAGACATTCACTTTGGAGGAACGCGGTGGGGCAAAGCAAAAAAAAGACCATCTCACCGACTCTCGCACGCGCAAACAACAGCTGTGAAGTTTTATACCAAAAATAAATAAACAACAGCTGTGAAGTTTGAACAGGAGCCTTGAAACGTGCATTTTTATTGGATATACCAGATACGAGTCTATTGGAGTAGATATCCCTTCATTTATTGTTTTTTAATATATATATATATATATAAGTATATAAATTTCGAGAATCGGAATAAGCGAGGATTTTTTCTATGGTGACCGTAAGTGTACCAATCACCGTAAACCGCATCCCACGAGATATGGACTCATAACCTAATAGAATTATTCTCAGGTGCACGAAGGAAACTTCCACACACATGCTCGTATGCATATTCATCCAATGTGATTTTTATTTTTTTATTTTTTTGGACATTTAGGGCACGTTTGTGTACACACCCTTTCCGCGGAAAGAGGAAATTGCCACGTCAGCAAATTCCATAAAAATGAAAACCTGGGAAAAGGATTTACATAGAATTTAGAAATTTATGTTTGGTGCAAAAAGAGTTTTCCCATTGAATTGGTGCTAATGTTGTTTGGTGCGGCTGTGGATTCCTTATAGAAAATCAAAATTTCTTATTTGGTAATATACTTTTTTGAAGAAAAATAACATAACATGTATATTATTTATTCAACATTAAATAATGATTTATATAAAGAAATAAAAAAAATGAAAGATTTATAGGGTTTTGGGGTTGAAATGGACAAGAGTGAGGAAAAGAAGATAATGTTTTCCGAGGAAATCCATTTCCCATACTCCCCATAGGAAATCCATTTCTTCAATTATCAAGGAAAATGCTGACTTGGCAGGAAAGCATTTCTGCAGAATTAGTCCGCACCAAACACCGAACAAATGGGTTTTCCGCGGAAAATCATCAACTTTTCCACGGAAAAGTGTTACACAAACATGCCCTTAGAGATCTTGGCAGTGTTTATGAAGGAAAACCAATGGGAGGAGATAATACACAGTGAGCCCTTCAGCAGTGAAGGCAGAGAGTCATTTTCGCATTTGAAATTTGTTGCGGACATTGCAGGAGAAAAATGCCCGTAAAGGGGATGCAGTGATGAAATGGGCAAGTGAGCCCGTAGAACTGGACTACATATGAGGTCAGGTCATAGGAGAAATTTCCTCCAAATTGTGATGTGAGATGCATGTATGTGTGAGACTATTCTCTATTCTAATTTATTTTCATAATATTTTTGTGGAAAATGAGAATTGAAGGTTATCGTTTTTTTATGGATTTAGATTTTGTGTTTGGTGTCGCCAATAGTGCATTCAAGTTAGGATGTAGAAATGATTTTCTCCTGCTTGAATTCGAATTTAGCTTCTTCAGAAAAGTTGAAAACCCATGGAAAATATTATGGCATTGAAAAATCATTCATTCATTCCTTCCTTTTTTTTCTTTTTTAATAATTGCTATGCGCGAACATCACTTATGTCGTAGTTGTCGTAGTTGTAAGCACAATGAAAAAGGAGACTCACTTGACAAGATGAGTATATGGAAAGACTATTCTTAGACAGGGGCCTAATAAATTCCAAATCTAAAGAATTTGATTGAGATAATTAAAATCTACATACAACGACGTTGGATCTCCTTTTGTTTTAAGTTGAGTGGATTTTTTTTTTTTTTTTTTAAGTTGATTTTGAATCCAGATACAAGGCATAGATTCCGTGTTGGATATAAAGACGGATTAGGGTCGAGTGATTAAGACCACGGTTCTTTTCTCTTCTGGAGTTAGAGGTCCGGTATCGATCTCCGGTTTCTGAACCGTACGTTGAGTCCACTTATGTTACCACCTGTGAGCCATATGGGTTTTACGAGGCTTATCTTTGTGTCCGAAGGGATTAATTTAGCAAAAAGAACTGAAAACCCTTTGTTAGCCAAAAAAAAAAAACAGATTAGGGTGAGACGCAGTTACTCCCTGATCTTACTTGTTTGCACACCCAAATACACGCACAACTATATGTGCACACACTCTAGTTTTCAATATTTTTGATAAATTTGAACCATTAATGGGACCACCACTAATAAATGTCAGTTTTCTCAGATACTACCATATCACTTGGTACGGTTCCACCAGTAGCAAACGAGTCTCCCACGATGAGGATATCTATCCAAGTTTCAAATCAAGATTGGTAGGATCAACATCTCCTCTAATTCTGTAAGTTTTGGCACAAAGAGATTTATCATCCCTCTATGACATGGTCATAATAGAGGTCTTTGACTGTATAGCTTTGCTGTTTAGGCACACTAAATGCCCATGGATTAGGGTGCATGAGTTCTGATGGGCCAAGCCCAAATGACCAAATCCATGTGAAAAGCCCAATCTTGTAAAGACCCACCAAGCCCAAAGTGGTCCAAGTCAAGTCAAGTTCATCAGGGAGTTACATAGCCCGGCTACATCATTAGGAGAAGCATCCAGGAGCCTCACCCTCGCCACCTTGGAAGGAGTCAGCCCTCTTCTCATCTTTGACCGAGTCTCATGAAGAGCACCTCAACCACCTCGTCCGTTGAGAAGAAGTCGTGAACTCCACCACAATAGCTATCTAGTTGGTAGTAAGTCGCCCCAATCTATTAGGGGGCGACTATAAATTGTAAGCCCCACCAACACTTGGAAAAATGATATTTTTACTTGAGCACGACTCTCTCCTCTCCTTCTAAAAGCTTGTACTCTTTGCTCTCTGCACTCTTGAGCTAATAAAGTATCCGGCAATCAAAGTCATTCAAGAGTGGACGTAGGTCAGATTGACCGAACCACTATAAATTATCTTTCTCTTCTTTAATTTCTAAATTAATCACTCACTACTTGACGGTGGTGTCCGAAAACACTTTTTGGCATCATCAGTTTGGCGCCGTCTGTGGGAATACGAAGAAAATTTCCTTTTCTCGAAGCTATGGTGATCACCACAAGGTCAACAAGGCAACAAGACGGAAATCCCTCGCAGGAGGGCGAGGGTAATCCTACACCGACTAATCTTGCACCGAATACCCCTGCTCCCTCTCCTCAACAAATGCTAGAGACTATGCAGCAGCTGGTGACCCAAAACCAGCAGATACTGCAACTCATGCTCGCAGGGCAAGGAGGAGCACAATTCGGTACAGTACCACCGCAGGGAGTACCGCGCCCGGAGCATCCGGCTGCTCCACTCAGAGGAGCACCTCACCTGGGCGCCCATCCCCATGGTGCCCAGAGCCGAGGAGCGAACCAAGGCACCCATCCTCACCTGGGCGCCCATCCCCATGGCGCCCGAGGCCGAGGAGTACACCTGGGCGCCCATCCCTAGGGCACTCAGGGCCGAGGAGTACACCTGGGCGCCCATCCCCATGGCACCCAGGGCGCCTCTGCTGGAGCTCTCCACGTCGCCCCACACAGAGTACTCCTGGTCGACCCTCAAGGCCGCGCCCATCATGAGGCGCCTCCACCCCCGGGTGGAGCCCCATCGGGAGGACCTCTACGAGGGGCGAATCACGATGGACTTCCACCTCCTCCCTCTGCTTCTAACGATGAGGATCCTCATTTCCAGGAAGGGGGGAGTGAAAATCACAGCATGGAAGATGAGAGTTATTTCCCTGCTCCGTCCAGGGAACTCAGCAATCGCTGGGAGGAAAAGATCAAAAAAATGCAGAATCAATTGGGCGATGTCTTCAACGCCATAAGGGCTCGGGCACCGGAGACGGTAAATTATCTAGTCGGGCGAACGGATACACCGTTCAAGCCTGACGTGGTGAACTACCCACTCCCTCGGAAGTTCAAAATGCCATCCGTGGAGACCTTTGATGGAACGAAGGATCCATTGGACCATCTGGAGACTTACAAAACCAAAATGCAACTGCATAATATTCCTGACGAAATAATGTGCAGGGCGTTCCCAACTACATTGAAGGGTTCCGCTCGGCAGTGGTTTGCCAACCTAGCCCCAGCCTCCATCGCCACCTTTGGAGAGTTGAGCAAATCTTTTGTTTCACACTTTATCGCTGGGCGCCGCCGCCAGAAGCCTGCCACACACCTGCTTAGCATAAAGCAGGGTAAACACGAGAGCCTCAGAAGCTACCTCACTCGTTTTAATGAGGAGGCACTTCATGTTGAAGAACCCGAAGACAAGGTCTCCATGACGGCCTTCCTGGGAGGCCTTCGCTCGTCGAGCTTCCTCTTTTCAGTGGTGAAGCGACCACCAAAGAGCATAGCAGAACTGTTGGCAAAAGCTCAAAAGTATATGAATGCTGAGGAAATCAACAGGTCCAGACGAGGTGAATCATCTCGTGGATCGCCAAAAGCTTGACCTGCCTCTCTACACTGTTCTCAAACAGGCAGCTTGTATATCCAGCTTAGCGGCTCTCTCACGGGTCATCAAAAGCTTAGCCTTTGCACTGTTTTTAAACAGGCAGTCTATCTCCAGCTTAGTGGCTCTCTCGCGGGTCGCCAAAAGCTTGGCCTCTGCACTGTTTTTAAACAGGCAGTCTATCTCCAGCAAAGCGGCTCTCTCGTGGGTCGCCAAAAAGCTTGGCCTACCTCTGCACTGTTCTCAAACAGGCAGCCTATCTCCAGCTGAGCGGCTCTCTCATTGGGCGCCAAAAGCACGGTCTCAAAAGGATCTTGAAACTCAGATCATCTGCAACCCGAGGGACTACATTAAATTAGCGTACCCCACTGTCTGGCCGCCCAAGTCAGCCAACCCAGCATTCACAGGGCAACCAGACCCCCTTTTGCTCGCCCAAAGTGGCGCCTCTTAATGCTTGCATGCCAAGGCCAGCTTCCTCCTTAGCGCCCAAAGCTCCCAAGGCAGCCCCGAATCGCCCAAGGCAGCCCCAACTCACCCAAGGCAGCCCAGGCTTGCCCAAGGAGCTCCAAACGGGGCATATAATATATCAAATCGAAGCTCTCGACGAGCCCTACAAATCTCACTGCCCGGCGTTGCTGCTCCCCTGGCCGGGCGCCCAAGCCAGGCCCGCCGCTGCTATCCCCTCCACTGCCAGGGGCGCCCATGCCAGGGCACCCACTGCCCGGCGCTGCTGCTCCCCTGGCCGGGCGCCCAGGCCAGCACCATGCCAGGGCGCCCGCCGCCACTCTCCCCTCCACTGCCAGGGGCGCCCATGCCAGGGCGCCCACTGCCCGGCGCTGCTGCTCCCTTAGCCGGGCGCCCAGGCCAGCACCATGCCAAGGCGCCCGCCGCCGCTCTCCCCTCCACTGCCAGGGGCGCCCATGCCAGGGCGCCCACTGCCCGGCGCTGCTGCTCCCCTAGCCGGGCGCCCAGGCCAGCACCATGCCAGGGCGCCCGCCGCCACTCTCCCCTCCACTGCCAGGGGCGCCCATGCCAGGGCGCCCACTGCCCGGCGCTGCTGCTCCCCTAGCCGGGCGCCCAGGCCAGCACCATGCCAGGGCGCCCGCCGCCGCTCTCCCCTCCACTGCCAGGGGCGCCCATGCCAGGGCGCCCACTGCCCGGCGCTGCTACTCCCCTGGCCGGGCGCCCAGGCCAGTACCATGCCAGGGCACCCGCTGCTGCTGTCCCCTCCACTGCCAGGGGTGCCCATGGCAGGGCGCCCACTGCCAGGCCTGCTGCCTCGCCCATGCCAGGGCGCCCACTGCCGGGGCTGCTCCCTCGCCCATGCCAGGGCGCCTACTACCAGGGCTGCTACCTCGCCCATGCCAAGGGCGCCAGCCACTTCTGCTCCCTCCGTGCGGGCGTCCAAGCCGGCGCTGGCCGCGGCTGCCTCCGTGCCGCCGTCGCGCTCTGATGACTCCTAGCCTTAAGCAAAACCGGAGTCTGGGTTTCAATTCTAGCAAGATGTGTCCAAAGCCAGGAGGACTCTTCCGAAAGTTTGAATATTTGAAATGTTTTGGAAGAGAGAAGGAGCTTGAATATTTGAAATGTCCCCCTTTCAAAGTTTCTTTGAACGTGGGACATTGGGGGGCAAATGATGGGCCAAGCCTAAATGACCCAATCCATGTGAAAAGCCCAATCTTGTAAAGACCCACCAAGCCCAAAGTGGTCCAAGTCAAGTCAAGTTCATCAGGGAGCTACATAGCCCGGCTACATCATTAGGAGAAGCATCCAGGAGCCTCACCCTCGCCACCTTGGAAGGAGTCAGCCCTCTCCTCATCTTTGACCGAGTCTCATGGAGAGCACCTCAACCACCTCGTCCGTTGAAAAGAAGTCGTGAACTCCACCACAATAGCTATCTAGTTGGTAGTAAGTCGCCCCAATCTGTTAGGAGGCGACTATAAATTGTAAGCCCCACCAACACTTGGAAAAATGATATTTTTACTTGAGCACGACTCTCTCCTCTCCTTCTAAAAGCTTGTACTCTTTGCTCCCTGTACTCTTGAGCTAATAAAGTATCTGGCAATTAAAGCCATTCAAGAGTGGACGTAGGTCAGATTGACCGAACCACTATAAATTCTCTCTCTCTTCTTTAATTTCCAAATTAATCACTCACTACTTGACGGCGGTGTCCGAAAACACTTTTTGGCATCATCAAGTTCAGTCCACAATGTGGGAAAAAAATAGTTTGAGAATAGAGGAATCAATTCCACCTTTACCATGCCTCATGGCCTAAGGTGTGGAGTTCAGACATTTTTATTTATCTTTTTCTTATAAGGTTTCATAAAAGTTGACACCGTATATTTAGACATACAAATATTGGAGATGTTTCTATCAGAGTAACGGGTGGAGGCCTAACATCTATATCCAATGTCAACAGTCTAAATGTGAGGGCTCTCACCCGTTACTCACAGAGTATCTTGAAAGTTACTCTCACAAGAGCATCTTCCTATAAATACATATAAAAGAACTTTAAGTGAATTCATCCACAAATGCCTTTGATGAACACGACCCTTGTGAGCCAAACTTCTATGATCAATCCAAATGGAACACACACAACCACCCCTCCTATATGCCAGTAATTCTATGTTTTGTACACTAATCTAAATGGGTTTGATCATTTGATTGAGATATTCTTTTTCAAGAAAATTTGTATTCCAAAACCATTAAACGTAAGGGGTTATGATGATTTAATGGACTTGGAATTCTCAAACAAGCAGATTACATCCATATCTTTCAATCCCCACTTTTACAGGAATGATGAGGCCCCGGGTGGGCCATACAAGATTGTGTCAAAATTACTTAGATGAGCATGTGCACAACTTAAAAGAAGCTTTGATATAGAGAATTTCTCAATTAAACTCATCCAAAAATTCCTCGTAAGCACAACTCTCGTAAGCCAACCTTCTATTCCCAGCCCGAATGGGATACACCCGACCTGAATGTCACTAACCCCATTGTCTTTTACGACATTCAAAATAGGACTAATCATAGGAAGAAAAAAAAAACCAATGCATTTAAAGCCACGGATCAAGGGATTAAGATGATCTAATTAATGGACTATAAATTTTGCACATAGGTAGGTCACATCTAAATCTTTTGATCACTACCTTTTCATGAATTGACGTGGCCCCGAAAGGCTGTATGCACACTGCTTAGATAAACATGCATGTGTGTGTGTACACACGCACACAAATACACGTAAATATATATTATATACATTCAAGAGGAGCGTTGTAGAGTGCCTTGACATTATTTTGAGAAGAAACGGCCCCCTTTCAATGGGGCCCACGTGAATGCATAAAATCAAAGGATTCACATCAACGAACAGGTTTGAACATATATAACCGAATAAGATATATCATGTTGATAAAATTATTGTGACCTACAGTTCTTTTTAATTTCTCAAAGTTTAATGACTTAACACTGAAAAACTTACTGCAGTAAAATCCAATGATTTATAATGTTTGAAACATATGAAATTAGATCAGGGTCAATTCATGAGGTGTGGGGTTGGGTGGGGAATGGGTTAAATTTATTAGGGTAAATTAGTCAAAAGTCCCTAAATACTGTCATTTAAGGGCAATTCTGAACTTCTGACAAAACTCAGATAAATTTATCTGAGTTTTGAATAATTTTTTCTGAGTTTCTAACAAATTTATTGAATTTGGACCAAATTTATCTAAGTTTGGAACAAATTTATCTGAGTTTGAAAAACATTTATCTGAGTTTTGCCCAGTCTCATGTGCAGATTTTCTAGATGATTTTCCCATCTCAGATAAATTTATCTGAGTTTTACCCAGTCACACGTGCAGATTTTTTGGATGATTTCTCCTTTATTGAATCAGTTTTCTCCCTTTTCTTTCTCTTATCTATCGTAATCATTGATTTGTGCAGTCAAATAATCTTCACGAAATTGATGGGTTTTCTCTCTCTGTTTTTTCTCCAAATAAAACTCTTAACGAAATCAGTTTTCCTTTTTTTGTATACGGCACAGAGTGTATTAAGAGGGGCACTCTGGACTTTTTAACCATTTAAAACTTGAAAAATGACATTTGGCTCTACGGAAAAAGAATGTAGACCATTTGCAATAAAAATCAAAGTTGAAGGACCTTCGACCAAATGCCCCAATTTATTAAGGGGGGTCTAAGTATGAAAATTTAAAAAGGGGTGCAGATAAAGAAGTGGGTTATCTGAAGAATTCAACTACATTTAAAAAGTTAACATTAGGTATAAGGTGGGATCACTCAGGTGGAACCCATAGGGCTTGCTCAAAAGAAAATTCTCCATGAAAAGAGTAAATGTGGAGCTGTCATAAGGAAGCTTTTTCTTTACCTTTCTTGCAAGTTCTGGTCTCTAATCATACGTGTACCAGGCCTCTCTAATCATATATGCGTACTAGAATGAGGCAATGGCCTAGGTTAGTTTCAGGTGTAAAAGTGACCTAGTGTAGATTGGTTAAATTTAAAGGTGGCTTGCTTAAAGTAAGGTGTTTGCCAGTATGGAATGGTTGGATAGGGGTGTTAACTATTAGTGACGATGACTTGAAGTGAGGGATGAGATAAGAACAAGGTCTCCATTTCCCTGCAAGCTAAGCAAGAATGATGCCAAGACCACAGCTAGGGAGGGAAAGGTTCCAATTCTTTCCAACCATTTCCAGTGGAGATTCTAGGAATTCATGAAAGGGGTTTTACAAAAGGTAGTCAAGTAAAAATGAATGGCTTGAACAATTTTCAGTTTTCACATGTATTTGGCTTAACCCAAAACAGAATCTATTTGGGTTGAAAATGTTTACTTAAATCCAACTTGGAAGTTAGAAGGGGTTCAACACAAATCCTAAACCACTTAGGTGGAATTGAATTGTGCTTAGGTCTGGTTGGCTTGTCAAGAGGCAAGTATGAACTAAACCCAAATCCAACCTGTTTGTTGATATAGAAAATACTGTCAGTCTAAACCCTAATTCGACAATAAACAAGGTCAACCTACCTAAATTGTTGGGTCGAGTAAGGATTAGCTAGCTTATCAAGCGAGGAAAGTTAGCTTAAGATCTAGATGAGACAACCACTTTTGTACAATTTTATCTATTGAATTGATAAATGGATAATACCCTTTTCAAACAGAGGCATTATGAGCCATTGGGTCATTTCTGTAGAAAGGGAGATGCCTACCACTGAATCATCCATGGATCGGCACCATTGCCGTTATTTCAATGACATTTCCCTAGACATAAATAAGTCATAGACAATGACAAACGTGAAATGCGCGCCCCCCTCAAAAACATATTCAATGGTGGAGCCCTGCCTCAACTACACTAGTACTGGAGGCTTCTCTGGTTGCAAGTTCTAGTTGGAAGGGTTAAACAATCTCACCTACTGGAAAATAAAATCCCAAGTTAGGTATGAAAGAAAGCTGGATTTAAAAAAGGCCTGAATTATTAATAATGTTTGGTAGTAAAGCTCGGGCCTCAATTCCTTTTTGGTAACCCAGTCATGGGGGCTGAGACCCAAGAGAGAGCTGCTCCACAGACACGGAAAGACAGCCCACTCAAGTGAGAAGAAAGCTCATACAAATGAGAAAGAAGCCCGCACAACACAGGTAGGAAAAAAGCCCATATAAGTGGGAAAATGTGACGTATCCAGGGTTCGAATCCTGAACAGTCAGGTGAGAACCGCCCCACCTACCAATGAGGCAAGTGGCTGTTCTCGCTCGGGCCTCAGCTCTTAAAGAAGGATTTGTGCAGACCCTCACGGCCCTCTCTAGCTCACCATACATGTGGATAAGTGGACCATTATCCAGTCACATCCTAACAAATTATTCCAATAAGATCTTAAGCATTTTTTACAAGATTGCTCATATACCATTCCGATTATAGAAATTCTTTATTCAATTATTATTATGTAACATGCCTAAAGATCATGATGTACACCAATGACCATGGATTCAAATATCAGCTTGGGACCTGTCTTTGTTGGGGAAAAGACCACCATGCATCAGCTGTGTAAGTGATATAGATGGGGAGCCCCATTGGAATCATCTTCCTCTAAACTAAGCTGAAAAAACAAATAACAGTCCTTGTCAGCCAGTATATGTCCATATTGGCCACCGACGGATTCCCATTTCCTGAAGATATCTATCTATATATATCAGGATTCAGGATTAGGGCCTAGTTTTAAGATGGTTCCAAAGTCTAAGATATGCTAAGAGCAAATTGGATCCATGCCATTTTAAGGGTTTGTGATCTATGTCATTCAGGGTATATTCAGGTCTGAGTTAGGTCATAATTATAATATTAGCTTGACCAGCAATGCTTAAAGTATGGGCATGTAGACTCTTAAAAGAGAAATAAGTGGTTTTGCCTGCCCGTCCATAATTATAATACTAGCTTGACAAATCATGCTTAAAGTATGGGCATGCATACTTGTAAAAAAGGAGGAATAAAGGGTTTTGCCCACGCGGTCATCTATATCAATGCGTGCACACTGTTCCATATACTATGAGACGATATATGACCCTTTGTCATTTCTTGTTTGAATAATGGAGGTTGTACCCCACCTCACTTCAATTCACCATGCATCTAAACATGCCTTGAAGCTCTTTGACTCAACAAGACTAATCTCTTAAGTGGTGGCGACTAAACCCACACAAATGCACAAGCAAATCTAGGGCGGTTTCAAGCACAACCCATAGAAAGAAAGAAAGAAAGAAAGAAAAAAACGCAGAGAGGACTAACACTAGTTCAAGTACTGCAGCCTGTTTGAATATGAAGCTATAGCCACTTAGCCCTCAGCCTTGCTCTTGGGCCAATGTGTCCAAATCAAGCACAAATGGAACTAGGGTGAGGCCTACGACGACTCCTATTTCAACTCTATCTGGACCTCCATTTTATCCTTATTGGTGTACAGCCCAGCACCCTCAAAGTACAGCCAGAGTTCTTCTGTTCTTCTTTTCTTTGTTGCTAAATTCAATCAACTAAGCTTTTAGCTTTTGCCAATTAGGCCTATAGCTTTGTAACTTTGCGCTTTTTTTCCGCATTTTTCACTTCATGAGGGTAGAAGTTTGGAGTACAAGATAGTGATCGTAAGCTGGAGCTATCATCTAGTCAAGGAAGAGTAGCCACTGAAAGCAATGCATTGAATAACCAAGGGAACACTAGATTCTGGTGGAACGAGAAAAACGAAAGGCAGAAATCACATTTTTTTTTTTTATTTTTTTTTTAGGTACCCCAATCAATGGGACTGGGACCCAAGAGAGAGCCCGCATATATACGAGTACCAAACTAATGGGGCTGGGACTCAAGAGAGAGCCTGCATATATACGGGAATGTAACCCACTTAAGTGGAAAAGAGGCCCACACAAGCAGGAAGAAAGCCCACAAAAGTGAAAAAGGAGCTCCTACAAGCAGAAAGAGGTGACGTACCCGGAAACCCCAGGCAACCAGGTAAGAATTGACGCTTCTTACCACTTGGGAAAGGAGCCATTTTTGGCAGAATTCACATTATTTAATTATATTTTTATTTTTTGCTATGTCGGCGGACTTCCCGGCCCATTTACTAAATGGGGGAAAAACTTGGATCAGGCCTGGCCCAAGTACTAAAACTCCAGACCAAGACCCGGCCCAAAGCCTGGCCCTTCAGCACTCTGAATTCAGGAGGAGCATCATGTTACAAGCGCTAGAACAGAGTGGCGGATTTGGCTGGAAAAGCTTAGGCCAACTTCATTGCGACTTCAGCGAAAGGAAACTCCCCTCTTGAGAATTTGAAGAATGGGATTTCAATCGAATCTTTCATCCACACCATCTGAAAAAGTGGAAGTGGATCTCCTTTCAATTAAAGGTGCTGATATTTTTCGGTCCCTCGGCTGAGAAGGCTAAAACCCAAGAGAGAATCCGCATATATTCGGGAAGGTAGCCCACTTAAGTGGGAAAGAGACCCGTACAAGCCCACACAAGTGGAAAAGGAGCCCACACAAGCAGAAAGAGGTGACATGCCCGGGGTGCAAACCCCAGCCAGCCAGGTAAGAAATGACGCTCCTTACCTCTCTGGTAAGGAGCCATTCTTACTGAGATTTACATTGCCTGATGTCAGTTTTGCTTTTCAATACGATAAACTTGTTTTTTTTTTTTTAATAGTGGACCCTGATCTTCCTTGTTATTTAATTTAGGCCCGTTTAGTAACTGCACTTTACTAGTGAAGTGAGGTGAAAAGTCAATTCAATTTAAGAGACAAGAAAAGAAGATGAATAAAATAAAAAAGTATCAAAATTTAAAAAGCACCACTTCTTTTTACTTAAAAAGTCAAGAAATTACTTTCTCATCCTACAAAATGATCTGAACCCTTCTCTTTTAAGAAAAAAAGAAATAAAAAAGCGACATCGTCATGTCACTAAATGACAAAAAATCACGTTTTTTATTTTATTTAACCTTTTAGTAAAATAATCTCATTTACCAAATTAAATAAGAAATTCAATAAATAAAGACATCCCTTTTGAACCAGAAGATTATCTATGGTGTAACACACGATCACATGACTCTTACACCCACTCAAGTATTTGGTCACAGGTATGGTTTGAAATAAATAAATGGATCACCCCATTCTCTGATGCGCTCATAACCTGTAAGTAAATCAGGACAAGGTCACAGATCAAATTCGTTCCTTCATCTGGTCGGGTGAGTTCACCAAGGATACATGGTAAAGTGATATACTTCATTCAAACTGAATTCAATTTATTTTTGTATAGTCATTGCAGAGATGAGAATCATTGATTCTTAAGACTTGGAGAATAGCATAAGAGACTAAATATTCAATACTGAAGTACTAATTATTCAATAGGTACCCACTTGGGAGTTGGTGCAATAGCATAAGGCGTGGGTTTACTCCGTAACTCCTGTGTTTGAAGCCACCCAAGGTTTTCCTGGTGCGCGTTTGTATTAATTTCGTAGGTGCCGCCTGGGAAGATTACGGATTAGTCTTGTTGGGTTAAAGACCTCAAAAATACCCAGTCCTTAAAAAAAATCCCAAGAGCATACCAACTTCTCTATCACCTAATGAGCTGATGGGTCCACTTTGAGGACATGATCAATATTAGACAATTGATATTGCAACAACTAACAATAGAGAAATGATTAAATTAAGCTAAACATGTCACCATCATAATAATTTCCATGATATAAGTGGCTGAACTAATGTGTTTTCCTGGTGGCATGGACCACTTTGGAAGCTTGTTAAATGGAAATGGAAATGGAAACAGAGCCATCAGTTCTTAATTTTGGGCCTCTCTACTTTGGGTGATTTGGATATAATAAGGTCTGTTTAAACCTTGAATCAATCTTAATCGCAACCCACCATCAAATTGATAAATTGAAACGACATTTCAAGGTAAGATGTTGATTTTTGCGATTTGGATTTTAAATGTGGAACCTACAACTAATTTGATACTATTAAACTCAGATAACCACCTTTGAAATTTCAGACTCTAGTTTAACAGTCATGCCGAGCTGAGAAGCCTTTAGCCTTACAATTGGAAGACTTTATTAACCAAACAAGTGAGGATCCAACTGATGAGAAATTCATGAGGCTCAGTGATTCTTATGAATTAGAGGTTTTGTATTGCTTGGCTCCTGCTCTTGTCTGGGGGCATGTTTGGTAGGGCCCATTTGTTTGCATTATAATATTGAATACATTTATTCCATTCCATAAGTAGTTAACAACGAAGATCACTAAATAATGAGTTTTTAAAAATGAGCATCAAGTAACCTTTTCTCTTAGGGAAATAGAATGAAAAGAAGGTGGCAGACGAATATACCAGCCATCATCGCTAATAGTCCATTTCCTATCTTCTTTTGATCTTAAGTTTTAACTACTAATGGTATGAATCATATGTATTTAAATCTATGTATTTTAATGCAAACAAACAGGCCATAAAAAAATCACAAATAAGTGTAGAATATGATTTTTTAAAGCACTTATTGGTGGGAAGATTTTTTTTTTATTGAATTTGTTGGTGGGCAAATAGGGTATTTGTTTTATCTGCTGATTGATAACCATTTGATTATTCCTGTTTTTATAATTTTTTAATGGAAGATTATGATGGTTTCTCAAGATAAGGTATCATTTTGATGTATTACATTTGTTTCAATTGTTCAGTAGACTGGCAAGGGACATGAACATGATTTGCTGCTTTAGCAGAAAGAAATCATCTGCAATGTCTGAAACATTATTACATGAAAATGTTGTCAAGCCTTTTGCTTTGTCTGAATTAGAAACGTAATCCTCAGGTAGTCCTCTCTCTCTCTCTCTCCATTTGATACATGTATCTAGGTAAATAATGCTGAGAAGTGTCGAATTCCTTGTGAGTTGCATGCATCTAGGTGAGTCGAATTCCTTGTCGAATTCCTTTATACAAAATTTCTTTCATTTTGGATTATTTTTATTATTATATTTTCTGTTTTTTTTTTTTTTTTTATAATCAAAGATTATATAAGGTTAACTTTTTATTAAGAAAGGCCAAGTGATCTCAAGATAAATATGTGCAGACGGGTCCCTATTTCTACAAGAAAAGCCACTTTTAGCGGCGGATAGAAACCGCCTTTTAACTTTTGCCACTAAAAGCTTTTGAGACCAAAACCTAAACATACACATTAGCAGTGGAGAAAGACCACGTCTAATCCAAAATTATTTGCCGCTAAAAATGGTTGTTAAGTAAAAAAAGTGCCATATTTTCTTACTTAGCGGCGGATATGTTAGAATTAGCAGCGGAAAATAATCGCTGGCAATAGAAAGTTTAGCAGCAGAAATATAAAACCGCTGCTATTTATCCCTAATCGTGTTTTACTGTAGTGGCGGTTCCCTTTTTTAACTCCACTAATGCATTTTATAAAAAAAATAAAATGAAAGTTGTAACCTACAGCATTCACATTCATACACAACAATCATCAAACTGAAATCCATATAATGGCTTGAACTCAAATGTACAACTTCATAATATTTGGGAATCCATACATTGAACGTTCCCTATTACAACTTTTTAACATTTCATTTCTAGAAAAAAAAAAAACAAACCAAGAAGATAAAAAAGAAAACCTAAAAGATGCCTTGATTATCAACATTGCACTGTCCAGCATGAAGCTCATCATCCTTTATAACTCTACCAGATGACCACTTTGGGAGCATCTCAACATCTGAACATACCCCATCTGTATCAGAGGGTCTTCATACATAGTTGCTTTACTTTCTGCATTTGCAGAGTATGAATCATGACTAGAACTGGCACTAAGTACGTACAATGTTACACTAGTTGTATGCTCTGCTCTTAAAGAAAGGGCTGCTGAGTACTGAAGCATGGGCCAGCAATGTATGGTACCCACAATGTAGGGCACCACTGAGGAGTTGCTAGCTTTGCAGTTGAAGCCCATAGAAGGCTGCATCGCTGAGGTGGAAACAATCAGCTATCATAGGATGTTGGGCTAATTGAACGTGGTGCAGGCACATTGAATGTGGATAAAAAATAAACTAAAAAACTCCCATTTCACTAAGGTCCCTTTCCGAGGATGTTGAATTACAAAAAATTGGGGTTGAGCCATCCCCCGTGCCCATCTTCAAGTACTTAGAGGGAAATTCAAATAGAGTAGTATAACATGTGGTTCAATTCCTGTTTGATCAAACAAGAAACAGGAGTCAAGTTCAAATCTAGGTATCAGATATATAAAGCTTGAAGAAACAACATAAGGTTCAAAAGAGCTAGAAAGCCGTCAATTTTGAAAGCCGATTTTAATAGAAAAATATGGTGTATCATTATTAGACATCTTTTTCAAAGCATTAATACAAAGCCAATACCATGGCTAACTAGTTCATCAATGAGACTACTGTGGTACTTGAGGGCTTTTGGGTCTACAGAACCTCACCCATCTGCGGCCAAGAAATGGAGAACCTGTGGGCTTCACGGCCCATGTCACTCATGAGGTTGACATCTTCCTGCGAAGCATGAAATGAATAAATAAACTACCTACCAAGATTCTTATGTTAAAATTATTTCCAAATTTACAATAATTAGTGGTAGGCTTTACCTTGCAAAAGCTCGATGGCATTCACTTGATCAGGTTCCAACTTCCAACAAATGGAATGTTGGCTTTTACACAATTAATTCTCATGCTGCATAAGCACTGAGGTCACAGTCAATGTAGTAGCAGCTGACATTCAAAGGATCTCTCTGGAACAACATAGAAGCATGAGTCACAGTAGTCCACCAAAGTCACCACAAAAACCACCACTGATTCAGATTTTAAGATGTTTTCAGGTTTTAATCTAAGGCCACGAAGGCAAGTTAGCTTTGATAGATTCTAAGGATCATACCTTTTATATCATTTTCATTTTAATCTCCTTTATCCCATCCAAATTGTGTCACATTAAAAGAGGGCGATTCCTCGCGGACTCTCAGTGTAACCCTACTGAAGCTGTTTTGAATCAGGTCAACATGTTGAATGCTATAGTCAGGTTGGGTTGGCAACATGGTGTGTTGACTGGCAAGCATGGACTCAACAATAATCCAACCGATTTGCTAATCATGTTGGAAATGTCAATCCTAACCCAATATGGAAGTAAAAAGGTAGACCCAAAAAACCTTGAATTACAGGTTTGGGTTAAAGTTGAGTTGGCATGTCCAGTATTTTGACATGCAGCTTAAATAATCATATAACAGTATTTTGACAAGCAATAAAAAAACTAAGAGGGGGAAAAATCCAAGGAAAAAAATAAATAAATAAATAAACACGCTAAATAAAAGCTGAAGCTCTTATATTAAAACTCAAAACTAATATCGAGACCACCCACTTACAGACTTACCTCGTCAAGGTCTAAGCCAATCTGAGAAGCATCTCCATCGCCAAATCTCTCTAAATAAGAAATAGAAATATTCACATTTAACTTTGCTACAGTATTAACCATATAGACTATCTGGGGTCAAACATCAATCATTCCATGCAAGCTAAAGTAAATACAAACCATCCAGTCCAAACTGTGATGCATGGTAAACCATGCCCTCCATAGTATCCTGAAGTGCAATCTGTTCCCTTGCACTGACATGGTGATCAACATAATTACTGCACAATTGGAAACACAGTTAAATAAGGACTGAATGGTCAACAAAAGATATATGAACAGACTTCTTATCAGAAGCATCGAACAAACCCTGGAATGGAAGAATGCATTGTCTGGTAGCTCAAAATCACCAAGATCAAATGTCTTTGGAAGACTAAGATAGTTCTTAAATTGCAAGGTAATTGCTTGTGTATTATATACAAAAAGAGTTCCCTTGTCAATATACCAGTGTCTGAGATTCTCCATTTTGAGAGAGAGAGAGAGAAGCAGCCAAAGATCCGCGATTGGTTGATAGATCAATCTCCCAAAGAATTGATCGAATCCAAGAGGATTCCAGCCACTAGGGCACAAACGAAACCATAAGAAAATCCATAAACTCACATAAGCAAACTCAGAGAAATCAGTTGATTGAAAATAAGCATGTTTATTACAATAGAGGGCTTCTCTATTTATAATGTAATAAGGCTACTAAATTAGTAAACTATGGGAAAATAGAAAACTAATAATTCTCACTATAGAAAACTACTAAATAGAAAACTAAGCAATAATTCCTAATCTAGAAAGGCACATGTGGACCCCATCAGCTGGGTCCATCAAGGCTTGCGAGTCCTTGTCTTGGACAAGGACCGGACTGCATCAGAGAGAGAGAGAAAGCCTAATGGTCAAAGAACTGGCAGGGCTAGGCCATTCCAATTGGCTTTCTCATTAACCATATTGGCAAGAGTGACTGACATTATTGCATGTTTAGTCAATTAAGTCAACTAATGATTACTTAAGAACTGGCAGGGCTAGGCCATTCCAATTGGCTTTCTCATTAACCATATTGGCAAGAGGGACTGACATGATTGCATTTTTATTCAATTAAGTCAACTAATGATTACTTAATTGCACTCAAGTAGAGGAAAATATACCAACTGAAATACCCATGAATAAGGTAGATTGGCAGACTTTTAGGGAAAAAGAAGTATGGAGTTCAAGTGTAAAGTACCTCTGTTTTGAAAAAAATAAGTTCCAGGAAAAAGGCACCAAACAAGAGTAGATGGGAACATTTACTGCTTGGAACACTCATCCAAATGCTTCTTTTGATATCTGTGTCCAAACACCCTAGTAAAATAGTTCAAACACACTAGTAAAATAGGGTACACTTTCCCTGAAATCCAAGTAGCCAAATAGGATCATCATATATCAAGTTCCATACCCAAATATTTGGCTTCCTACACATGATGTGACAGAGTCTTGACTGTGAGACGTGATCGTGTGCCTAACCCATGATTTTAGCAGGAATTGAATTATCTCATTTTAGGAAGTTTCTCACTTCCTATGAAGTCTTTTTAGAGAATTAGGAACTATTATATTTTTGTTTTGTTTTTTTTTTTAGAGAGGTAGATTTGATGTTTTGAGAGAGGGAAACATGTAACTAGTTTCCATAGAAAAACTAGAATAAAAAATAAGGAAAGTTTATATGAGCTGGTCATCCACACTATAAATGAAGATGTATGCTCACAGCTCATCTCTTATCATGCCATTGATTAATAAAATTCAGAATTCTCTCTCATGTGAGAGTGTGTGCAAGTATTTTTAGATCTTAGGATGCTAATGCTCAGATAAATCTCAAACATTTGCATGGTTTTAGCCTTCAGGTCCAATTCCATCACCTTCTGCTTATGTAACTATGCTAGGGCATAAGCAAATGAAATCACTCCCAGGATAATATTGCAATTAGCACATCAGCTGGTAGCTCAGTCAGTGAGGCACCTCTCTTCCATAGAAATAACTAGAGATTGATCCCTAACTGTAGTGTTGATGGTGAGAGACTTGGGAGATTGTCTGTGGGTTGGGTGTGAGAGTACTTACCTTTCAGGAAAAAAAAAAAAGAAGAAGAAGATGATATTGCAATTACCAATAAACAGTATGTCATCTGTTTACATATGCATAAGAAGAAAAAAAAAATTTAACGTCATAAATTAGCCTTTTTTAAATGATCAGGTACTAGGTTTAAATCAAGATACAATGGACATGATGGGAAAGATGAATGAGAATTACCAACCTTATTCCATCCCCAGCCATTAAGACTTCCATCAGATGTGTGCGCCATAGTGTGTCACCAACCACCTGACATCTGAAGACCACTTATTAGGAAGAAAATCCTAATAATAATTAGAGGGCAAGGAAACCACAACCTCATCATGGTACAACAAATGGCAATAAAGTTGCACAAATTTTTTTTATATTCAAGACTAGAAATAAAACTGTCAGAGAATGAGTGATGTATGCTTAATGCTACAAAAAAAAAAAAAAAATAGCATATGATCCAGAACAATATATATTATTTTACTCAATAGCAGATAACATTCTCTACCAACCTCTGGACCTCTCCTTTCATTGTCACTGCCAAACAATGGCTATCGCCACAAGCAATTTGCTTGATCTTTATCCCTTGCAATGCTTTAATGGGCTGTGGTGTAAATAAGTCACTGGAATTACCATGACCCAGCCTTCCAAAATCTCCCCTAAAAATGCAAATGACCAGCAGAGATTGCAGTGTCATTAAATGAAATCAAATGATAAAATTGGTCATCGTTCCAATCACAAAAGCTATGCAACAAGGAAATAGAAATTTGTAGACTTTTCCTCATATCCTCAAGTCCAAAATGGTCAGTTATTTTTCCTTCTGTTCATACTTTTACATATCAATGAGTAATTAAATGCAATAAAATTACTGTTTAAATATTAAAATATGGCGGTACAGGTATTATGGTGTAACCGTTGGGAAATGACGCTTTCCGTCTATGTGCTAATAAAATAGAAAAAAGAACCCATTCTCTTTTTCTTCTTATCTTTTTAATTGGCATGTTCAATATACAAACATATACAGTAGAGACACAAGCATCTGTATCGAAGTTACATAGCCGTCCCCTAGATCTGCTATGGGATATGCTATTTTTAAAGATCATAAATATTAAAACCGGCTAGATAGAAAGTTAATAGATAATCCATTTGTTTGGACATTATGTGATTTAGTAAGCTTCAGAGAGTCTCTTTGCCCTCTGACATCATGTTCATTGTATATCCCATTTCTTTTATCATCCTGAAAAAAACTGTCCCACTCAGAAGGGTCAATTCTAAGTCAAGAAGAGGCACCAATCTTCCTAGTGTCTCTATGGTTGCATGATTAGGAGCACATACAAGAGGTCAAGGGTTCAAGGATTGATACCACCCTCTTCTTCATAAGTCAAGAAGAGGCCCAATAAAGCATGCATGGACTTGCAAAGGGGTAAGGTAAAATTAAAGTTAATTAAAGAAATATATATATGAACATATGAAAAAAAGCAAGTCAAGTATAAACAAATTGCAACTGAGTCATAGCCACTTCTACCATTTTGTGACCAAATTTCATGTAAGTCACAAGTTTGATGGTAAGCATCCACGCTATGACCAAGGGCCTCGAGCAGAAATCGTAGAACAGTATCCTATGTGGATCCCTTACATTGATAATTAGAAAGGTTGACCAACCCCAAGTCCAGTTATAAGTTTAATTGTAAGTGCTTACTCTAAATAATGTTTTGGTGGAGACAATTTATTTTCTTCTAAGATATCCCCCGGGACCTCCTAAATGTTGTAAAATAAAAGTCAAGCAATTTGCATGTGATATCCATTGTATGAAAGGACATAAACAAACAATAAGAAAAGCATCTCTCAGGAACTGAAATGCATACCATCTCCAGCTGTACACTTGCATCTGAGAGTCAGAATATGCAGTGGTATGATCAGGTCCACAGGTAATGGACACCATTGCATGGCCATCCAATGCAGTCATTAGCATTGGCGACAGTCAGTCTTCAGCATCCCCATGACCCAACTGTCCATCCTCCCCTCATCCCAAAGAACAAACAATGTTTCCAGCTGTAATACAACATGCCATATCAATCATGATACAATGCGATTAGAAGCAAAAAAGAAAACAAAACAGGACAAAGCCACAACAAGCCAGCTCACACAAGACTCCAAAAAAGAGAACTACAAAACAAAATGATACGATTAATTAAGAGGCATGGAGTTAGAGAACTGATGCAATGGCCAATGGGGCCATCTGGATACTGATCTGATGGTAAAAATGGCTAGATACCACTAGCTTCTCATTTATGGGGGTAAATTCATCATTAATAACCAGCTTCCCTTTTCAACTCAAACAAACTATGTGCCATGGATGGCCAATAAAGTTAACTATCCAAGGTGCAGAACATTTTACAATTCCAATATAAATCGAGAAAAATAATGGAATATATTAAACATGGTTTAGATATCATATGAGGAACTCAAATGTAAACAAAACATAAATAACAACAATAACAATAACAATAATAAAATAATTACAAACAAACATTAAGCAGAAAATGAAAAGGAAAAACAAGTTTATGTTTCACACAATTACGTTCAATAATTCATATATGATCAGCAAAATAAGACATCAAAGGAATTCGGACAATATGTAAGGAAACAGAAATATATACATAATATAAAACTGGGGAGCAAAGAATTTCTTTCTGGATCCATCATCAACCATCACATTGGATATCATCAAGAGTAGCACTGAAAACCTACTAGGAATAAACAAGTGACATTAGTATGAGTGTATGACATTTAAAGGGAATTAAATCCACATATAACTACTTTTTAAATCTATGTTATGTTACCCACAGATTCAGATGAAGAAGACGGTTGGCCACTATCGGTGAACCTCTGCAACAATGTCTCTATCCGGTTCATTCGGGTTTTCATCTGGTCCATTTCCTCTTGCAAGGCAACCACCATCTGTTCACTTACGATCTTCTGAGCCCTCTCAGCCTCTGCCATCCTCCTAGCTTCAGTAGTTGAAACTCGTGGGCCATAGATATCAGAGGGGGGGACACACAACCCGAAGGTGCGAGTCTGACCATGTATATCTTCTCCAATGACTTGGGTGGATATGTCATTCCGGACTGTGCTACGCTGTGAGCTCTCTGACTGCTGGATGACTCTTTCATTGAGTTGTCTCTATAATTCATAATCAAATATTTAAATTAAGCGGTTAATCAAGTATTGACTCAAATTATCTGAGGAAAAAAATAGTTTAACAAGGCTTAAACATACGAATGCGTCCTCCAATGCCCCCCATCCATAGGCCATCCATCCGTGCATGTTTGGATTAATCTAAACATCTCTATCCGATTTGGCACCTACCCATCGGGCTTTTGCACCCACCATCCTCATTTAATAATAATTATATTAACAAACTATGAAGTGAAAAGAATAAGTCACCTCTTCCTCACGTATCTGTGCAAAGCTCCTTGTTCCTGCAGTATGGTTTATTGTCTGCCTCTCCCCTTCTACATTAGGCGCCTCTTCAGGTTCATGTGCCCCAAACTTAGGATCTTGTGTTCCAAATGCCAACTGTAACATTCCGTGCATAGCATCAACTTCATCTGATACATCTTCATCCAAGGTAACATTATGAGATATTTGACGCAGTGATGCAAGTTCCCCGTGAAAAACCCAAACACCACGGGCATAACCTTTGTCAACTCCATCACATATCAGATGTTCATATACTTCATCCCGAGATCTGTAATATATGTTACTACAATTCTTACATGGACATTTGATCCTATCACTTGATATTGCATTAGCAAATGCAAAGTCGAGGAATCGTTGGACCCCTGCTTTATATGCAGGGCTTGCTCTCGATTTATGAATCCAACTCTTGTCCATAATTGTTTTCCTCAACTAATGGAATGTCAGTTAGTCTGAATTCTGAAACAAAAGAGAGTAAAGTCTAAGTAATTGAATTGAAGTGTAAGTCAAAATCAAATAGCTATGGAAGAATCTCTTAGGGCCAGCCCATTTGTTACACATGATTGATATTTTGGAATTCTAAGACTTGTATTACTAAAAGTGGTTAAAGTTGAAGAAACAAATTTGAATAACTAAAAATGAGGTGAAAATAAATCAAGGCAAGGAAATGAATACTCGGCTATGACCTCTAATAATTCAAATCCTAAGAAAGTTTAAGATCTCACCTACATCTCTACCCTTTACCTTATATCCTTCACCCCTCACCTCTTTAGAATACACTCGAATTGAATACATACAAGCTCATGGACAAATGAGCTCCACAAGTAAATTAATGAAGTGAGAGCTGAAGGATATTAGATGAGGAGTAAAAGATATAAGGTGGAGATGTAGATACTAGAGTAATAGCCCGGTTACTTGACAGTCATTTTTTTCATATTCAACACTTAGATTTCATTTTTAAACACTTATTAACATTAGTTTCTTTGCATTCAATCCCTAGGCAAACAAAAGAGCCTAAAAGTGAATTTAATGTAGTAGAAATTTTTAAAACTGAAAGCTAAAATTCACTTTTAACTTTTAAGGCCTCAATGTAGTTTGTTTAAAAATCTCCTTTCCACTTTCATCAAGAGTGTGGCAAAAATCATAGCCATAAGTGGTTTTGTGATTGGGGTAAGGATTCTGACCTTTTAGTGGCCATCCCCAAGATTCAACACTACACATGTTCACCTTTCATCCTTTACAGCTACTGATGTCAAAAATATTGCTCTTGGGGAAATTATCATCTCCATAAAATGTCTGGAATTTTTTATATACTATAATATAAAAGAGTAACTAACCCTTAGACAGCATCAAGATATACCCATTTCATTTGAATATCCTATAAATGAAAAATAAAATAACACAACTTTAATTATTACCTAAAAAATAGGAAAACCCTAGGCACTAAATCCTTTCTTAGAATGTGAGGTAACAAATCCAATATAGTGTTCATTTAAGTGGTTAGTCAATTCCATCTTCACACACAAAAAAAAAAGCAGCAAAACTGGCGATTCTGGTTGTAGTGTTGATTGATGATGAACTTCGATTAGGATGTGGGTGCTTTTTTTTTTTTTTTTTTTTGTATTTTGTTAAAAAGAGAAAAGGAAGAATAGAAGCAGCATTATGGAGAAGATGAGGACTATGTAAGAGAAAAGGATAGAAGAATGATTCGAACCTCTGCCAATGGAAAGGAAGAGAGATTGGAAATAGATACACCAAGAATGGGTTTTGCCCAAATGAGAAGACGATCACCCTAAACCCTAAATCCTATACCGTACACCGACGATCCACATGGTCGAAGGAGGAGATGGAAAGCCTTTGCGGAGAGCAAAAGGGCAGAAAAGTGAAAAACGAATGGGCGAGAAGTTAATTATAAAAGCAAAATGGAAAATTTGAACATAAGGGTTTTTTTTTTTTCAAAACCCCAAAAACCCCCCCGCTAGCGCAAACCGTATTTTTAGATCAAATGAGCTACCCGTCGGGTTACAAAAGTTAAAGAAAAATTTTCAACATAATTTCGTTATGGTGGAATTTTTCATACATAATGTTACCTCTTCTCCCCTTATATCAAAATTCCAGTCATTCTAAAAAGATTTCAAATGATATTTTAGAATTATATAAATTTCAAGACCCTTTGCTTTTTGGTAAAACTTTTGGGATGCTCAAGTATAATGAAGCATAGTAGAATTTTAAAATTCAACCTATAGAAATTCCATAAATTCCAATAAAAAATGATGCTTGGGCTCATTTGTTATTATTCTTTCAGTGTTATTAAGTTGTGATTGAGTTGAGATGTGATGTGAAGTGATGTTTTTATATAAAACTTAGTTGGTAAAATTATATCAAATTATTTCGGTGAGAAAAGGTCAATTTGTTAATATTATACCAATGCCAGTAATAAAGGCCCAAACTATGCTTCGACCAAAATAAAAACATAATAAGTATCAGTATTTTTTTTTAAATATTAATAAAGAATAAATCTAAAGGGAATTTAGAATGAATTTAGTGGAAGAGTCAAACATTTTGATCATATTAGTATCCAATAGAAAAAAGCTAAAAGAATAAGAAAGCAGTAAAAAAAAAAGGTAACTATTAATAATAAAAAGAAAAACAGAATATAAAACTTCATAAATTAAATAAAATTGATAAAATTTGAATAAAAATTTCAGAAACTTAGATATCTTAAAGAGAATTAATTACATATAAAGAAATTTGCATTTAGAAATAGTTATTACAAAAAATCTCGTCATGAATATATTAAGATGTCTTTTGAATAGCATTTTAATATGCAATAACCAAAAAAATTGTCCATTGAAATTTCACCTACAAGTACCATAAAAAAGAAAGAAAATAATCACTATCAAAAAATTGTGAAGTACAAGCCCTTTGAACTATTTGAATAATCCCAAGTATGCCCTCACGCTGCAAAGTGGGATCGTAATGGCACTAGGTTGGGGGTCATTTTCATACCACACATGTGGCCCCCCTAATGGGACCACATGGGCCCGATCCATACATTTTATTTATTTCTGTATTTTCTCAATTTTGGAAGCTTTACCAATTCTTTAATATTTCGAGCTTTTGAATTATTTTTGAAAAGTTATAATCCATATTTATAAAAAAAAATAATGGCATGGTTTTTCAAAATAATTTGAATTACTTCATTTTTAAGGGTATGCAGTATACACATGCAGGACCCGTGTTTTTATTGAATTATTGGATAATTTATAGAGGATTTAACTAAAAAATCCCCTTAGACTTGTGAAAAGCAAAAAACGCCATCAATGTCTTATTTAGACCAGTTTAGTGCTCCCGCTAGTTTTTTCTTTTTTTTTTTTTTTTTTTTTGGCTTTTGGCGCTGTGCGGGCATATCCCAGTTCATTCTAAGTAAATGAGTGGGGATATCTCCGTGTTCATTACAGCATAAATAATGTCGAACTCCCTTTTCCCATTTTCCTTTTTTGGAATCCGAACGGATTTCTCTGAGACCACGTTCACAGCACTAATTTGGATAGGGATATCCCCGGCTCAATAAATACAATTCTGAGATACAACACCCACAATACTCTAGTGAGTGGGGATATCCCTGCTTACAGTACAAATACAGGCAGGGATATCCTCGTTCACGACACTAATTTTGGGAGAGGCCGACAATGGCGAAGGCAAAGGGGCCGCCACGGTAGACGCCCATCTGGACAAAAAGGGCAACGGCGTTGTCGTAGGCAGGGAAGATGTGCTTGTTAGGGTTGGAATATGAGGTGGTGGGCTTGGGAGAAGGTGGGTGGAGGAGAGCTTCTTCTAAAGGGTAGCAGAGGGAGGTTAAGGAGGATGGAGAATGAAATATGACATAAGGACCTAAGCATCTAGTCACAAAAAGGAGGAGAAATTATGCCAAATTTCATGCTAATTTGCATGGAAAGAAATGCTAATTGAAGACACAATTACATTTGAGAAGGAAGAAGAAGAATAATAAAGAGCCCTGCTACCTGTCCCAGGGCTGTTTGTCCAGGAATCTGTCCCGGATTCGGGACAGGTAGACTTTTTGAATAATAAAAGGAAGAGGAAGCAAAAGAAGCTTCCGGCATCATTTCCAACCCAAAACCAAATGCGTTTTGCAAAATGTGTTACAAACATGCTTTTACTTTGCTTTTGACCATTTCACATTGCCAGTATGCAGAGCTATTATTATATGGATCCTATCAATCAGCCGAACACTGTTAAATGCACTACCTAAAAGATAGAAAAGAGGTTCTTATTAGAGATGAGAATCAAAGCCTCCAGGCATCTTAACGTACTCAAGGCCTCCGGGCATCTTTTTCCACATATGTTGCGGTCTTTCCTATAGACATGATGAGTGAAATAACATTAGATAACCTCATCACTTCGCAGGATCTGAGCTTCAACGTGGTGTTGTGGAAGAGAGAAGGAGATAGGAGAAGAACTAAAAGGAAAAAAAGAGTTTTGAAAATTTTTAAGGTAAAAGGAGTAGGGATATCCCTACTCAGAGAAGAAGAAAAAAGAAAAACTAAAGAGGATTTTACCCAGAAAATCCCTTAAGACTTGTCAAAAGCCAAAAGCACCATCAAAATTTGAAAAAGACCACAGTAGTCTCAAAGGCTCTGTTTGGTATTTTTTTTAATTTTTTCTCTAAGCAGGGATATCCCTGCTCCTTGTTCCTTTACCTTAAATAGACCCCAAAACCCTTTTCCTCTATTCAACATCTTCTTTTTTACTCCATCTTTCTCCCTTTCTCTCCCAATCGGTCGGCACCGGCAACAGAGTTCTATAGTTCTTCATCTCCTCTCCACGTGATGCATTTTTCACTCTTGAATGATCCTCTTCATCAACTGTCTCCTTTTTAGGTATTTCTCTTTCATTAATTCTCTTCTTCGAGTTTTAAATTACTACTTCTTCTTCATCTTCAAAGTTTCTAACGTGTACTGTTTGGGGAGTTTCTGAATGGAAAAAAGAGAGAATGAAGAAGGGTCATGTTTGTAGGGAGGGTTTTGTTGGGTTGGGGGTTGTTGGTTGTATTTATGCCTATGTGACTGAGTCTTTTTTGATAAAAACGTTTTGGGTTTGGGTGGGAAAATAAGCTAAATGTCCATTAATTCTAAGATAGAGTAGCAATTCGATTTTTAAGTGTGTGTCTCTAATATTGAATCCGATTGTTGGAATGGGTTCTTATTGAAACTTATTTGTTATGTTCTTGTTAGGCTCTTTTTATTTCTCTGTTGTGTTGATCACTTGATCTTCCATTCAAAAGATTCTACTCTGTAAGAATGGAATTGGTATGATGCTTCTACATATGTAGGGTATGGATTTACATATAAGCTGGCTGGGAGGAATTCCTAAGGGGAATACCATGTATTCCAATGAAATAAGATGGGTTCCAATCTGAATACTCCCTAAAACAATGGTTGAATTAATGCACATGAGGTGTTTGATGAAATATCATACATCAAATAGCTCCCTTATTGACTACATAAGTAAGATATTGATCAGGACAAGCACTTGGTGATAACATACTATAACCAATGGTGCTTATAAGATTGAGAATTGAAACTAACAGGTGATAATCTTACATAAGTGGTTACCGATTCTGTATTGGAGTGGGGCATAGACAGACCCGCCATTGTGTGGGACTGTTCATATAACCGCTACATGATTGATTTTTTGCAGTATTACACACCGCAATACGGGAATATTTATAACCAATAATAATTTACCAAACTCGTGAATTTGAAGGACAATAATTTACCAAACTCATGAATTTGAAGGAAATTAAGATAGGAGAACCTATACCGTCAAACGGAACCCCTTGCCTTTGATCTGAATGGTACAAATGTGATGGATATGAAGGAAAGTAAAACATTAGTATTTTTGATGCATCACATTGATCACTTCAGTTTACTGGTCGGTTACCCAGATGAGGCAGTGTGGGAATTTTACAATAGCTCAACAAGTGATCATTATTCTTTAACTACTTGCAAGGAATTTGTAAGTATGCATTGTACTATCTTTATATAAATTATTTTCTAACTACTTGCAAACTAACCTTCTACTTTGATACTCTCCAGGTTGGTTGGCTAACCTCAAAATTTGCTGTTTATGGTTGGAATGACCCTTTCGTCTGGACCTTCAAAGAAAAGATGGACATCCCCTATCAAGACAATGGGAACGACTGTGGGGTCTTCGCATGTGCTATTGCCGAACACTGCATTCTCCGAAAACCACTCAAGTTCACACAAGCTGACATTCCATTTTATTGGAGCAAAATAATCTTGGATATATTCAAAAGGACTTGGGTGCTAAACTCCTATAGATTGGATTTAAGTGCTTTAGACTAAGAAACTGACCTTGATCTTTTTCTGTAATTGACCAGTTTTTTTGTATGGTCAGTTTGCATGTATATTCAGTTGACACAATATGACATGCTTTTGGAGAATTAGATGTGCATATTGTTTCTAGTCAGAGACTATGCATTTGTGTAGACAGTTGTTAATTTGATTTACCTATTCTATTTTGTCAGAATCTGCATGTAATTGGCAGGGAACTTGCTGTTAAATGTTAATTGACAGATGTGAATGTGAATGTGCATGTCTACCTTTAATGGACGAATGTGTGATTGTCAATGAACTTGTTGATTGATGTGAATGTGAAGGTGCATGTCTATCTTTGATACAGGTTTTCTTTATGTCTTTATGGGCTGTAGAGATGCATTTCTCTTATGAACTAGACAGGGATATCCACGCATGCATTGGCCTGTGGGCTGGGATATCCCCGCCAATGACAGTGTTTTGGAAGGGGATATCCCTGCCTGTGTTAGCGCTGTAAGCGGGGATATCCCTGCTCACTAGAGTATTGTCGTTTCTGTCTCTCAAAGTGGTTTCAGTTGGGACGGGGATATCCCCGCCCAAATTAGTGTTGTGAACAGGGATATCCCCGCCCACTAGAGTGCTATGGGTGCTGTCTCTTAGAATGATTTCAGTTGAGACGGGGATATCCCCGCCCAAATTAGGGCTGTGAACATGGATATCTTTGCAACCCATCTTCAATTACATTCAAAGCCAATGCTCATTTATATTACTGAAATATGGTCTTTTTATCTTAAGAAAGTTACTATGGACTATCCATGGAGTAAATATTAATTATCCATCAAGGAGATTGAAGCTTTAATGAAGCCTCTTTAATGGAGCCCAAACCTCTCTACTTAATGGAGCCCAAACCTCTTTAGTAAATCTAGACTACAAACCTCTTTAATGGAGCTCAAACCTCTCTACTTAAAAGATTCAAGAATAGGATTCTCCCATAAAACAAGGTAATATGGAAGAGGGGTTGCAGAGAGATTCGTCCGGATATCAGAAAAGGCAAAGGGGAGAAGGGAGTTCGACAGTCTTTAAGTTGTAATGAACGATGAACGGGGATATCCCCGCTCATTTACTTAGAATGAACTGCGATATCCCCGCTCGGCGCTAAAAGCAAAAAAAAATACCAAACAAGGCCTTTGAGACTACTGTGGTCTTTATAAGATGTTGATGGTGCTTTTGGCTTTTGACAAGTCTTAAGGGATTTTTTGGGTAAAATCCTCTAGTTTTTATAAGACATTAAGGGCATTTTTGGCTTATCACGAGTCTTGGGGGCCTCTTCTTGAGGAATGGCCAAATTTCAGGATTTTTCCCATAAAATCCTCCAAGTAATAAAAATGAATACAAAAGAGTGAGATTAGGCAGGTCAATGCTAATTTTTGCATATAACCAACTATCAAATAATGCGGATTGGGTTCATTGGGTCAAGTCATGTTTTGCCACCCTAATGCATTTTAATTAAAACAAATTAGGGAAAAATGATAAATAAAAAATCAGAAATCACGTTATAGTGGTTCAAATCCTATCAAGGTTATGTATACATTTCCAACTTATATCTTTCATCCCTTACATTTTTATAATAATCCTTTTCTGTTAAAACACATTTTACCATGGATTGCTATGTATTGAATTCCATACAAACAAATGCCAATGTGGAAAGGTTTCCTCCCAGCCGTGGGAAAGTGATTCCAATGCTGTGTTTTTTTTTGCAGAAGTTCTAAAACTAATCTACCCGAAAAGTCATTTTTATCCCTTTGATTTCTTAAAATCTTCACCTCACCTCTGAAATGCTGCACTATCTTTGAATATTTGGAGTTCCACTGGGGAACAAGATTGAGAGAATTTCTCATACAAGAATTTTCAAAATCCTCACAAACAAACAAGCCCAAATTCTCCCATGGGATTCTGCCTTTGCACAAAAGTGTCATTAGCCAGCCAAAATGAGTAAAAGAAAGTCGCCTGATGCATAATATTCTGATTGATGTAAAATAGACTGTTAAGCGTAGTCAAAAAAACATGAAGAAACAGTCCAAACTTGGAAAGAATTTTTTTTGTAGCCGCCAGTCGCCCACGGCCACGACCGACCACCTTCGCATCCTCCTGCGCAGGCTGCTTCGATCATGACCGCAATCGACCCGCATGAGCATCTCTCTAGTCAACTCCCAATTTCTCATACCTTCCATGTGACTAATAAAACTTCTACTTTCTCCCTCCTCCCTCTTGCTTTATTATCAGTGACCCACAGCAAACCACAGCTTCAGAAGCTCTACCTCAGCATTACTTTCCGATCACCATTACTCCTCCTTTACCACCAAAAGCTTTAGCAAACCCTCTCTCTCTCTCTCTCTATCTCTCTTCGCTTCACTCATGGCGCACGGTAGCATTTCCGTGGACCCCAGAAGTGGCTTCTGCGAAATCCAACTCCACCTTCTACAGCAAACGCAAACCCATCCATCTCCCCTCCGACGAATTCCTCGACATCACCACCTTCATCTCCTCCCGCACCCACTCCGGAACGATCGCCCTCATCGACGCCTCCACAGGCCGCCACGTCACCTTCTCCGACCTCTGGAGAGCCGTCGATTCCGTCTCCACGTCACTCTCCCTCCTAGGCGTCCGCAAGGGTGACGTCATCCTCCTCCTCTCCCCAAACTCCATCTACTTCCCCATCGTCTGCCTGTCCGTCATGTCGCTCGGTGGCGTCGTCACCACCACCAACCCCCTCAACACTACCTCTGAAATCGCCAAGCAGATCGCCGATTCCAAACCCGTCCTCGCCTTCACCACGCCACAACTCGCCCCCAAACTCGCCGATTCTTCCCTCCCCATCTCTATCCTCGGCACCGAGTCGTTAAAACTAGGCGGCGGCGGCGGGGTTTTGCCTTGCATAGAGGAGATGATGAGGGCGGAGCCGAGTCGGGGCCGGGTCAGGGAGCGAATCAGGCAAGACGACACGGCGAGCCTGCTGTACTCGTCGGGGACGACGGGGATGAGCAAGGGCGTGGCGTCGTCGCACCGGAACCTGATCGCGATGGTGCAGACGGTGATGGGCCGTTTCCGGCTGGAGGACGGCGAGCAGACGTTCATCTGCACCGTCCCGATGTTCCACGTGTACGGCATGGCGTTGTTCGCGACGGGGCTGCTGGCGTCGGGGTCGACGGTGGTGGTATTGTCGAGGTTCGAGATGGATGAGATGATGGCGGCGATCGGGAGGTACGGGGCGACGTACCTGCCGCTGGTGCCGCCGATCCTGGTGGCGATGACGAATCACGCGGATCGGATAAGGGAGAGGTACGATCTGGGGACGCTGCAGTCGGTGCTGTCGGGAGGAGCGCCGCTGAGCAAGGAGGTGATTGAGGGGTTTCGGGAGAAGTTTCCGGGGGTGAGGATTTTGCAGGGGTATGGGCTGACGGAGACGACGGGGATCGGAGCGTCCACGGACACGTCGGAGGAGAGCATGAGGTACGGGACGGCGGGGATGCTGTCGCCGAACATGGAGGCGAAGATTGTCGATCCGGAGAGCGGAGAGGCGATGCCGGTTAACCGGACGGGAGAGCTCTGGCTTCGCGGCCCAACTGTCATGAAAGGTATATACCAAAAGCAAACCTCACACTTCATCACCTGAGCTAATTTGATTTGATGAGATTTTATTATATATGAATCTAGAAAGTGAAAAGAACTGATTTTGAAATTATGTGACTCTCATGGATCTTGATTTCTTAGATTCGGAATCTTTTGAATTAGAATATGTTTGTGGCTAATCTGAATTTTTTCAGTGCTGCTTTTGATGACACTTTAATGGCCGGCATCTCAAAAGCCAACCCACAACTTATATATCTTTGTTTTATTGGCAATACAAAAAAGAACAGAAGAATCCACAATTTTGATTCTTATGATAGCATTCTATGTCTAGCTTCATATGGATGAGAATATAAATTTCTTTTTTTGTTGTGTTCACTTAATGGCAATCCTGCTTTAAAGAAGATCTATCTTATAGCTCTTGCTTCTATTGTTGAGTTCTGTTTAGCCTGTCAATGGTTGGAGACGCCCCTTCTGGTTGCAAATTGTCCTGGTTGAAGATCCTAGCCAAGCTAAATGATCTACAATTTTGATTCTTTTGATAGCATTCTATGTCTAACTTCATATGGATATGAATATAAATTTCTTTGGGATGTGTTTGCTCAGTAGCAATCCTGATTTAAACTGCAACTATGCTCCTTGATGGAGATTTACCTTCGAGCTCTTGTTTCTTCTAATTTTGAGTTCCTGTCTGGCCTTTCACAGGCTGCAGAAGCCCCTCCCAGTAGCAAATTGCCATGGTTGAAGATTGTAGCCATGCTAAATGGAGGCTAATGTCCCAACCAAGCTAATTGGAAGCTCGTCCTTCCAAAAGATTCTGGTCTAATAGGTAGCCAACTGACCAACGTCGTGGAGCTCATCAACCACTAATTTGGGTGTGATAAGCAGCCTGTTGAAACTGGTTCCTTCTACCTGTCCGATCTTGTCTCTTCCATTGAATATACTACCTTTTCTTCCTTAATCTTGCGACCTCTGTTTTTTTGTTGGGCTTGCATTCCCGTTCACGTTCTACTTGCCCTGACTGGCTGGAATTGTGGATTATGGGTTTCCCTTTGATCTTTTGACTGGCCTAGGCTGTGGGCTTTGGGTTTCCCCCATGTTTTCTTGGGCTTGGCCCGGGCTGGAGGGCAATGCCTTCTGATCTCTCTTTACTCTTTTGTTGTTCTATGTTTTTCTAGGATGGTACTGTGTAGGCTGTAGCCATATACTTGTATAGCTGGTATCTCAACCACCATTTTCTTTTCTAGTTAGGGTTGCTGACCTGTTCAATAGTGTGAAATTGTGCCTTTCATGATTTCGCATGGTCTAAGTTACTATTAAGAAAAGGAAAAAAAAAAAAAAAAAGAGAGATGATTTGGTTTGGTCCAGGCTGAGCTGGTGAGACGAATTCAGTTTTAGAGTCCAACTCCAGACTCTTTCCAGTTTGTGAGGTCCCCTGCTCTTCCCTGATGCAAGAGAGGGCTTCAGTAATAAATCATTTATAAAATTTGAAAATAAATATCAAGTTGTCAGCTGTAAGATGTCTAATCTAAGGACATGAAGTGGATGACCAGAATAAAAACTTCCCTATTATCTGCTTATCGTGTGCTTTCATCCTCTTCTATGTTTTTGTATAGGGGGCCACCTGTGTACAATCCAAAATCTCACAATTGAACACTGCCGACCATCCAATGCATGGCCAGAATAAGAACTTTCCCTTTATTAATCTGCTTACTCCATTCTGTCTATTAATTTTCAGACCTTTTATATTACTATGCAGGGGCCTATCTATGACCAGTCAAATCTGAAATCCCTTCTAGTTCCTATGCACTAACCCCAGAGATTTAGCACTTGGCTCAATTGACACCCACCCAAATATCATTTACTGTTGTCTGCATGATATAAATAAATTAAATGGAGGTTTAAACATAGAAAAATACAGGGATGTCTCGGGAAGACATTCTAAATTAGATTAGATGTCCAAATAACCAAATGATGTAGTAACTTAATGCAATTGTCAAGCTACCTTGCTTCCCTGTTGGGGCTTATTAGTTGGGCGCATCATTATAAAATCAGTGTATGTGATGTGCATTTATATGTATGCATATATCGAATTTTTACATTTTCCATCAGGAGTTAAGAAGTGTATCAACTTATTTTCATTGTTATTGCAATATAAACTTTATTTATTTTTTATTTATTTATTTTTCTGAAGGTTACTTCAGCAACCCTGAGGCCACCACATCCACCCTAGATTCAAAAGGATGGTTGAGAACGGGCGATCTTTGTTATTTCGATGAAGATGGGTTCATATTTGTTGTTGATAGGCTGAAGGAACTTATAAAATACAAGGGCTATCAGGTATACTCTTTGAATGTTTCCTCATTTTTCCGTTTTGAGTTTTCTCCTTTTGGTCATTTTCTAATGAGTACTTAATATATCTGATAATTTCATTTATGACTTATGGATCTGTTGGTTTCTGTAGGTGGCTCCAGCAGAATTAGAGGCTTTGTTGCTTACCCATCCAGAAATTGCCGATGCTGCTGTTATTCCGTAAGTGATTCAAACAGAGTAAATCCAGTATGATATATACACCTTGATTCTCAGGACTCATCATCATACATTAACATGGGCCTTGCTCCATATGATAGAAGTCAAATCATGTTCATTGATTACGCCACATCTAAGAGCGATTTGAACTGCTCAATAGGCAGGGCGATCATGTAGGGGCAGGATGTTTGTACCTATCAAAATCGTGGGTAATGTTCTCCTACAAGCGAACTACATATAGCTTATATGTAGTCCAGCTCGTGGGGGCCTACTTAGTTGTAAGTTTATCAGTGGGAGGAGGGCAGATGGAAAGGTTTCTTCATGGTCAAGGGGGATCTAAAGAAATCAGCCCCACCAGATTAGCCTAGCCCTTGGTCTAGCTGCCTTAAAGTTTAATGGCATCTTAACCATAGATTTTCTTGAGATTCAATCCAACGGTGAGTGAAGGTGCAGCGAGTGTAAAATTGGGCTTGATGCCAGATCATAGGATGCAATAGTATCAAAGAGGCTACATTGATGAAAGGTGGGCCCAAGTGGGCCCCATAGTGCTGGACTCCACTTGCAAGTACTCATAGGAGAATATTCTCCCAAGATCGTGGGCCATAGTGTTTTTAGACTATCATTATTTTTATTGCTGTCAATCATTACCCCATCCATATGTGTCGGCTTTGTCATCATATCCAAGCTCTTATCCAATGTGTTTACTTTTGGTCATTGAAAATTCTTCCTCTCTCAACTGTATTTAAATTGTAGCTTTTAATTATTTGATGAGAAAAATGTTAGGATCTTTGTAACTTCAGGTGGGGTTGCCTTTTTCCACACTTAATTTAACATGTACCTGACCATATTTGGAGCAAAAGCACAACTTTAATTTATTTTAATTTTATCTAAATCTGTACATTTTATTAATCAAACATCCAAAACAATTGATTGATCATATCATCATCTATACTTTATTTCATGATGATTGAGCCACTACTTTATGAAGTAGTGCAAGAGTTCATTGGAAGTCAGATATCAGGCCTCACATTGTTTTAGCTGCTCTGAGTACCATGTCGCGGTGCTTCACATACCCAACAATCAAAACACCGCTTTAGCATCTCACACTAGTAACAGATAGCAACTGCTCTCAAGTCTCCATAACCCATGAGTAGTGCAATGAGAACCTGGACATTGACCTTTTTATTCCCCTAATTTTGGAATCTTATGGGCAGGTTTCCTGACAAGGAGGTGGGACAATTTCCCATGGCATATGTGGTTAGGAAAGCAGGAAGCAACATATCAGAAACTCAAGTTATGGATTACATTGCGAGACAGGTGTGTAGAAAGAATATTTTTTGTTTAACAGGCAAGGACTGCAGCTAAACAAATCCATGCAACTTTGTGCTATTTATGTGCAATGACTGTATGATCTTTGTCAATGAGTTTGTACTTTGTACTTGTGGTTCCCTTTTGTCAGCGGGATCCACCATTGATGAATCATGCCTCCCAAAAAGAAGCTTTCAATGGATCATTCTAAACCTTCAATTGAGAGCCTGCAAATAGATATGTAGGTGGGGAAAATGCTGCAAGGATCCATATATGACAGAAATGAGGCCTAGCACCAGATGCCGAGGATCTTCTCTTCTGTTTTATATTTTTGGGGACATGATCCAGGTCGCTAAACCATGGTCTCCACATGTACAAAATCAAGGCCAGGGAATTCTATGCATTGTGCATTAACTTGATAAATATACTACACTGCAATAATTATCTCACCAGGATATTCTGATGCTTCAAAGGAGGCAACAAATCCATATTGCAGTGTCCAATACTTGGTTTTCATGCTTAAAAAATGTTTCCTTTGTATTCATTGTGCAGCCTATGACATGATCGGAGCCCAAGATTATGATTAATCTGAGTTAACCCCGAGTCATGTCGCATACTTATTCCTGTGAACTTCAATCACTTAAAATTTACAAGGGATACAATTACATATTATACGGAATATAAATAAATATACATTACTCATGTATAAAACAAAATTTATTTACATTATGAACAATTATTTACTTGCACATTTAAATACAATGCAAGGAATATAAGTGTGAAACATTTCCAAAACAAATTCCAACTCAAAGTTTTCATTTCAATTCCCATTTCAATATCATAATCATATGATATTGCTTCATTTCCACTCAACTAGTCCTCCTGAATGAACCGGATTGGTCGTCTCCGTTGGCGCTGTGGCCTCTGAAGGACCGGCATGGGCAGATGAGCCTGTAATGACATCAATAACACTATGAATTTGACAATTCAACAATGTATATAAACAGATACATGATTGAACATGCTAATTACATATTTAATTTGTCTAATTCATTGTTAAACCAATACAAATACAATTCATAATCAATGAGTCTTTATTATTTGGCAAACTATAATAGTATTTCCAATCAAATCACATCTTCCTAAAAATGAAGGATTACCATCTTCCATACGGAAGGATTCTCATCTTCCATACGGAATAATTCATATATTGTGGGATTTATCAATGCCGGGCTAGGGACTACTAACATTACCACGGAGCTCCGGAACACTCCCAAATAGTCTGCTGCAGCAGAAACAGCTCTAATGAGCATATAGAAATCACCATGTAGTGTCAAACTGAAGGAATAATACAATTCAACACATTACGTCCATTAAATTACAAATTAACGGATACAATTCAATAAACAATTCTTTTTTTAATTCAATTCCAGTTATGATCCATTTCGGATACCATTCAATGCACAATTTCAATTAAATAATACCAACCATTCAGGTGTAATCATCAGTTATTTAATGTACGTGTCATTCTCGATGGACTCCATATTTTATAAAATTTGTACATTACAATCCCCTTAATTAACACCCATGGAAGCTTAGTTTATAATATATAAACAACTAATACATTATTGAAACAATGTTCAAAGTTATCGATATTTCTCCTTTTCATTGTCCATTAAGCTTAACAACTATCAATTACTTTATAATTAGTCTCAAGACTAATTTACAGACCTATTTAAACGCATATGAAGAGCTTTTGATTCAAATAGAATCACCTTAGTTTGGACTCATTTTTGAATCATTCGATCGATTGGAAATGTAGACCATTAGATTCTACGTTCCAAGAGCTTTCCATCGATATATAGAACTTCAAAATCCTACGTACGGATAAAAAGTTATGGCCGATTGAAAATCTACCAAAGTCAACTATCTGCCAAGAGTTCGAACACTCAGTGCAGGCTGTTTTCAAGCCAAAAACCAGCAAGGCCAAGAGTTCGAACTCTCAGTGCAGAATTCTAAAAATTGGATCTGTATAGTTCTGTTTTGCAGTGAACTTTTTCCCCTCAATTAAACATGATTTGAGTCTCTAATACTCCATAAACAATTCATTCATCATTTATAACCAAATGGAAATTGTTTAACTATTATAAGCCTATATACATAAGAACTGATTTTACCTGTAATAAAATTTTGGAACCTCCTGTTCCCTTCCTCAAACATCATTTCTCATAAGATTAACACTTCTACTTATCATGTAATCACTTCAATTACCATTCAAATGATCCACAAATAAAATCATAACTGATGACAAGAAACTCATATCAAATAGCAAATTAATCACAAGTATTGTTTATACTTGCTTTAATTCGAGTTTAACACAAAAACCCCTCTTTCTTGAGCTCAATTAGAGACTAATTCTTCCCCAATTCAAAACCCTAATATCGAAAACAATCCCAAAACAGAATTTCTTGAGTTGATTGTGTTAAACAACAACTCTAACCACTCCATAACCTTGAAAATTCTACAAAGAACTTGAATCTACTTACTTCTAGCTTACAAAAGAAAATTACAGCTTTTCTCCTAACTCAATCTCCAAAGAACTTGAAGAAGATGATGGAGAAGATGAAGCTAACACAAATTTCTCCTCAAATTCCACTTGTCAAGCTTCAAGCTTGAACAATCAACGAAGAAGCAAGCAAGAAGAAGAAACCTAGGTCTAGTCCCAGCTGCTCTTGCAATGAGAATCACCAAATGAAATGTGTTTTGGCTTCCTCTAGAATCTAATATAACATAACTTTACACATAACCCCCATCCACTATAGTTATTTTCAGTTTAAGTCAAATCAAAGCTTACTTGACTCGTTTCAAGTCAAATGAAAATGTGTATTATGAAAATTGTTGTACTTATCAAGATACACGTTGATATCAATTTTCACCACATTGGACGAAATATGTATAAATCCGTATTTACGGAAAAGTCCTTTAACTTCACTAATTTGGGTCTAAAATCAACTCTATTAAATCAATCTCTTCCAAATTTGTTCATTATGCTTAATTCATTCTTTAAAAACTAATTTGACCCATATTAGTTGTTAATCACCATTAAGTTGATTAATCATGTTTAAATCGCATTAATCTCGATTAATTAGAGTTAATCCTGATTAACTCAGGATGGGGTGTAACAGCCTACCTGCCATATTTGGGCATCATGTGTAGCTCTATTACCTCTGTGTTTACAGTACTGATTACAAGTTTTGAGTTGTTGCTATAGGTGGCTCCTTACAAGAGAATCCGGCGGGTAGCATTTGTAGCAGCCATTCCCAAGAACCCATCGGGGAAGATACTTAGGAAGGATCTCATCAAGCTTGCAACCTCCAAGCTCTGAATCTTGTATGTCTTCAATTTTATAGATGAAGATGTATTAAAATATTTGTGTAGATCTTTGCCTCTACATTTCACATGCAAGTCCCTGTATTATTTTGTATTCTATTGTAATGTTATGGTATGAACCTATTTTTAATAAGAAAGTAACTGGCACCAATTTGAGAATGGGCTGGACGTCGACATGAAATTACAAGAAAGTGTAATTTAACAAAGCATTTGATTCTGTGCATTACTGATGTTGTTCTTGAGCTCTTTCAACAAAGCATCACATTCATATGAACAAAGGTCCATGTGTGCGTTCGTAGTAGACCTAGGCACCAAAGTGCATATTGTTTGGTGGGAGATGTCCATAAACCGCTTCAAGAGTAGTCATTTTGATGGCGGTTTGGTAAGCAGGGATATGACTCCACCCTGCACATTGAAGCCATTTATGTTAATTTTTTGGTCGCTCAGCCAATTTACACTATAGACATGGCTCTACATAAGGATTTAATGCTTCTGATTGCCCATCTGTTTGGGGCTGATTGGTCATGCTCAACTTGAGTTTGCTACTAGAAAGAGGTGGCCATTGTTGTTATAAGAGTTTAAAAGGATTTCTCTGACTTGGTGTCTCATTTAAATTGATCTTTTCGTAATAATTGAGTTAATGGTGCTGTAATAACCCCAAAATCTTTAAACAAATCAACAGCAGTATCCAGTGAGACCCAAGAAGCCCCTTGAAGCCTTGAAATCGATGGCCTCGGCTATTCGAATATACAAGAAACTTTTGTAGAGTCGGCTGACATTGGCCAAAAGAGGATTTTGATCTTTTAATAAATAAATGATGTTGTTGCAATAGTGTTTTTTTTTTTTTTTTCTAATGTTAACTGAAACTTTATATTAAAAAAAGAAGGTATACAATTGTACAACACTCCACCAAAATCAGGCATAAGAGGCTTGTACCCAGAAAACAAAGGCAACAATTATATGGTATAGGCAATCAATAAAAAATCGCCCTATATGTCCCTTGTTTTGTTAGAGAGTTCGTCATTGTATTTGCTGACCTTCTAATATGCTTAAACTCAATATAACCTTGAGAAGATAAGGATTTGATTTCCACGAAGAGGAAGTGGAACTTCAAAGGGCCCTCATTGCCTGAGATCCAAGAGATAATATTTGAGGAGTCACTCTCAACTAATAATTTGTTACACAATGAAGAGCCTCTAAAATTGCCGACACCTCAGTCTCGTTTGATTTCTTGATACCTACATTCTTAGACAACATAAGCAAGACACCCCTTTTGTGGTCCCTAAGCACACCCCAAACACCCGCTGACCCTGGCTTTCTTCTAGCCGCTCCACCTACACACCAAACTTCCGCCTTCGTGATTCGAGGCACTGAACAAACACCAATTCATCTATTTTGAAAGCCACCACCCCCAAGCCCACTTTGGCATTCGCTAAGTAATAACTAAAAGAAGATCGTTGTAGATCTTTCTCGCTCCCTTGAAAACTCTATCATTCCTTTCTTTCCAAATGGACTACACTGTAGTAAAAGGGGTAAGTCTCCACAAAACCTCGATGCATCTTGAAAAAGGATAAAATCTCCAAGCTTCAAACATACTGATCATAAGGCCTGACAAACACCATCCTAATCCGCATCTTTGACCGAATTCTCTCCATAAAGAGGATGAAACATCAGAATGCAAGAAAAGGTGATCCATTTTTTCCAACCTATTATCACATAAATGGCATACATCTGAAATCTCCTGCGAAGACAAAAGCCTCTCCTTCTAAAATTATCCGTCGTAAACACCTTTCCTTTAACCACCAACCAGCAAAGAGTCTCGACCCGAGACGACGCCAATCCTGACTACACAAATGAGCAAGGAGTTCCGAAAGGGAATCCACCCTCAAGCATACTGTAAAAGAACTTGGTAGGAACTTTCTAGATGGACTAGGAGACCAAATGCGTACATCAACTTCCTCCCTGCATAAAATATATATATATATATATATATATATATATAAAACAACGTTAGAAATAATATTCAACAGACACATACTCTTACCTCCTCAAAGAGATGGATGGACCTTTTGAAAGACACGGACCAAGACACACCCCCACTCTCCATCTCAACATAGCAATCACTCACCTCGGATAATTTTTGTTTTTGGTAATCCACCTAGGGCCTGGGACCCTGAGACTCATGAGAACTCTCATAAGTAAGGGTGTAGACACAACTCACAAATCCGAGGTGATGGGAACTTACATTATGGCCTTAGGCCAAGCCCATTCGCAAAGAGAAGAAAACTATTTTTTGCTTTTTTTCCTACACTGCCATTGGACACTCAGTGTAAATCTAACATAAGCCATCCTTTTTTTTTTTTTTTTTTTAAATTTATTGGAGATTAGGACCCTCAATATAATGTAACAAGCAACATGAAATCTCACTTTACTACAATTTTGATCTAGTTAGTATACCATGGCTAGGCAATCTATTTACTATCAAAGACAGGACTATTTACATGGACTGAGATACGACATACAGCAGAAGAAGCAGAGTACCAGTCCAATATAGTGTGTCTCCATCCATGATCCATCCATGTATGTATGGCTGCTTGGCAGTGTTTCCTCCGTTATTGGATACGTCGTGTGCATGAATAAGGCTGGTGCGAGTGTGTTTTATCATTATGGGTTGAGGTTTTTCTTTCTTTTGGTGGGTGTTTCAAATTCACTAATTCTTAATCTACCTTCTATCATTGTCCATCTAATCTCTCTTGAGCTTTTCTATATAATGTTACTAGATATAAAAACATGAGATTAGGATTACCTAGATCTCTGTATTACCTTCCAATCTCAAATATTATTATTATAAATTTCATGCATTCATGTGAGTAATCAATAACAATGAGTAGCTAGTCTCATCCTAACCCATAGAAACGAGGATAGCTAACATGGAGAAAACCACGTTCCAATTTGGTTACTTGGGTAACCCTATGCAAGAGAATTGACACTTGCAAGGGGAGATTGTTCAGGCCAATCAATAAGCTCCAAATTCAGGCCAATCAATAAGCTCCAAATCTAACCCAACCCACCCCCCACCCCCGCAATCTACTCTCTCTGTCTTCCAACCTCTCCTCCTCGCAACCCCATTTTCAAAGACCCTACTTCAATCCTAACTCCATCTTCAACCCCAGCTCTATCCTCACCCAAACCTTCCTCGCCATTATATGGTGAGGCATGGATGCACATGAAAATGGACCCCCCTAAATTATGATACAATATCCTATCCATCTACACATATGGGACCCCTTGAATTACATTGGATCTATTGAGTTTTCACATATCCGAATGGATTTGACCGTTGCATCAAGGGTCAAGTTTTTTTTTTTAATCTTAATATAGAGTTGTTAGATTTGTGGGTCACAAGGGGTTAGAGGCATGAGATTGGCCCCAAACTTGATATATGGGCCCATCCAAGATGTCTTTTTTCATCCTCCACAAATCCCCATGATCAGTAAGGCCATTAAGTTTGTCACGGTGAGGGATGGATGCACATGAATATTTTTCATATATATATATATATATATATATATATATATTAGGTATAAGGAACAATCTAAATAGGGGTGCTCATGGAACGGGCTAGCCTTAGGCCGGGTCGTGTCCATCCCAATCTAGTCCGATCTTGGGCCTTTTAATTTAGCATTCAGCCTGGGCCCCAGACGTTTTATCTTGGCTCGTTTAATAGATGGGTTGGGCTTATACTCATTTGTAGAGAGCCCAAAGCCCGGCCTTGCTCGATTGATAAAACATGGTGGAAAAATGTTGAGGGGTATTCGAACAATGGTACCTTCACAACAACAACAACAACAAAAAAAAAAAAAAAAAAAAAAAAGGAGAGAGAGAAAGAGAGAGAAGACCAAACCAATTTTGTTGGACCCAGCAACATCTAATTTAACTATCTTTTTAAGTTATATATAAATATCTGGCTGGGCTCTGGCTTCCAGCTTTCCAGCCGGGCCTGGCTTGGACATGGAGTTTAGAAGCCAGCAGGGGCGCAGATATTCCATAGCCCATCTTGGCCCGACCCATGAACACCTAAATCTAAAGGTATTAGTGTTTTTAAGCCGTTTTTCTTAAAACCAAATGGCCTAATTATCCCTCTTATATGGCCGTTGAGAATTTTTCAAAAGATAAGAGCTGCTTCAACAACGGTATTTCAGTCATTTTAAATAGGAGTTATGTAAAGTTGCCCGTGGGGCGGAGAGGATCTGATTGAAAGAACAATGGAAAACTTTTAATACTTTTTTAAAAGATTTAGATTTTCTTAATTTTTCTTAATGAGCCAAAACTTTTTACACTTTTTTTGAAAGTTTCCCATTAGATTTTTTTTTCGCTGAGACGCGAGCAAAAATTTAAAAAGAAGGGATTCGTTAGTCATTTACTACTCTGCAAAAAGTTGGGGAAGCTGTGAATCCGGACCGTGTTATTATTACCGTGATAGGTCCACTCACAGGCACCGGAGGTCAAAACACTCAAGAGGACATTGATGCGAGAGGCAGCACATGATCCAGACTCATCTGTCAGGAGCGGTTGTAGGACAGGATCATCTCTCCCAAGCATATGTTATAATTACATTAGGTGGTCTCTTTTGGCAGACCCTCACGTTGAGGTCAATTACATTAGCTGGTCAATAGCTGTTATGTACCCTGATACAACTAAGAACTCTGTTTCATATTATCATAAGCCCCACATGTTTCCTTTTCATTTCTTCTCCAAAGACTATGAGCAAGATTGCTTATAGCAGGCCCCATTCCATTGAGGATTGAAGCAGCTCCCTTTACTAATTTTCTACCTAACAAGTAGCAGTTCTTTGGCCAGGTATGTAATATCTCTCCCTCCCTCATTGACTACATGTCCTTGCACTCTTATCTCTATTTGGTTTTTTGAGATCTCAGCAAAACTTTGAGAAGACATGGGAAAAACTTTAAAATAAGGGGGGGAAAACTGGGGTGATTATGGAAAAAGCACATTCTTGTTTGTTTGTATGTTCCCCACTTGAATCCATGGCCAATGGCCAATGGCCAATAGCAAGATAAAGAGATAAGAAGAGAGTGGCTATCAGCAAAATATCCACTCTGACTGTCTATTTCAGGGTGCAACATTACTGAAGAAGAAGGGTTGCGCGGTTGGTTAGATAGCTGGCTTCACATGACAGAACTGATTAGGTAACTGGCTTATCACCATACAGCGCAAGCATCTTTCCCATGGCAGCTGGGTCTCTTGCATTGCTACCCATTGGTCATTGGGGACAATAAACATTGGAGTAATGAATCATTAATGATGACTGAAGAAATAGGTAGCAACATTAAGTGAGGTTGGTCCTTTGCAGATGTCTAGTCAACCAAACAACTTTTTATGTGGTTATTAGACATTCAGACGTAATGAACCTACCTACTGCATGTTATGTGTCCTCTACTGGCTATCATGAAAAAAGATGAACAATCATTATGTTTGACATACTTTGTACTGTTATTTCGAAGCTGAGGGCTCGAAACCATACTACCTCACTGGATCATTAGAGATTTTTCCGGCTTTATCCGGGCCTGGAGGGATTAGTCCCACCTAAAGGTTGAGGACACCCTCCGTTATTAAAAAGAAATATATTTTGTACTATTGTATAACATAAAGAATAATATATAACCACCATGCGTGACTCAGGCAATCCATCTCAATCATATATTTTATTATTATTATTATTATTATTATTTCATCAAACAAGTATGATTTTTTAAACCATGACTTGGGAATATTGCCAATCTTTCATTATTGTCTTGGAGAAGATTAAAATGTGGCTTCCAGAAGAGATAGTATAACCAATTGCAGTTCTCTAGCTCAAATGTCAGTAAATTAAACACAATGGGGTCCGTCACATGACAAGTCATTTATAAGGCTGAGGTGCTCTATTGGAGAAAAGGTACACTTCTCTGGGACCAAGATTGTAGAGGACTTGTAATCAATTACACGTTATGCATACATGAGCCCCTGCATTAGTGAAGGCGGACATGTGCAAGTTAGATAAAAGAGGATTGCTGTGGATCCAAATTCATCTATGCATATGTGGAACGAAGAATATGCAAATTATGAACAAACTATGTTTACTAGCAAGTAGAGTAAAAGACAGTTTAAATAGTGTCATGGTTTGCTGAGAGGTAACATGGATTGTGTGATAGGTAAAATTCTAAGTCTCTTACGGTGGAAAAAAAAGTTACCTACCATATGGGCCCATTTAAATATTATGTATGTTAAAAATCAGGTTCTTTAAATGTTGATACAAGCTAGAGTTTTATTAGTTTAGAACTTAAGAAGGCTGACATCTAATGCAGCTGATTCACTGTAAATGCGCAACAACCATACCTCTGATTATCCATATGCAGCTGTTATATAAATTGAGCAAAGAAGCTGTCTCACTGAAACAGGGAGTGCAAAAAAGGAGTTAAATCAAAGTTCCAGAAGATACTCCCAAAGGAAAGAGAATGACAGACTCTTCCATGGCTACCATGCATGTTGCCCTACTTCCAAGCTCTGGCATGGGGCACCTGACCCCTTTTCTCCGGCTAGCCGCCCGCCTTGATGCTTGCGGCTACACTGTTACATTCATCTCCATCCTCCCCACAGTCTCCTCTTCCGAGTCCTCTCATCAGTCGCGCTTCTTCTCTACCTACCCACGAATCCGATGCATGGAATTTCATCTTCTCCCCTTTGACCCCTCCACCGCCTCTTCCACAGACCCTTTCCTCCTCCAATTCGAAGCCATTCGCCGCTCTTTGCATCTCCTTCCTCCACTCCTCACATCCACATTACCTTCTATCTCTGCACTCATAATAGATATCAGCCTAACCTCCTCCATCGTTGATGTTGTCGCGAACCTCCCCTTCTCCACCTACATCCTCTTCACCTCCTCAGCCTCAATGCTTGCCTTTTGCGCATACTTCCCAATTGCTGCCCAATCCAATACTTCTAATGAAAACTCTCATCTCCAAGTCCCTGGTGTACCCCATATTCAAAACCTCCACATCCCACCTCCGCTCCTCCAACCAACCAATCTCTTCAAGACCCAGTTCATAGAAAACGGCCTCGCACTTGTCAAAACTGATGGCATTCTACTTAACACCTTTGACGCGCTAGAGCCAGACACTCTTGTTGAGATCAACAAGGGTGCAGTGGTGCCTGCCCTCCCACCGGTGGTTGCGGTGGGGCCTTTGGAGCCATGTGACTTCAACTTTGCCAATGAAGAAGAGCTAACGTTCTCTTGGCTCAACGCGAAGCCAGCAGGGTCTGTGGTGTATGTGAGTTTTGGGAGTAGGACAGCGCTCTCTGGGGATCAGATCAAACAGTTGGCAGTGGGATTGAAAATGTGCGAATGCCGGTTTCTATGGGTGGTGAAGAGCACGAAGGTGGATAAAGAGGACAGAGTGCAATTGGGGGAGTTGGTGGGTGATGAGTTCCTGGAGAGTGTGAGGGAGAGGGGGCTAGTGGTGAATGGTTGGGTGGAGCAATGTGGGGTGTTGGGGCACCCTGCAGTGGGGGGGTTTGTGAGCCACTGCGGGTGGAATTCATTGACAGAAGCAGCGTGGCATGGCGTGCCTGTGTTGGCGTGGCCGCAAGGTGGGGATCAGAGGATAAATGCTGGAGTGGTGGAGAAGAGCGGGTTTGGGATTTGGGAGAGGAAATGGGATTGGTGTGGTGACCAAGCCCAGCTGGTGATGGGGTCTGAGATTGCCAAGAGGGTGCATGAACTCATGAGTGATCAAGGCATCAGGGCTCAAGCCACACGCATCAGAGAAGAGGCAAGACGCGCAGTAGCTGTTGGGGGATCATCTGCCAATTCTCTGGTGAAAGTTATGGAGGCATTGAAATCTAGAGCTACATGAGGGGATGTAAGCAAGTCTAGATTCAATCAACATGAACATCTAATCTGTAGTCATGTAAACATAAAGAGGAATTACTCTTACCTCTACTTTCATTCCCCCCATATTTGTAGCTTTCTTTCTGCTTTGCAAATTTGCTTCAGTGACTCCAGGGAATTGAATGTGTGGTAAGTGGTGATGTTGCAGTTATTAAAGCAGTGAATGTAGTTGTGTCCATCACATTGCATCATCATGTCTATGCAATTTTGTTTCTAAAATATTTTTTGTAGTTTGACAACTTGGATAAAATAACATTATACAATGACAATGATCTAAAATCCTATGGACCATTTGAAGATTTTTGTTTTTCACATGTTTCTCCTTTGGTAAAGATAAGATAACTGAAATATTCATTAGTTGGGTGAGTCTGGCTGCAAATCAACCGATTTGCCTTATTTTGGGTGGACTATTTTGAACTTTAAACAATAGTGGTAGGGCCTTGCCTTAATTGGAATATTATAGGTTTACAAACTTTAATGATAGAGCCAACGTGGGCTTCAATCAGGTCATTTCCCAAGTGTTGGGACTCAGCCCATCACCTTCTCGAACTAACTAATCAACACCAACTTTAGTGAGAGTAGATCTGACTGAATCACTAGAGATTAAATTATGAAATTACAATTGTGTTATGAGGAACCCATGGCTCGAGCCCTGATCAGTTGGGTGAGAAACGGGATAGAACCAACCGAGCAGTCCCTTATTCTCATGTTTCTACTTATTGAGAATTATAAATGAGCCCACTTATAATAAAATCCAACAAGCTTATAATACATGCTTCCCATGTCTTGGCACTCTATGAAATTCAATTTAATTACAGTTGACCCTACTAGATTAAATGTTAAAACACCAAAACAAATATTTTAAACGTGATCGATCCAATGATGGTTTTGACTCCGGTTGAAGTGAATTTTTTTTTTTCCTTCTTTCTTTTTTCAATGAGGTGTATATAAAATATGAGCCCCATCCGAATGATTTGTACTTTTGGATTGATGGGTCAATTTTTAAATGGTCTTTAAAAGGCCAACAGTTTTTAAAGATTTTTTTTCTTTTTCAGTGGTACCTTAATAGGTTTCATTGATATGTGTATTTAAGCTAAAATGCATACCGCGTGCACCAAATTAATGCTCACTTTTAATCTTTTTCTTTTACACCAACCATCCAAATAAATCCAAACACAAAGTAACCTATCACTCATTTATGTCAACCAACTGCTCTTTAATTTATACATGATGTGACACACTATTTGTCCTCACAATGATCAGAAATGTGAATGCATCATTGTATTTTGTCTATAATTTAATACAAGAGAATTACCTTTGGAAAAAAAAAAAACTGGAGAAACTCTGGTCTCAACCAGAATCAGGCCTTTAACTAGTTGGGTTAGGCCTCCTATATTTCTTATCAGGTTGTCTCAAACCTGGGTTCTAGGGTCCACATAGGACCCTGACTCAAACCCAAGACCTTCAATCTTTACTTATTGGGCCACAACTTGGTCCAAGCAGTTCCGCTCTGAATCCAGCCATGGACATCCCCTAAGCATTACTAGCTAGCTAGTCACCATTGACATGGGCAAGCCCTACTCAGCTACCATAGAGGAGACAGCTAGCACCGCCAACATAATGACTCGGCTAACATAAAGATTAGTTATCGGCTGTCTAAAATCAAGTGTCCTTCGGGCTTAGGGCCAAAAAGCTGCCGGGAGATATCCTAGGTTATATAAATAAAAAAAAAGAAAAAAAAAGAGATGAAACTGCTGACTAGGGTGCAACTTAAGCAGGTCAGATATGGTATTGCCCATCAATGTCCAACCAAATTTGGATGTAGCTAGATGCAAACTTGAATTTGACCTGCATGCAACCCGAATGAACCCAACAAAATGTGTGAAAATGACCAAAATGACCATTTTCAAATTCACAAACCACAGCCATTTTTTTATTTTTTATCTCCAATTCATTCTAGCAGTCTCTTCAACTCTTAAGGTTGGATCTCTAAATCTTACAACCCCAAATGCCTATGGCGCTGAAAAAGAGGCAGGGGTATGCGCAAGCTCAAGGCTTGTGCAAAACAACCACCACCACCATCAGCTATCTCTTCTCATTCACCACATGTTTACATTTTATGAAAGGAAGTTACGTCCAGCAGGTACTAGTGCCAAGACCATGTCATTCAGAAGAGCAGAGAGGGAGGGTTTGGAGAAAAGAATGCCCTCAACACCACCACCACCACCACCACCACAGCAAGCAGCCAAAATTATCAAATAGAGAGATTGCCCAACCAACCGCCCAAGTGATTGTAAAAGCTTCAGCAATTGCATCATCAAGTGCCGCATTTTGTTGGAACTGATGCTACAACCAAGCAGCCAAGAGAAGAGATTGTAAAGACTAATCTAGTCGCAAAGGTAATGGTTATCATGGCCTCATTGCATCCAGCCACAATTGCATACAAAGAAGCAAGCATGGCAAATCATCAGTATTTATTATCAATCCCTATGCCATCCATCTAAAAATGGAGCATTGCAACCCAAGTAAGATGTGTCTAGAGAAGCAGGGAAAGAAACAGAAAAGATTGCTGCGATGTTAAAAATGCGCATGCAGCCATGCTCACAGATGGCTAGCTGGAAAAAGAAAAAAAAAAAAAAAAGAGTTTAAAACTTGTAATGATGTGGCTCAATACTTGAATCACTTCCGAAATGGACACATTCAATTATTCAAGTACTTTAGAAAAATACCATGCAAACACATCGGTTGGGTGAAACTATTTAATGGCATGTAAGGCTATGTTATCAAATATGGGAGCAAATGGGACCGTCTCTTCGCAAGAGTCCATGACTCTTAACTATCAGTCAGCCAATAACAAAACATGCCTCATGATAGCTTTTACACTGCATATATGAAAACACTCGGACAGCTTGGACGGTTGAATAATTGTATTTTTTTTTTTTTTTTTTTTTTTGCCTTTTCTTAGGCCCATTTGTTCACTGGACCCATGGAATGAATGACTTTGATCTCATCTATGACAGCACACGTACCATCATGATTGTACTGGATCTGCTACCCTATGATTAATAGCCAACAATGCAGTTCTTTGTAACTTGTATGGCAGTGTGGCAGACTCACTACCTTATCAATGTACTGATAGAAGTTAAATGTCTGCGGTCACTGTGCTGTAATGCTTTTCTTTTGATTTAGTCACTCTTGTGATTCTTTAGATTTGTCGGTAGCATACAGATTTTAATTTATTGCCCATGTTTCGTATGTTTAAAAAAAGCCTACTGCTAACAGTCTCCAATAAGAAAGAAAAGAAATTGTATATGCAGATCTGTAAGTTCACATATCATGGAAAGTTTTTCATCATGGGGTGTAAATTAAATAGGAAAAAAAGGTAGTAGAATTGTCATATAACATTAATGAGAAAGAAAACCAGGGTGATTTAAAATTCATGTCACCTTGTAATTCTTAGTCAGATCAGAACGAACTGGAAAAGGAAGAATATAATATACCTGACAAGATGTTACCACCCCCGCCCCCCACCTCCACCCCCACCCCCACCACCCCATCTCTCTTGCATCTCAACTGCCTTTTCTTCTTTCATCTTCTTCACGATCTCAAGTATCTTGGGATTGGTGAAACGCTCACAGACATATTTCCTTTCCTCTGCCTGTTTCTCTTTAATTGCACTTGGATATGGATTAGGAGGTGGCTTCATCCCTTGGAGCCTTGCAATTTCCTTCAGCCGGACATATGCGCTCTTCTTTGCCTTCTTTTCTGCTCGATATTCCATCTAAAGAAAATGCACAATTAATTGACAAGAATTGATTAAAAAAAAAAAGGAAAGAAAGAAATTGGAAAGGGCTGGTGTCTATGAAAGAAATGGAAAGGTTAACACACACACACACACAGAGGTTTGTCCAGCAAAATTAATAAACTTAGTAGAATGTTTCAAAAGATGATACATACATCTGATCATTAAGGGAAAAAAAAAACAGATACATAGATCAGCTACAGCGATGGCTTCTTCTTCACTAGCTCCTTGCTCTTTTAACTCGAGCACACGCCAACCAAAAACACGAGCCGGAGGGGGATCAAAACCACTAAACCTGTAATTTGGAAAAACGAAATTGTGAAGCATTCTTGATTTAATGCATTTCCAAATGCTGACAACAGTATTAATGGAAAGCCAATTCTCCAATGTCCAGAAAGGCAAATTTCCTGCTCTCTATATTGACAAGAGCTTGGAGCATAGGTGAAAGACGCTCAATGTTGCAACCACGATGGTTGCGCATTCGAGTCAAGATATCATTCCGAGAAAAAAAAAAAAAAAAAAGGGGAGATAACAACCACATTCAATTTTTTTAAAGTAAAATGAGTGCAGATCTCCTAAATAGTGGATTCAAAGATCCTAATGAGGGCTTGATGCAGAACGGTGTACGAGATGCGGGGCAGGTAGGGGAAGTTGGAGGGATGAGGGGCTTCACACCCAGAGATCTTAGGCTTTGTGCCCATGGCTTCACACCAATCCCATCGCAGGAGAGATTGCAGAAGAGAGCAAAGCCCATGGATATGGGTCTGTCCTGCATCTGGGCTGCAGACTCCTTAGCTGAACAGGGTGTTGAACAGCATCATCATCATCATCAGAGCCTTGGTCAGTGATCTAATTCTATATGTTTTCTTTCTACTCTTACCCAGGTTATGGCTACTTCTGGCATGTATCTTCAGTTGTGATCTTTGCATTATACCTCTTCCTTTTCGCGAAATCTCACCATTAAGTAGTCAATCTATGATAATTTCAATTACAAAGAACCAACCAAGGTTGTGGTTTCAAGTCTGCATATGTTTTGAAAAGAAAAACCTGAAGCCTCTACAATACATGTCATTTAAAGAAAGATGTAGGGGCACAAAATGATAACTGATGGAATAAATTGGCCTCAATGGGAGCCACCATTCAGCTTCCAATTAGGCTACATAGTGTTAATCAATCAGCCTTTTCTTCAACAATTATAATCAATCCCTCGCACAAAGAATTCTGTCTTCACAAAAGGACCAAACATATTAAAGCTAACTGTCATTTCATCAAGGAGCAGCCCACATCATCTGTCTGTTTTCCATGCCAATCCATGGGCTGACTTAGCAACAAAGGAATTAATAAAAGTGTGCTTCAGGAATCACTAGCCCATAGTTACCTAATTCGTTTCACAGGGTTTTGAATTGCGAACAGTTCATTCCGAACAATTCACTATTCGATTGGTTGAAATGCGGGGTCCTAGAACAATCCAATTCGGTTCAGTTTGTTGAGCAAAAAGATGAGATTCTACAAAGTTTGAAAAGGAATAGCATGAAATGTGAATTTTGAGTAACCATGCAATGACAAAATATGCATAATCTAGACCACAGTGTGGTCCAATAGCACCACCGCAAAAACAGGGGCCCATTAGATTGGTTGTTAATAAAAAATCAGTTTCACGGTCACCAAAAATTATTAATCATCCAATCAAAAGAAATAAAAACCGATGGTGAACATAGATGCATTGGATGGTTAAAAATCATTTCCTTTGACTGTATGATCAAATATGTCTGATGAGGTCTATTTTTCTCATATCATTAATCCATCAGGCTCTCTTCCAGATGGCGAGACTACTAGGCTACTCATACATACCACATGACCACCATCTCACAATGCACACAAACCTTTGTTAATAAGTGAACGTATGGAAGAAAAGTCGGTAAACATCTTACACACGGCATAAAAGACCAACTGTATATCCATTTGTAGTCCAGATTCACCAAGTGTTTGACTCAGAGAAATCCAAAGGCAAAGGAGTGGGACTCCATAGTGGGAACCACCTTTGAAAATCCGACCCGTTCAAAATAAATTTCCTTCAAGTGTATGAGGGTACCTTCAGATTTTAGTCTAGAAGGAGTTGGTATCACTATAAGAATAAACATTTAATTAAAAAAAAAAGTGATTACACAATCTAATGCATTAATTCATTGATATTTTATTTATCAAATGGTCAATCTTATGGCAGAACCGAATTCTATTTGGTTAAAATTTGCAAGTAGCCCACACAATAGGCCGGCAATTATTTTGAGTGTCTCACATTTTCAATAGATGGGCTCCATTGTAGTGTTTCACTCCTTTAAGTCAGGATTTCTTTAAGTTAGGCCTCAAAGAATACAATTACCCTTCTAATCATAATCTATTTTTGCATGTCATAGAGGATTAGTAATTATTAACTGCATTGCATTATCGAATTAGTGCATCAAACTTGTCGCACTCGAACTTTGATTTAAGCGAATTGGAAAACGAACTAAATAAGCCTACCCCATTGAACTTTCGAATTTGATTAGCAGCCGAACTACGAACTCAAATGCGAATCAGAGGAACTGCGAATTAGGTAACTATGCACTAGCCAAGCATACTTGACATCTGCTCTGTGCCAGAAGGGGAGTTTACAATTAATGGTGATCAGTATGCAATTATACATTGTCCCTACAAGGGGCCAAGGCATTTTACTTGTATGTTGTAAAATGCCTTTTGGTCTCATTACCCAAAAGCCCATCAGGGCAGGGCTAAGCCATTTTACTTGTATGTTGTAAAATGCCTTTTGGTCTCATTACCCAAAAGCCCATCAGGGCAGGGTTTGGTGGCCCTGCCCTGCTGAGATACAGCTGGGACTATTGAAAATTATTTTTTATACCCGACCCTTCCAATTTGTTAAAGTATAGTCCCTTTTGGTTCATTTAACATATGACACAAATAACCTCCTTGGTGGAAAGTTGTCCTTCCAATTCTTTTACACCTAAAACCACAATTTCTAATCATGGACGTCGTTTTCATGGCCCAATTAAGGGTGGAAATTAAGTTGGACCCACCAACCCAGCCAGAAACCCGGCCCAATAATTCAGGGTTTGAGTTGGACCTTTTCATTTTAGGATTGGGTTTGGAATCACATTTCTAAGTTATGAGCTGATTAACAAATGGGGTAGGTTCAGGTCGAGTCCATTCTTAGTATTCAACCTATGATGCCCAGATATGGATATAGATATGGACACTAATATGGGGATCGGAGATATATGACTTCTCACTTCTGAAAATCTAGGATACGGATACGGTGTCCTAATTTTTTCTTTAGATCACTTTTGAATCAATGAGATTATCATTGTTTTCATCCCTCTCTAGCATTTTTTATATTGAGAAGTAAAAATATTATAAGAACTATTATGGAATAAAGGACTTTATAAGTAGGGATGTAGGATATGTTAAACTTGTTCCCTAGAAGTATCGGTGCAGTATCAGGTACCAATACAAGTGTTGTATAGTTCTGATATGGATACGTTGGGCTTGTATAAGTATCCGGGTATCATAGTATTCAACCCTGCAATCTAGCAAAAAAAAAAAAAAGCCGATTGAGGAGGGCGTATCAGCCACCCCCCAAAATTATATGCATCGCTGCAAACAATTCGTATCGGCTATCGGCGTGAATCTAATTGAGGTAAAAAAATATCTAAAAAATTTAGAAATAGAAAATTTTGGATTTTAATATTTAATTTCATTAGTAACTAAAATAATTGGGGGTATTGGACCCTTCATTGTCACATAGGTCTTGTATCGCTGTATTATTTCAAAATAAGAATAGTGATGTATTTGTTCACCTGTAGTCATATTGCTCGGTTACATTAAGCGATTAAGACCTAATGAAATGTTAGAGGTAAGATTACTATTCAGTACTTACCATGTTTATAGTATGTACTATCATGACATCATCAATCATGTACTATGTACTATAAGAATGTAGTATAAAAGTTCTTAGAGGCTACTCATTAGTTGTTTAATACTTACCAGTAACTACTAACTAGTTAGTTCACAACACTTAGATCCAAGGGATTGATATATAGAACATACAAATTTAGGAAAAAAAAATACTAATGATATGTTCTTTTTGTGCAAAGTTTTGTAACAAAAAACTCATATCTTTCAAAACATCCCCGAAGCTCAGAGATATTCATAAAAACAACTCAAAAGACAGAGAGAAGAAAAGGAGGGAGGGAGGAAGAGAAGGTTGCTACGTCAAAACATTTTTTTTACGTCAAAAGAAGGTTGCAAAGGTAAGGCAGTGTAACGCCTTCGATTCTGAGACTTAAATGTTTTTCATTTTTTTTTTTTTTTAATATAAAAGCACATAACTCTCTTCATAATCTTTCCATTAAAAAGAATGCAGAAAAGAGAAGCTTTTGGCTTTAAAAGAGGTCATTTGATACATATTGAGGCATATCCGATCTGCCCAATAAATTGACCAATAAATTAAAAATAAAAAATAAAAGAAGAAATAGGAGGAAGGAAGCAAGAGATTACGATTTTGGTGGAAGAGGATGAGATGAGATGTGTAGAGATTTTTTAATCAAGAGAGAGGAGCATCGTATGTCTATTGCACATGATCCTTCTCACTATTTTATAATAAAGCCGCCTTATGCCATTGTAATACAAAAGGACCTGTTGTACTTTTGAAAGGCTTCTAACCCCTCTAAAAGACTTATAACCCATACAACTACAACTAGTACTCATAGTATTTCAAGTAGACTCTTAATCCCTCTATGGTCCCCCATAACGGTGGGACCACTATACAAAGACTAAAAATTATCATTCCCAGCTTGAAAGTAGAGTTGAGAGCTTTTTCCTATCAAGTGACTCGATGACGATATCTGCCAGATGGTTTTCTAATCAGCCAAATTCTGCACTGATGATATTCAAGAGAATCTTTTCCCATTGGAATGGCAGTTTACTTTGCTATGTTTGATTTCTTTCATGGAAACTTGATTTTCAAAAATACACAAGGCTGTTTGATTATCCCCTTTCAGCTGTATTGGCATTTTGACTTTTATGCCAAGATTCTTCAAAGGTGATCATAGCCATAAAGCTTCACATGTTCCATCAGCCATAGGTCCATAGCTCTATATTCAGCCTTAGCACTTGATCTAGCCTCCACATGTTGCTTTTTTACTTTTCCGTTTAACAAGATCACCTCCGACAAGTGTGCAGTACCCAGTAATGGATCCTCTGTCATCCTTACAGTGCGCCCAATCTGCACCTATAAATACCATCACATTCATGTAATTGCGTATTGTGTAAAGCAAGCCTTTCCTCGGTTCTACCTTCAGGTACCTCAAAATTTGGTAGACGGAATCCATGGCTTTAATGGTGAATGCATGTATCTACTTACTACAAGAACGGCATAAGCAATATCAAGTCTAGAGATTCTGACATAAATGAGCCTTCCTACTAACCATTGATCCTATCTGATGTTTGCCAACAACTCTCCTTCTGCAGAGTAGAAGCCATGATTTACTTCCAAAGGAGTATCTGCAGGTTTGATCCTCGTTCAGTAGATCTAGAACACATTTTCATTAGGAAATAAAAATTTCTTTTTGAGATTGAGCCATCTCTACCCAAAAAAATACTTCAAGGGACCTAAGTCCTTGATCTTAGATACATTTGACATATATCTCTTTACTTTAGATATTTCCTCTGGATTATCATCTATTGCTTCTTTGTCTCTAATGCGGAGCAAGGTACCAGATGAGGGGTGGGTAAAGATGAAGGGACGAGAGATGGAAGGTGGAAGGGATACGTTAGGCTTTCGCTTGAAAATTGGCATCACGCCAAACTCTCCATCGCAGGCGAGGACGAAGAGAGAACTTGGGACACCCCAAAGTCACTCGTAGGAGATTTCATTAATCATCAACTTCGGAGCCAAAAGGCTTTACAATGCTTAAATAGGAGAATATATAACCCTAAAGCTAATTTGGATTTTGGACTATCCAAATGCAATGACGACCATGATTAAAACATTAAACATAACCATTAAAATAGCATAACATAAAACCCTAATGAGCTAAAACATGAAAATAGATGGGCCAGGCCCAAAGACCTTGGTCGAGGTAGATGGGCTGGGCTCATTGGCAGGTCAACCCAAGGGGGACCACGGGTCTGTCCTGCATGAGTTTCGGTCTCTTCTGTGCCGCCCTCAATTCCTTTAACCAGCTCGTCATCGGTCTGATCATCATTGCAGGTTGCATCAAGTAGGTATAGTTGTTGCTTCTGGCAGTGGAGCCGAGGCACTGACTGTTTGCCAGAGTTGCAGTGGAGGCCCTTATCATGCCTCTCCTTCATCTTCAATAGTGTTAACCGCTTGATAGGAGGTAATGGTGGGCTTGGATTTGTAATCACTGCTCCACCTGGTTTCCGCGCACTTCATCGAGGATGCCGATTCAGAGATGCCAACTTGTCCTCTTGCAACCGACCCTAGCCAATAGCTTGGGTTAGTGTTGATGGGCGAAATGTTTGTATGTCATGGCTGATCTCATCCTTCAATCCGCTAATGAAACAACTAACAAAGGAGTCCAAAAGACCTATGCGAAAAATCAAATTATGATTGGTAATCGTGAACTGTAGTTGTTTGATGTAATTTGGCGAGTCCACCCATGAAATCCTCAAAAGCACATGGCCCAAATTGTATGTGGAAAGGATCAACAAATTCAGTCCACGTGATGTTAGCCTTGGTTTTCTCTAACCATTAATACCATTGAAAGGCATCATACTCAAGACGCAAAGCCGCCAATTCCACTTCTTAAATTCATCTATTGGGTTTAAGGAAATTTTTTGCAGTTTGATGCTGCCACCCTGTTGGGTTCTCATTGTTGAATTGAGGAAAGTCGAACTTGATGTACCTGGGTTGGACTGTGCCATTTGAGTTGTCACAATGTGATGCATCCAAGAAGCATGTGTGCTCCTTTTCAGAACGGTTGACTGTTGCTTCCTCATTTTACCATGCGAGAGATGCTGACAGTGGATCGTATTTCATATCAGTCGCTGCTATCAACGCATGTATGTCAAATAATGCCATAGCGTGCATCTCTGACCATTCTGTGAGAAGTCTCAGACCATTTTCAGTTCTTTTCACCTCTTGTAGTCTAGTCCTATCAGCCACTGCAGATTGTTAAACAGTCCTGGAAAGAGCTTTGATCTCTTCCAAGTCACTAGCCACTTCCAAATTCACCCTATCACCACCACCTCCTAAAGAACAACAAAGTGTTGGCTCATGCCAATGGAAGGCCAAGATAGAGAATTATGAGATTTCCACTCCACAAACAAAAGGGTTGGTCACTACGTGAACCAATCATTTTCCACACCTATCCCACACGTAACACATCTATTACTATGGCCTAAACCCAGAACCACAATCGAAACCACACTTAAGATGGGTGGTTTACTTTAATCAATAATTGCAGCAGAAAAATAAGAAGATAGACTGCATATTGATGGTGCAAGATCATGATCCTTCAATATTGAACCACAAACCCTTTTAAGCATCACCGCCATCATTATCATCAAAGTCTTGTCTCGACTATGTTGGGGTCGGCAACATGAATTATGTTTCTCCAAGCTATTCTGAACTATCATAAGCCAAATCCTCAGATAAGCTGCATTTCTTTAGATCTATTTTTCCTACCTCCATTCACGTCCTCTTAGGCCCACTCCTTTCCCTTGGTGGGCCATCAACCTGTATACCCAAACTTTTCCTTACCAGCGCCACTGCTGGCCTGCGTTGCTCCTTTCGAATTTTATTCTTCCTACCATTTTAAGCAATTCCCCCTTCATTAATATTCTAGCAAGGGAAACATAATCATACCAACAACAGAACTACTATCCTGATTAGGCACCTCCCACAAGGGAAACAAGTATTAGGGCCAAGTTTGTAAGTGATAAGCATGACTTAGCTACTCTCCCTAAAAGATAGCAACCACTACCACACCTGGCAGCAGTCTCATATCCACAACAAAAACCACTACTACACCTGGCAGCAGTTGCAAATGCACTCTAGTAAACCAAACCAAACCAAACCAAGCATTTTCCCACTAGGTGGGGTCGGCTATATGGATCTGAAGATGCCAATCAAATCTGTTTAGGGCCATGTCCTCCGTTAGATCCATGTAGGCAAGGTCATGTTTAATAGTTTCTTTCCAACTTCTCTTGGGTCTCCCTCTCCCTCTCCTACTCCCGACAATCTCCATGCTTTCACACATTTTAACAGGTGCCTCCGTTGGACGCCTTCTAACATGGTCGAACCATCTCAGTCGATTTTCTCTCATTTTATCTTCAATCGGTGCTATTCCTACTTTGCCCCTTATCTCTTCGTTCCTAATCCTATCTCTCCTTGTGATCCCGCACATCCATCTTAGCATTCTCATCTCCGCAACTTCCATCTTCTTAACATGATTATGCAAACCTACTCTAGTATTCTCAACAATACTCTCCAAGATATCAAGAACAAATACAAGAAGCATCCTCATCTATTCATGTATTCATTAATATATATATATATATAATGTCATTGTAGACCGTCAGTAGTATGAAAAATAATCATGGAAGTCTAAGTTTCTTCATGGTATCTAGAGCCTTATTCATTGCACTGTGATTTCTTTTTTTTTTTTTTTGCCCCCTGAATTCCATCAAATATGGCACCTTTTACACCAACTGGTGTTGATTTGCAACAGCTTACCAAATCCCTATCCACTCTTGTTAACCTTGTCACTGTCAATCTCATTGGAAGCAACTATCTTCTTTGGACGAAACAATTTATTCCATTAGTCAATGGCTACAACCTCATGGGATATCTTGATGGTTTGATCCCACAACCCCGTTCTACAAATGCGCAAGCGTCCCTTCAATGGAAGCAAATAGATCAGCTTCTCATCTCTTGGTTGTTCTCAACAATCCCTGAAGATGTCCTCCCAGAATTTGTTGGACTGTCTACCGCTAAAGAGGTATGGGACTCTCTAAATCAAACTTTCATTCAACATCGCCGTATGCGTGAAATAGAACTACGCCAGAAAATTCAGTCCCGTCATAAAGGCACCACTTCCATGTCTAACTACATCAAACAATTCAAGCATCTATGTGATGAACTTGATGCAATTGAGAAACCTTTGAAAGATGGCGACTAAGTTTCCTGGATCCTCAAAGGGTTGGATCATAATTATAATGTAGTTCTTACCAACATCCAGACACGGGAAAACTGCCCTACTTTTAAAGAGGTGCTGCCCATGCTTCTTGCACAATCTTGCCGAGGAGGTTTACACGAGTCAACCACCTGGTTTTGTTGATCCAATGTTTCCCACTCATGTCTGCAAATTACAGAAAGCTCTCTATGGGTTGAGACAGGCTCCACGTGCCGGGTTTCAAAGTTTAAGTTCACATCTTACTTCTCTGGGGTTTAGATGCAGCCAAGCTGATTCCTCCATGTTTGTGGTCCAAAAAGGCGATATTACAATTATTATTTTAATTTATGTGGATGACATAATTGTAACAGGAAGTGATTTGCCCACCATTAATTCTTTGATTATAGCTCTTAGTCAAAGATTTGACATGAAAAACTTGGGTTCCTTACATTATTTTCTTGGTATGCAAGCCCACCGCAACAAAAATGGCATTTTTCTAAATCAGATGAAATACATCATGGACATCTTGGCCCGTTTCAAAATGGATGGTTGTAAACCAGTTAAAACAACTGTGGCTGCTGGTGGTAAACTTTCACGCTATGATGGTCATCCATTGGCTGATGCTACTGATTATCGTAGTATGGTTGGGTCACTACAATATCTTACCATGACTAGGCCTAACATTGCCTATGCTGTTAATCAAGTTTGCCAATTTCTTCATGCACCACGGACTGCTCACCTCGAGGCAGTAAAACGTATCCTCTGCTATCTCAAGGGTACCATTGATTATGGTTTACAAATCACTCCATTCAACAGTCTCTCCATACAAGCCTATTCTGATTCTAACTGGGCTGGATGCCTAGATGATAGGCGCTCTACCACTGGATCTGTTATATTCTTCAGTTCCGACATCATTTCTTAGATCACTAAGAAACTGTCCACCGTCTCCAAATCAAGTACTAAAGCAGAGTACAGAGCTTCATCGTCCACAAGTGCTGAAATGAAATTGCTTTCCTATTTACTACAGGATCTTGGCATCAAACCTACAGCTACTGCTTCGCTATTTTGTGACAATCTTGGTGCAACATATTTGACAACCAATCCTGTTTTCCATACACACGCCATATTGAAGTTGATGTTCATTATATTCATGAACAAGTCAAAAATGGGTCTCTTCGTGTCTTATTCACTCCTAGTGATGGGCAAATTGCAGATGTAATGACCAAAGGTCTGCCCACTAAACGCTTTCATTCTCTGCATACCAAATTGACCGTACACCAAATGCCGTCCAACTTAAAGGGGGGTGATAAGCATGACTTAGCTACTATCCCTTAAAAACAGCAACCACTACCACACCTGGCAGCAGTCTCACATCCACAGCAACAACCACTACTACATCTAGCAGCAGTTGCAAACTTGCTACTCTAAGTATTCTCAGCAATACTCTCGAAGATATCAGGAACAAATACAAGAAGCATCCTCATCTATTCACGTATTCATTAATTATATATATATATATATATATATAATGTCATTGTAGACCTACAGTAGTATGAAAGATAATCATGGAAGTTTAAGTTTCTTCAGTAAGGGCCATGTACTCATTATGGTCTTATAGCCTGAACCAATAATGTAACCATAAAATAAAAGCAAAAAAAATTGGAAAGAACATGATAAGTTGATCAGAAAATAAAAACCTAATTTCAAGTAAATTTCCATAAGATATAATAAAATAAAAAAAAAAAACCCTCAATAATCTTACTCAGGGAACACATGTACAAGATATAATCCATTAATCCAACAAATGAACCCAAGATCACCCCAGCTGAACAATGCTCTTGCTAGCCAATTACTGAATGAATCTTTCTCAAGTAAAAAAAAGGAGGAAGGGATAATTCAGAATTATCCTTTCCACATACATCTACCGAACAATTACAAAAGTTCAGAATCACCCAACAATCTTAATCACTTAGATCTTGTCCGGATGCAATCCAACTGCATTTGGTGCATACTCTAAAAGCACAAGGAAGAATATTCATTTAACACACAACATGAAAGGGATGAATTGAGGAAAAGGTCAGGAAGAATGGTACCATACCTAATAGCATCTTGGTATTTGGAATCGGGATACTTTTTGAAGAACTTCTTGATGTAGAAATCTTCTGGGAGAGTGATGGCCTCAAATTTTCCATCTGTGCGTGGAAATGTCACAGGTGGTGCCCTGCACAATACAAGATTTCACACCACTCTAATCACACAATAGAAGAAGCAAAATCGAGAGAGAGAGAGAGAGAGAGAGAGAGATGGGAGGGTAAAGCACGTACTCTTCCATGGCTTTGAGCCATAGGGGCTTGGCCTTGGCGAGGCCCTTCACCAGCTTTCTCGTCTTCGTCAACAGATCTCCACGCATAAAAGACATCTTTCTTTCCTAACCTCTCTCACGCACGCCCACTCTGGTTTTGGTGGTGGTTTTACTTAGGTTTGTAAACATACATAGCCAGGCTGAGAACGGGTCGGTTTCGGTTCACGTTCCGGAATCAAAACTGTCAAGAAAAAGGTGGGATCAAATGCATATCTAGAATCGGTTTCTTGCATCTAGAAACAAAACCGTATATGGAATCGGTCTGGATCCAAGTCCGAGTGTAGGTATAGAATAATAATGAAAAATATAATTTTTAGGAGAGGTTTTCGAAAATCGAGATAATATGTCGGGTCTTTGGTCCACGGGTCCGCACCAAGGTGGAACCGGACCCGGATCCATTTACTTATTGGGGGCTAAATAAGGATCCAGACCCGGTTTTTAACGGGTCGGAACATCCGGGTAATTGAAGAATCGGAGACCCATTTACATCCTAGTTTTACTGACATATTTGATTGATCCAAGTGTAAGTGTGAAATATACCAATGTTTGGCAAAATCATCATTTTACCTAAGTAAAGTAGTATATTCATCGATTTTGGATGTATTTGGTTTTTTTTTAGACATTTCTTAAATTTCTTAAAAATTGTGAAGAATTATGATATGAAATTGGAATTTTCACCAAAAAATTGTGAAGAAACTTATTTATATATATAATTAATGAGGTGGATTTGAGTTTTTGTCAAAAAAAGGGATCAATTGAAAGTTTATGATTTTTTTAACGGGAGGTGCTCTAGTGAGAGATGGGTGGGTGCCCTCACATTTAAGTTGGAGGTCCTTGTATTTAAGTTGGTGAGAGTGGATATGGAAGTGAGGGCCCCCACTCATCTCTCACTAACTTGGTGAGAGTGTCTCTCATAGGAGCACGTTCATTTTTTAACAATAGTACCCTTAGGTGGCCTCTGCTTTTATACTAGTAAATCACTCTCCTCCCTCCTCGCCACCACGAAGACCGTCTCTCGTCGCCCTCTTTAGGAATGTAAACAGGTTAATTTTGGCCCGAGTTCATGGTTATCCGTAATTGGTACCGTTAATGAGAAGATTGAATCAGAACTAAAACCGGTTCAAAACCGGTTTTTTAGTTTATAGAACTGGAATTGAAACAGAAATGGTTTCGTATATTTGATGGGTTCTGGTTCCGGTTGGATCTTGATAGAGATTGATGAGGAAAAAATAAAACTAACTTTTATGAGGGATTCTCAAGAATTGAAGTAATATATCGGGTTCTGGGTACTGTCCGCAGGTGGGAATCAAGGTGGAACCGGACTTAGACCCATTTAGGTCATAGTTAAAAAGAAAAAATCCAAACCCATTTACTTATTGAGATTTAAATAAAGATACGAATCCGATTTTTAACTGGCCAGAATCTCTAGCTACTGAGATAATCAATGACAATTTACATCCCTAGCCCTCCTCCATGGGGTCACAATTATGCCGTACCTGGCCAAGGCCCCCGCGCTGTAGAACAAGAGGACATCATCATCATCATTGGTGTAAAAGAGAGTTGAAGGGAAAGTTTACGATGTTGTTTTCCGAGCACTCACTTGCTTACATTAGTAATTGTTTAATTTGTTTGTGCAAAGTAGTCCATCATCCTTCATCATTTGATAAATGTATTGGAGCAAAGGTTCTAGTGGGGCCAATGGCTTATACCCATAGATCTTGAGACAACCGTTAGTTGTAACATATGGGAATCAATTATCACAACAATATGAAGAAGGGTTTCAGTATTCAAAATTAAAATAACACAATAGCAAAACCTGAAATGTGCCTTTCACCAATCCAGAAAGTGCAATAGGATTGACATGAACAATTATGATGGAATTCATTTGCAAAGAGAGTAAAGAAAAATAAGAGGGTTATCACCCAGTACGGTTCTGCCAAAATAGAGTTCTAGGATTGTCCAAATTAAAGACATATTTAAACTAGCTTTGGTAATTTTGCACGAAGTGGCTATTCGCATATCTAAAACTTGCATTATCATGCATGACATCCGAAACTTTTATAGTTGCACAAAAAGAATGACCTAACAGTTGAAAAAGATAATGAAGCAAATATCAATGGGGCCAAACAAGGTAGAATAACCGACCACCGCATCGCGAATAATCCCTCCATTACCATCTACGCGCTTCGGGATTGCCAATATCATTATTTTCAAAATTCAGTTTAAAGAGATTCAGTACAATGAAGCCTCAACATCGATGAAAAAAGCCACACCATGCCCATTTGTCATAATGATCAATATTGAGAAATCGCCAGCCAATATGGCTAACTTTCATTTGATGATAAATAATTACTAAGCCATCAACCTAATTAATCAAATTCTAGAAAAGTAAGACATCATATCCATCATCCCTCGCCTCATTGATGTTTTTGTTGAAAACCATTTTACCGTGAAATGCTATGAAGTTAAGAAAGCAATGTCTTCTCATTAAAGGGATCAAAATTGAGCATTAAAGGCAAGGATTCATAAGATGCACTCGTAAGATGAAATTGAACACTAAGGTTTTTTCTTTTTCACTTGGGTAAATTCAATTCTAGAGAAGTGATGGTCGATTCTACATCTCCACTTTGACCTCCACCCCTCACTTCTTTGATAAATCCTTCTTATATGAGTTCTGAGAATTGGGAATAATGTACGGTCTGTAGTGAAATGGGCAGAGAAGACAAGCGGTTCCACCTTTCTGATCATCTAATTAAATTGTCTCAAATAGAGGTAGAACTGTCTCAAGTACAAGCTTGTCACCTGGCTTGCTGCTTAGCAACCATGCATGTCACAACCCAGAGATCCCTAGGCAGCATGCTAATCTTTCTCTGTGTGTGGACTTCTCTTTCCACTTTATGGGCTATCATTTTCATTTGTGTGGACTCTCATGGTGTGGGCTCTCTTGGGTTCCACCCTCCTAGCTAGGTTGGGGGTACCCAAAACATAAAAATTGTTCAAGCTTATACTGTGGACAGTTCTCTTCACTTGTTTTCTCTAACTGTTTCTATTCAAGTCTAAACAACCCAAGTCTTCCATTCAGATTCAGTCAATAATTAGAGTTTGATTATCACAACGTACTTTCATGTTGAGGTTCACTGAATAGAAATTTTAGTTAACAAGTGCACAAGAAAATCACTGTAATATGCATTTTCAAGGACCACAATCTCCACTCAAAATTGCACTTGCCCTTTACATAATTCCCCTTTGCATCCACTAAAATCTCCAGCAAAGGATTAAAAAAGGAAAAGTAACAAAAGGAAGGGAAAATGGAAATCACATTACAAAACCAGGGTCTCTACTCTCTTGCCTCTGATTGTAAGCATGGCAAAGCGGTAAAAATGTAGAAAGAGAAGTTCCTCTACAAGTGGTAATGGAAACAAGGGCTTTCTCCACTTCATCAGGAGGATTCTTCTTCAGCAATGACACAATGTACTCCATCAGCTCTTCCTCACATGGCACTTTGAGAGGTCCATGAACCACAGACCCAAACTCCTCTTCAGCCATCTCCAAAAGCACTCTAAATATGGGATGTTTCAAATAATACAATGGCACAACAAACCTCTTGCCTTCTTTGGTGTAGACTACAAAGTGCCCCTTGCTTCTCCTCCTTCCCTTGGCTGCTATCCTGTGCCATTTCTTTATCATCTCACTCACCTTATTGGAGCTGATCATCATATCTTCCAACATCTATCTCTTTCTCTACTTAGTGTCGATGGTGGTGGTTTGAAAGGGTTGAAACAAGTTGGGATATGAAATGGGGAGCTTGTGTTGAGATGGATGGGTTAGGTGGTGGGGTTTTATAATATACAGTAGTGGTAGACTTAAGAGGTGATAAGGGGTGCCATGATGTGGAGATAGGTAATGTGTGGAGGCAATGGAGGGTCATGTGATGTTTGGTTCTTATATAAATGAAGCATAAAGGCAAAAACATGATATCCGACAAGTAGATTTTTTTTAAAGGCTTGATGAATGAAAGCTCTAGCTCCGGTGGTGTGACTCTTAAAAAAGAGGTGGAGATCGATGGTGAAAAGGTGAATGTAAATTTTCCCAAGAGATTCTGACAGAAACAGACAGATTTTTTTTCTGTTGAAGAGACTGGTGGAGTGGAGTGGAGTGGTTAGGATCTAATAAGGAATCCAATCGATGCAAACTGTGTTAGTACATTGGGCCATTTTGTTGGCCATCAATGGCTCTGTTGACCTTGTCAACTTATGAACTTCAGTGTAGAATATAACCCTTTGCACATTGGGCCCTTTTGTAGGGCATCAATGGCTTTGTTGACTCCGGTGAATTTATGGCTTTTGTGGAATCTCATCGGATGCCTTACCACTGATCCAATAATTATAAGAGCAATAAAAAAAAAAAAAAAAAAGGGCCCTGGGGGCATTATGTATAAAACAAACTTGGTGGGGAATGTAAAAGGAAGTTTAAATCCCTCCTATCTATATGGGGTTTTTCAGGATTTTGGGTGGCCAGGCCATGCCAACAATAGGTTCGCCCTTTTTACTCAAATAAAAAACTTAGAAGATAAAAATTGTAAGCCTTCATCTTATTATTTTCTTTTAAGATTCTTTAATGTAAATAAAATAACAAAATGAAGTATAGAAGTGGTGATAATGAAGTTTCAATACAACTTAAGTTCGAGCTAAATTACATAGAAAATCAGGTAATGGTTGAATCCTTTATATATTGGGTGGTGGTACTGAATTTTGGCTGAGTTTCAAAACCAAGATGGTAACCAGCACACCATAAATTTGTTTCGTGATAAGATTCTGGAGCTTTTACATCTTCCACTGCCTTTTAAATAGAATTTTTTTGCGTAGTTTTTTCATCCTGTTATCATTCCTGCTACAGCTACAATAATAAGAATAAGAAGAAGGAAAATCTTCAAAAAGGTATAAAACTTATGCCTCAATTTAAAAAAAGTATACGAAGATTTAAATATTTCAAAAAAAGTATAAAAGTTTTCCACAATTCTTTCGATCAACTCCTCTTCATAATCTTTTTTACCCTTATGACAATTTTCAAATGTTATCTTTAATGAATCATTTGAGAGAAATGACCAAGTCCAACCCTAATAAAATAGTAGGGCCCACTTTAACTCTTTATGCATGGATGGTTAAAAAAAGGGGATTCCAAAGACTAAGAAATCAGCTTCGTTAAATGTTTATGATCATCAGAATCAAAATAACTAATTTTAGGGGGGAAACAAGTTAAGAAAAGATAAAAACATATCACAAGTGAAGGGTGTTTTGTCATTTTCCAAAAGAATATGGAGACGACTTGATTGACAGAACTGAAAAAAACTCTTATGCTATTCTGAAATATAAAAAGTCTTTATGTGCTTTTTTAAAAATGATACAAAAGTTTTATAATTTTTGAGATTTTTCCTAATAAACAATATTATTATTATTATTGTTGTTGTTGTTGATGATGATGATTATGGTGATGATGTTAATGACAATGCCCATTGATATTTTTAAAAGTCTGATTTAAGGCTTTAAACTGGTCAATTAATAAAGATTTTTATTTGACTATCCATTACATGACTTTAAATTGGATTGCTAAAAATAATAAATTCTAGATGACCAATCCTCAATCCTCATCTTTAGTATATTAAAGCTATTATGACTAACTTTCATTTTTTCTGATCTATATATATATATATATATATATGCCCGTACTTTAAACACTGGTTAAGCTAGAGCGTATTTCTAGAAGTGGTTAAAATTGCATAAACGAAAGTCTCGTACATGGTAATCAAATAACCTCCCTATTTGTTTAGATGGTTAAAGGAAACCCACGCTAGTAAATCAAATTCCGGGGAAGATACCCACTCAAATCCCCAACCTATTCTACAATGAATTCCCACAAATTTAATTCCATGAAAACAACCTGAGAGCAGCTGAGAATCACAAGTGGGCCTCACAATCAATTAATGGAAAAGCACCAGGATGGGAAGATCCACCAGATCACCGAACACTTTCTTAATGTACAGAAAGATAAGTTACATAAAAAGAGAGTGAGCAGCCCCACGACCATGGCCGTCATTAATCTGTCCTACTACTCGTCCCATCCTCCCCCGCCCTGCTCTCTCTCATCTTCTATATTCCTCTTTTCTCTCTCTCATCTTCTATATTCCTCTTGCTCTACCTGAGAGAAATCTACTATGCTTTCTGCCTGCTGTCATGATGTTGGATGGAATAGAGAGTGGGAATGTGGTTTATAACCAATTTCTTACATCTTACTTTACTAGCCATTTTCTCTCAAGGGTACTTATGATCACCTTCATTTTAAAGAAAACTAAACACTTATCCTGTGACAAATAGAATCTTCCATACAACTCTACCATTTTATATACAGTCTTCCAGACCATACACCATTGTAGAATTTTCTATATATTTTACAACTAATGGCTAACATTTATCCAAGGGAAATTTCCAAAAAGGTGTTAAACTTTTTTTTTATTTTCAAAAAAGTACATAAAAATTTGAATATCTCAAAGGAGTATAAAAGTTTTTCATATTCTTTCAATCAAGTCCCCTCGAAGACAAAAGTTTGAAAAATGAAAAAAAAATCACCATTATGTCTTTTTTCAAAACTTTCCTTTAACGATTCATTTAAAAAAAATGATGAAATCCAACCCGAATGACCTAGTGGAGCGCACTTCAACAAATCAAGGAAAAAAGGTTAATAAAAGATAAAAACCTATCAAGAGGGAAGGCTATTTTTAGCATTTTTTTAAAACTTTTTTATGGAGAGGACTTTATTGAAAAAATAGTGAAAAACTTTTATGCTTTTTTGGAATATTCAAATCTTGATGTACTTTTTTGAAAATGAGACAAGTTTTATACGTTTTTTGAAAATTTTCATTTATCCAAATGTTAGAACCTCCTTAAAACCCGTTTTAGAATATTACATACCCTAAGTCATACACTCATTTACGCCATACAATATTTTAGAAGCGAAGTGTGAGCAGGTGCGGATGTCTCACAATGGAGGACTTGCGAGACAGCCTGTGAAACACACCTGAGGCCCCACCAAATATGAATGAGGTGAGGGCATCGAAAGATCCAAATGGGACCAGTCTATATATGGAATTTTAAGGGGATCCTATCATCTTAACCACTTGATTCATGCTCTTCAAGTTTAACGTTTTTAAAATGTGATTTTTTTTATTTTAATCCATTCAAATCGGTGTAAAATTCATGGGACTAATGACGGGTCAGGATGGAGAGGGTGGTTTGGAGATATTAGGCTAACTCACGAGAATAGCAAGGCCCAAGGTGAGCCTGCTGCATCTGCTCATTAACATTTTGCGAGACATTTGCATGCAAACTTTTTTCTTAAGAAAATTATACGCTTTTCTACAACTGCCATCAATGCCTCGATATTTCCATGCGCAATTCTAGGATTCTCTAGAGTAACTTTCATGAATTCTAAGTGTTAAGTGGTAAATTTTCAAATAAGGCCTTAAGTTCTTACCTTATTTCAAAAAAGGATACAAGTATCGAAACTTTTCAGATTAGTCCGTAAGTTTTCCAAGAAGTTATCAATTAAAGACATCTGTCCATTTAAAGCTATTTTGTAGTGACTTTTTCCCTCACCTTTTTAATACCCAAATTAGCCTTTAATGAAATAAAATCCTCCTTCACTTCCTCTATATCCTCATCCTTTCCTTCACCGACGTCCTTATGGAGATCAAGGACAACCAGAATCCCTTCGACAATCGGCTACATGTAGTGGTTGTTAGAATTATGTTATGGCTTTAAATAAAGGTTAATGTGAGTATTCTTAAAAAAATCAAGGAAAAAAGTCACCAGAAAATACCTTTTATGACTAATATGAAATTTTTTGAAACATTTATCCTCTTTTTAAATAAGGCAAAAACTAAAGATATTATTTGAAAATTTTCCTTTTACCCATTTTGTAGTCCATCCTATCGTGTACTCATCTCTTCTTGATAGTTATGATGTACAGGTGATTCTAGTGAGCTTCCCTCTTATCATTAGGCATCTTTCACCTTAATATTTGTACCATGAGTTTAGCACAGCTACTTAGAAATAGTAATGTTCCCCATGTGAATGAAGTAAGAGTGCGAGTCTACACTTCTTTGGGCCTCACAGGCCTGATCCACGTAGAATTATTTGGGCCTGTATACTTTTACAAGAATTCAAATAATATTTATCCTGAGAAGTTTAGAATTCCCCCGAGGTCATGTTTGGCAACCAAATCTTTTAGGGAAAAGATTTTTTGTTTCCCTAAAATTATGGTATATTCATGTTTCGCAACTATAAAATCCTGAGGATTTGGACGAATAGAAATCTTCATTTGTTAGGATTTTCAGATTCGATTACACCTACAAGATTTGAAAATCCTCACTTAGTGGATTTGCACACCAAACACTATTTTTCTTTGCTAAATGCATCGATACACACCAATATCAATGTTAAATCCTCAACTATACAAATCCTCAACGAGAAATCCTTGTTCCAGTGGTAGTGAAGAATCATCAGATCTATGGATTCCTCACCTATTACCAAACATGCTCCAAATGTGCCCACCACTGGAATTTGAAAACCCTCCTACCCCTCATAAGATTTTGAAATGCAAAGGAACTCAAATTGTGATCAAAATCTCAAAATCCCTTTTTGACTTTTCCAGTGGGTTAAAATTCCTAAAATCTGAAATGAAACAAGGCGACTGAAAATGCTAAGGAGATAGCCTGTCGCATTAATGTCACTAATTTCCAACATTAGGATATCTAGTCAGAAATGCCTCTAACTTGTTTCTTTACCAAAATATTTGAAATTTCTATTTATGGAAATTTGAGATTCTCAGATATAGTGGAGTTCTTTGAATGCTCTATTGTATTTATGCATTTAGATATTTTCCCAAATAGGAAAGGAGCTGCGGTTCTTGGATTTCCATTGAGATCTTTTTAAGGTGGTTGAGATTTCTTGTGAAGAAATATGACATTCATAAACACCAAAAAATAAGATGTCACATCATATCTAAAACACTTCCCAACATGACAAGTTTTGTTGGGAATACTTGTAAAGAATCAGGCCAAAGAAAAGTCCGGATCTGTGAGGATGTGAGGATTTTACCTTACGGTGACTTGTGAATGAACCTATCACAGTCCTCCATGTCATTATAAAGAGCCTACCATACACGCGGGGCTCCACTCACTTGTCACTATCGGTCAAAACCCTCGAGGTGATCCCGGCCGATTCGCCAAAGAAACAGCCTTATACTTATATCAGCATATCGGCAAATCGCAGTAATAGATTCCTGTCGTCTATGCATCACATGCACCTCATCTGCTCCCATGCACCTCATCAGAAATACATTGCCACTTTCGAATCATGGGTGAGATAATCGCTGTTCACAAAAATCCAAACACTCCCAAGTCCTGCCATTTAAAACTGTCCTCTCATCCAATAAGCACATGGCTGGAGCCATGCCTCGTAACTCAAGGCTCACGAACCTCACCCTCACATAGCAACCGTCCTTGTCCAAAGTCGTGAAAAAAAAAAAATAAATAAATAAAAAATTCAGCACATGGTTTTCATCTCCATCACCCCACCATGAATCCAATCTGGATCCCTGTTTGATCCCAAACAGGAAAACTCTATTTGGTTCAAACAGGGGTGACACATGAATTTGTTAAGTTTAAAAAACGGTATTGCCTTTAAAGTCAGCTCCATCTGTTAAGTACAAAAACAATGTGTCACCCCCTTATTGGTCCAAACATGATTTTCCTGTTTTGACCGAATAGGGGATCCGGTTCCCCATGAATCTAAATGATTACCAAACAAAATCCAAACATGCCCACATTATAAACCCCTCGTTACATAAAGAGCATCCTTTCAACCCCACATAATATTGAGATGATTGATGAACAAAATTCAAACATGCCCACCTTTTAAAGACCCCCCCAAATCCAATCAGCACATGGTTTTGCATCAGTATCAACCACCCCCACGCCAACTTGATGCGGCCATACCCAATTATAGAGTCCATTGCATGCATATATATATATATATATATATATATATATATATATGTGTGTGTGTGTATATATATATATGACAATTACTCAAAACCATATCTTCAGCAGACCACAACCTCCAAATCTTCTTTCTCAAGTGTTGCACCAAGACATGGTCGAGATCAGTCCCAAGAAGCTTCTAAAGATGGTGAGGAAGTGGCAGATGAATGCTGCCACAGGGAGGAAGAGAATCTCATATGTGACTGCTGATTCTACAGTTGATCCAAGAATGAGCCCCAAACCAGTAGCAGATAAGGGCCATTTCATTGTCTACACTGTCGATGGAAGGCGATTCATGCTCCCCTTGTCATATTTAAGTAGCCCCATGTTCATAGACTTGTTTAAAATGTCAGAGGACGCATTTGGATTACCCGGCAATGGACACATTACATTGCCATGCGACGCACTGTTAATGGAGTACATCGTCTCCTTGGTTCGAATGGGTGCATCGGAAAATGTAGTGGAGGCTTTACTTGTTTCCATCGATATCGATCGATGCTGTTTTGCTTCCATTCCTGATCATCAACATAGCAATAAGCAAATACTTCTCCATGGCTGCTGAAGAAATTCACTAGAACTCATTGATGATTGCCTTTTGTTTTACCCTTTCTTTGTGTTACATATGTGTACATATATATATATATATATATAAGTTGAGCTTAGTTTATAGTTAGTAGTACAGCTCCTTAACCCAGCCCCAGATTGATGGGATGATGCTAAGATGGTGATGTTCTGTATATATGATCCTATGGCTTACTTTCCAGTATTATTCAAACAATTTGTAGTTTTTAAAATTTCAGCTTGTTCCACTTGGGACATCGAGATTTTTCTTGTAACATAGGGCATGTTCGTTTACATTAAAATACATGAGAATTGAATAGATATGATTTAAGAGATAAGTGGTTAAAAATGAAGACTAAAAAGTAAATTTCCAAAAAATGAGCTTCAAATAATTAAGAACTTAACCTTTTTTGAAAATAGAATCAAAATAAGATGGAAAATTGGTTACTAGGAATGATGACTAGGTACTCATTTCCATCTTCGTTTCATTCTATTTCCATGAAATGATAAGTTATTTAGTGCTTATTTTTAAAAATTCACCTATACTCTTCATTTTTATGGCCTAACTGTTATGTATTCAATTCCTATGCATTCTAAGGAAATTGGTCTCCTACACAAAGTTCACATGGAAAATGAGAGTCAAGAGCTTCAAATAGGTGGGCCAGGGCCACCCGAGAAATTTAGACGTAACAGCTCCAATGCATGGCTCGCATGCCAATTATGTGCAGTTAAATATTCTTTATATTCTAATGCAAACGAACAGGCAAAGGCCTGAACTTTTACAAGATTTACATCACTCATTAATTTGCCGTGATGAAAGATGCACTTCGGAAATGAAAAGCATTTGCCCTGGGGAATCCTCCGTCCTAGTGATTATTTTACGTGGTTGCAGCCGAGAATTTGGTAGATTGCCCACTTTTTGTGACTATAAAACTAGTGCAGTCAGCTGTCAGACCTTACTCCATTCCTTTTTGGGTAACCACTCGGCTCAAAGATGGATACCTCTCTTTATAGAAATTTAGACAAACTCGAATATCAGCCATTTTGTGAAAACCAATCAAGAGTAAACTGAAACCATCAGGGGTGTATAAATTTTTTCTTTTTTTTGCTATAGGAGGATTCCCAACTCTTTGGGTTTGATTAATTCCTTCGGGCCAAGAGGAAAACCAGGTAAACTCCCATGTACTCTCAGTGTGGTAGTACAGTTTCGAACCTACAACCTCCGAGTACAAGCTGTGGTCCTAGGCCAACTGAGCAACCCTTTGGGATTAGGGCTATATAATAAAGGAAGCGAGGAAGAGCATTTTAAGAATAACGAGTTTACTCAATGAAATCTTTGTTATCAAGTTATGGAGGCTTGGGTTAAAGTGCTGGCTAGTTGATTCAAGTAGTTCACATGTGAAAGTTCCTCACTCACGTGTAGGGCATTTTTGGTTTCTTGGAATTGAATACAGAGGAATTCATGGTCGAATTGGCTAAAAAAAAGAGTTATTAAAGAGGTGAGGGGTGAGGATACAAGGTGGGAATATGTAGATGAGACCTTTTTTTACTTTCTTAGGATTTGATTTATTGAGGTGATGGTTGTGTATTTATTTTTCATCTCTCATAATTCATTTTCAATTAAATGAGAGATACTTTGATGGTCATTTTTATGGATATTTACCTTTATTCTTTAGTTTTAGGCACTTTTAAGGTATCATGTCTTGGAATTCCTAAGAATTGAAATTGACTTCTGGAAAAGGTTTAGTTTTGTAAACCTGCTTATAAATAGGCTGGTTTTGGATGCTGAGACTAAACAAAATAGGGTCACCCCAGAAAATTAAATGTTAAGATCCCTCTTGTATTCTAACCCTGGAAAAAATAGGGTATCCTAACCCTAATATATCACTCAATGCAGCGACCACCCTCCAAACCACAATTGGTGGTATCAAGAGGTCAGGCCTGAGTCAAACATTTACAAGCCTGACTAGCCTTTTAACATATGGCTGAGCAGCCTTGTCCCCCTACCCTTTTTTTTGAAAATTGCATCCCCTAGGCCACCCCATTAGCCAATTGTAATTACCTTAGTATTGCTGATCTTAGCTCAATGGTGAGGCACCTCCTTGCCTGAGAAAGCGACCTGACTGTATAGGGACTTAGATAGAGTGTGTGAGTGGATCTACTCTGTGTATTGTACCATAGATGAACTAGGATTTTTGTATATCTTCGGTATTTCCTACTATAATTTAGCAGTTCCATCAATCAGCCTGTAGTTGGGATCAAACAGAAAAGCATCCTACCTTTCTGTTTGGTAAACTGTCAACACACAAAATCTTTTCATAGTCATTAAAATAATCTTGTTGGAATTTCTAGTTTGACTAGAACTTGATAGAAGATACACGGCATTTGGGTTCTGTGGATGCCATTTAATTTCACACAGGCAATGCCAGTGATAACGATAATGACAATGTGGGGAACCATCACATGAGATGCAGTATTGCTATCTTGGTTGTGCATGCATCATGTGATGAGTGGATCACATTAGGTTTGACTTTGTGATAATGATTTGGGTCCAAAGATTACATCCAATTTAATCCTAAATAAATCATGGGTGCTGCTTTTATTTGATCGGCAGAGTTCAACCACACCAAATAGAAAGATTTCTTGATCTCTTCCCATATCACAGATTGTTTGAAAGTAAGATTTTTGTTTTTCTGTAGGGATGCTTGAATGGTATGTTTAGTTTCATTTATGTGATTCAAAATTTGTCTTGAAAACATACAGATGCAAGAGCTTTTAGGATCAATATTATCATCCAAGTAATGGTTGCAATTTCCTCTCTCTAACAAATAATAGACGCTTTAATCTCTAGCAGTACAAAAATGTTCCTGCCTTTAAAGCTTCCACTTAGTTTTCAGTCTTCTAGGATAGATCTTGTGACATATGCTACTTTATTGATGCAGTGAGAAGACCTTGCAAAGGGTCATAGTCTAGAAGAAAAGGTTGGTTAGATGAATAGTAAATGATCTCTAAAAAAACATCTGAAAGCACTGGGTTCATTAGAATTCCATGGTTAAAGGTTTTTTTAGGGCCAACCCCAAACCAAGTCAGCCCCAACTCGAGCAAACTTTCAGCATTTTAGATTTATATAGAAGTATGAACCTCTGTTATAGATGTAACTGTGGCAAGCAAACACTGCTAGGGTTGGTCATGGACTGGATCGATCAGGTTGAACTTGTCCAAGACAGCTCGTTAGTTATTGGGCCAAATAATTAGACCCAGATCCACAATACTGGCCTGGAGTTAAGACCCAGTCCATTTTAAAAATATGTATGCACCTTTGTGATAAATATTTCAAGCTGATTCAGGCCTTTTGAGGACTGTAAAGGACCAGACTTGGCACATTTAACTGTTGGGATAGAAAGTAAGGCCCAAGTCAAGCAGAGGGTTTTAAAACTGTTACTAGTTACTAGCCTGGCTCAGGTCGAACCCAAACTGGCCCTGCCCTTTCACCGCCCTAACCACGGCCAAACCCATTTTGGTTTTTATTACAAGAAATAGGAATGAATGAAGCAGATAAATAGTAAATAGTATATACATCATTCCAAACCATCTTTGATTCTTCAGTGTTAGCACAATTAGGGAAATCAAATCCTTAAACAGCAGTCATTTGATGATAGAAACTTACCCTATGGCGAATTAAGAAAATATCCTAAAAAAAAAAAAAAAAAAAAACATAGAAGACCCTTCCAAGAGAATTTGTGGATAGGGAATTTATCAGACCCACCTTGATAACCATTCTAAGACTACTCAAACAATGCAATGATAGGAATAGTAGTAAATAAGTATCACCCTGCTTGAATAAAATATGGGACCGATACAAATTGAAAATTAATCTGCCCCATGGAATGAGGTAACAATAGCCACAATTACATTACAAGGCTTCAGATTCCCACACATGAATTTAATGATAAAATACAAATCATTATGTGATCCAGATGAAGGATTAATGAGAACAGAAAAACTTTCCAGGATGATTACAGGCAAAAATTGAGAATCGATCCTTAATAAATTAGCAACAACGACAGGATATAACGTCCACGCAAGTGTACGGTTTCGCTTTAGCTTCTAATTCCTCAGCTGTGGGCAATCTTTCAAGGGAGTAGATGCTGGTGCGAGAGCAACAGAAGTCATACAAATTTCTGCAGATGCCTTTACTGAATGGGTAAATCCTATCAGGAATCCCCCTGCAGGAGAAAAAAAAAAAAGAATAATATAATAGAGCATATTAAATAATACCCACAACAGTGCATGATAAATTCAGTAGTCTATGCACCAGTACTGGCCCAACTCCCAGTGGCTGTAAAGCTGGGTATGACGCTATGATGCCAAGATACGGCATGGATACAGGAAGGACATACCATGGACATGGCAAGAACACAGATTTTACATATAAAAAGTGAAGTATAGGATACAATATGACACGATACGTTGCCTGTTTTGAAGTATCCATGCATCATAGGTACCATATATATAAAATAGGAAGTCCTTATTAATTACTTCAGGCATTGGTTCCATGGAAGTCAACAAGGACCACATGCCTTTCTTTGAATGGATGGCATAGCACTCATTTTGTTTGATTTAGGTGCATTTTATTCATCAATGCAAATTCAGTTGAACTTTATTGACCTTAAATAAGAAATGCGCCGCCTCCGTACAAGTTCATAAGTAGTTTGATTTGTCAAAATCAGGTAGCTGCAGAAAAGCAATCAGTATAAGATGTAAAGATTTCTGTTTTGTTAGCAAACAATCTGTAGAGTACAAATAAAACGCCTATCATCTCCTCCATGAGTTCCAGTTATCGGTCTCAAAAAAGGCTAACCTTATTGGTCTCAAAAAAGGCTAACCTTACTCCTTAAGAAAAGCACATTCGTGTAGTGATATTCCACGACTTTTCTTGCAGATGTTTGCAAATCCAGTGTTTGGTGCGGAAATTTTATGAGGATATATCGGAAGAAGGAACCATTCAAAATCCGCAATTCTGAGGATTCCAAGGTCCGAGAGGAAGGGGTCACCCATGGTTTTTACTTTCTTCCTCATGGATATATATGATCTCCCCTCCCTATTTCCATCACTTCCTGGCTAAAAATTGCAAATTCTACAGCTTGTGAAACTCACACATAAAGGGTTTGTTTGTACGATGAGAGGTTTCAGAGAGGAAAATTGTTTTCATTTTCTATGCAACACACTATTCTGTTGTTTGGGGTGCGTGAGTGACATTTTCCTCGCGGAAAAGGAAAAAAAAAATCAACTGATTGCCCTCGCTAGAGAGGATTTTGAATTCCTATGGAAGGGTTAAGAATTCAGGATTCTGCTTTCCCATGGAAACGTAATCCATGGAGAGCAGATCCTCTTGCTGTACAAACTCCGAAATGTCCACATGAAAAGTACACCACGGATTCCACAAGCCGTAAAATCTAAATCCAGTTTCAGATGTGCCCTCAGACTTCCACATTCCTGTCCCCCTTAATGGCCTTTGGGTATTTGGGGAGTATCTCTATGATAGCCCATGTTGTGCTCTTGTTTAACACAACCATTTGTCCTCCCCATAAATTCTTTGATGTAATACAAAATTTGGGAATGTAAAATGAATTCAATGTATGGACTGAGATCTGCTTATGCCCCTACAAAGGGACACAACACCAATCAAGTCAAGGGACCACTAGTCATATTAACCAGATAGGATGGGGTGCCCTGTTATAAGGTACCAATGATCACCAAAATTGCTACAAAGCATTAAAAAAAAAAAAGAGATTTTGTTCTAACTAAATAATTAGAGATGAGATAATGGAAACTAAGCGAGAGAAGACAATTCTTTAATCTCACAGCCTTCCTAAATTGGGTTTTACAGTAGCAAATACCACATCAGATAACCCGTAAAAGTATATCGGGGCAATGCAACTTTATCTCAAGAAGTTGTCCTACAGAAATGGAATTGAACATGCAAGGAGCTGAGTTTTTTTTCAACAGGAAACAAACACGAAACTGAGCAAACAGTAACTATTCAGAATGGTATTTTGCCAATAACTGAAATTTTTTATGCTCATCTATGTCAATCCAGGCCCATTCATTTGGGCCCATTTAGTGTACCCATTTATTGCATTGTAATTAGTCAAAGGTTGTTACTTAATTTTAGGATCCAAGATTTGTGATTGATTTGTAATTGATTGTAATTGAGTATAATTAGGGTATTAAGTCCTTATATATAGACATCAGTCGATCCCTAGAAGGATACGACATTCAACTCTCTCTCTCTTATGTTCTGCATTTCATATCTCTCTCTCTCTAAAAATGTCATGGTATCAGAGCTCAATCGATCATCTGTGATCTGTGATCTTCTCCTAAATCATCTTCTAAACATTGGAAGCCAGTATATAATCATCTGTGATCATTCTCTTCAGCCGGATCATCCTGATCATCTCAGATCAGACGTGGCCCACCCGAGATCATCACCACCTCATCAGCGGAAGACTACTATCTTGGTCGCCTGAAGGTTCTTGGATTTATGATGATTTTTTCATGATTTATTGATCATCAGAGGTAGGTCTTCTATCAATTTTTGTAAATATTCATTCTTTTTCAATAGTTTTCATCTCGGCCGTCCAAAATCCTAGATCTGGATTTGATCTTCATGAGACCAGTGCCAGTAGTTGTATAAAACTACTCTCATTCCATCTCCACACTCTGATCTGTTCCAAGATCATCCAGTGGGGCCCACGTGTGTATCTACACACTGTCGACAGGGACGACTTTGGCTTCCTGTACTGTGGCTGCCTGCGGTTGATGCTGCAGACGACTTCTGGTGACTTCTATTGCATGCTACTGTTCTTCTCTGCTATTTATTAGTGTTTACTACCAGAACAGAGTGATCAATGTGCTGCCGATTGCTGTTTTGCTGCAATACATCATCCATCTGACCTTCTGATTGGGTTTCTCACCACTGATTGTGGTCTGATCACTCTGTTCAAAAGTGCTGCTGCAGCATCTAAGCTAATTCTTGCTATTTCTGCGTAACTGGGTGCTGATTGCTGCTGTTGCTATTTGCTAGTAATTACTGCTGATTGATCATCCTTCTGCTGTTCTGCTAGTAATTCATCATTCTGGTTGTTTATTGCTGCTGGATTGGGTTCCTAACCACTGATTGTGGATTGATTGCTTGTTCTGGGTAGTCATGGACAAATCTGAAATTTCCCTGGTTAAGTTTGATGGAAAAAATTATACATCATGGGCCTTCCAATTTCAAATTTACTTAGAAGGAAAGGAACTCTGGGCCCACATTGATGGATCTGAACCTCAACCCACGGAAGATGACAAGAAGCTTTTAGCTTGGAAAACTTTATGATGCTAAAATAAAAACCTGGTTACTGGGATCAGTGGACCCTCATTTTATTCTCAATCTCAGACCGTGCAAAACTGCCCGTGAAATGTGGGAATATCTTAAAAAGATCTATCACCAAGGTAATGTTGCTCGTCAATTTCAATTGGAACTTGACATTTCTCAATTTACTCAAGGCACCCAGTCTGTTCAGGAATATTATAATGGCTTTCGCAGACTGTGGTCCGAGTACGATGAGATTAAGTTTGCCACAGTATCTGAAGCTCTCCTTCCCGAACTACTTCCCTTACAGCAAAGTAGCCATCAGGATCAGTTTCTTATGAAACTTCGTCGGGAGTTTGAGACAGTTAGATCTAACTTGATGAGCAGGGCTTCTCTTCCTAACTTGGATGACTGTCTTCAGGAACTTCTACGGGAAGAACAACGTCTGCTTACTAAAACTACTTTGAAACAACAGACATCTATTGAGGCTCCCCTTGCATATGTTGCTACAACCAGACCTCCTCCTCGAGACATCAATAAAGTTCAGTGCCATAACTGTAAGAAATATGGTCACTATGCGAATCAATGCAAGGCAAAAATATGCCGGTATTGTAAGGCAACTGGTCATGTTATTGAAGAATGCCGGAAGAAGACTCGCAATTCTACTTCCCACAACTATGTGCAGTCAGCCTCTGGTACTTACAATGTGTAGTCCGCTCCTAGTGCTTACACAGTCACCACTCCACCATATGCTTCATCTGATTTCAGTGGTTCTCTGCAGTCTGATTCTTCTTCCCAACCTGGTTCCTCACAATCTGCGTCAGCAGCTCCTCTCACCCCTGAGATGGTCAACCAAATGATCATCAATGCCTTAGCTTCCATGAACATCGCAGATACTGCTTCCTCTCTTTCCAATACCTGGTACTTAGATTCTGGTGCAAGTAATCATATGACCACTTCAGCCCTAAAATTACAAAATGTTGTTCCTTACACTGGTCATCTTACTGTCCAAGCTGCCAACGGAGATCATCTTCCCATCACCTCTGTTGGAGACACCCCTAGCCCCATCCCATTAACCAATGTTTTAGTTTCTCCTCATCTTGCTACCAACTTGGTTTCTGTGGGTCAACTTGTTGAAAATAACTGCAATGTCTCTTTCTCTCCTTCTAGTTGTGTTGTGCAGGACCAGGAGTCGGGGGAGGTGATCGCGAGGGGGCCTAAGCGTAGCAGACTTTTTTCTTTACCAGTGTCTTCATTTATTCCAAATAACTCTTCACATCAGTTATTTTGTTTTTCCATTAAGAATAATTCTCGGTTGTGGCACAATAGACTTGGTCATCCGAATGACTCTACAATGTCTACTTTATTTCACTCTGGATTATTAAATAAACCTATTGATTCTGCTTCGTTTGAATGTGATGCTTGTAAATTAGGAAAGAGTAAGACTTTGCCTTTTCCACACTCTAACACACGGAGCACTGCATGTTTTGACTTAATTCACAGTGATGTTTGGGGCATTGCTCCGACTCTTTCTCATAGTCATTTTAAATACTTTGTCACCTTCATTGATGACTACAGCAGATTTACTTGGCTTTATTTATTACATTCAAAGTCTGATGTTCTTCATGCTTTTAAAATTTTTTTACGCTATGTTGAAACACAATTCTCCACATGCATTAAGATTTTGAGATCAGACTCAGGGGGGGAGTATGTGTCCAATGATTTTCAATCTTTTCTGATCAATAAAGGAATCATTTCTCAACGTACATGTCCGTATACTCCACAACAAAATGGAGTTGCAGAACGGAAAAACAGACATCTCTTTGATGTAACTAGAACACTTCTCATTCAATCTTCCGTTCCCCCTCGTTTTTGGACTGAAGCCCTTACCACAGCAGTTTATCTCATCAATCGCCTTCCATCTCCTACCATTGATCATTTCACACCTTATTATAAACTGCTTGGGCGACAACCTGTGTTTGATCACCTTCATACATTTGGATGTGTTTGTTTTGTTCATCTTCCTCTCACGGAACGAACAAAACTAACAGCACAATCTCGCAAGTGTGCGTTTTTGGGTTATGCCACTAATCAAAAAGGTTTTGTTTGTTACGATCCCATTGGTCGTCGTATCAGGGTTTCTCGCAATGTTATTTTCTTTGAAAATCAGAATTTCTTCCCCACTCACATAGACTGTCCTCACCCATCTTCACCAGCTCTCTTACCTGGTTTCTCGGATCAACCAATGGATCAAACAACTGTTACTAGGTTTAATCCTGATTTTGTGCATCACCGACGGGAAAAACCTACCACTGTAGATGGCTGTCCTCCTGATCCTCCACCGACAAATGGTTCCGCGCCTACACAAGTCTTGCGCCGCTCCTCCAGAGATTCTAGACCGCCTGAGAGGTATGGCTTTACCCATACTTCCTTGATGACCACTCTATCTTCTGTCCCTATCCCTAGTTCTTATTCACAGGCTGTACAACAAGATTCTTGGAACCAGGCCATGAAAGAGGAATTGGATGCTTTGGATCAGAATCACACCTGGGATATTGTGGAGTGTCCTCCAACAGTTAAACCCATTGGTTGCAAATGGATCTACTCGATCAAACTTAAATCTGATGGGTCCTTGGATAGACACAAAGCTAGACCCGTCAGGAGTATGGCATTGACTATGAGGAAACATTCGCACCTGTGGCAAAAATGACATCTGTTCGGTTACTTCTCTCCATCGCTGCATCTAACTCCTAGCCTTTATATCAAATGGATGTCAAAAATGCATTTCTCCATGGGAATCTGCAAGAAGAAGTCTATATGCGGATACCACAAGGTGTCCCCTCTCCCTCAAAGAGGACTGTCTGTCGCCTGCGAAAATCGCTTTATGGTCTAAAGCAAGCTCCTCGGGCATGGTTCGAGACCTTCCAGCGTCGCTTATGCGAGAGTGGCTTTACCCAGAGTCCTTATGATCCATCTCTCTTTCTCTGCCACACATCTACTGGTGTTACTGTGCTTCTCGTATATGTTGACGATATTATTATCACTGGCACGGATGCTGCTATGATCACATCTCTCCAAGCTTCTCTCAAGGATTCCTTCCGTATGAAGGATTTGGGCCCATTGCATTATTTTTTGGGCTTAGAAATGCATCAATCTCCGAAAGGTCTATTTGTTAATCAACACAAATACACATCCGATCTTATCGAGTTGGCTGACCTTCAGGATTCTTCACCTGTTGATACACCTGTAGAGGTCAATCTCAAGTTGAGTAAAGAAGATGGTGATCTTCTTCCTGATCCTCATACATACCGGCGTCTGGTGGGCAGTCTTGTCTATCTAACAATCACTAGACCTGACATATCTTATGCTGTTAATCTTGTGAGCCAGTTCATGACAGCTCCTCGACACCTTCATTTGACAGCTGTGAAGCGGATTATTTGCTATCTACTGCGAAGTGTACCTCGTGGTCTATATTATCCAAAAGATAATCCTCTTCATCTGACCGCTTATGCGGATGCTGACTGGGCGGGCTGTCAAGACACACGCCATTCTACTACTGGTTGGTGCATGTACCTTGGAAATTCTCTCATTTCTTGGAAATGCAAGAAACAAGAACGGGTGTCAAGATCTTCCACAGAAGCTGAATACAGGGCCATGTCTTCTGCTTGTTCTGAGATCCTATGGCTACGAGGACTTCTTTCAGATCTCGGGTTCGCTCAAACCACTCCTACTCCATTGCATGCTGATAATACTGGGGCTATCCGCATCACTGCAAATCCCGTCTTCCATGAACGTACCAAACATATCGAAGTTTACTGCCATTTTATTCGTGATGCATATAAGCGTGATGACATTCGTCTACCTCATGTCCCTACAGAGTTTCAGTTTGCCGATATCTTCACTAAAGGACTTCCTCGGCCTCGACATCAATTTCTTGTCTCCAAATTGCTGCTTTATGACTCCCCAGCATCAATTTGAGGGGGGGTGTCAATCCAGGCCCATTCATTTGGGCCCATTTAGTGTACCCATTTATTGCATTGTAATTAGTCAAAGGTTGTTACTTAATTTTAGGATCCAAGATTTGTGATTGATTTGTAATTGATTGTAATTGAGTATAATTAGGGTATTAAGCCCTTATATATAGACATCAGTCGATCCCTAGAAGGATACGACATTCAACTCTCTCTCTCTTATGTTCTGCATTTCATATCTCTCTCTCTAAAAATGTCAATCTATGTAAGAACACTCAAATCTCTAGGCAAAACTCCTGTATCTGAAGCCTACAATGGGGAAAAGATTACATGATTTATCTTTATTTTGATAGCTTCAAGTATTTTATTATGTAATATATTTTTTCTATATAATAAATGAATTTATAACCAAAATTCGTACAATGATATGGTATATGTGTTAATGTTGTTGGCATGCGAGGCTCCCCTGGTTCACGATTTTGACACTTTTGAGTGCATACCTACACCAACATGCATTTCAGTGTCCAAGTTCATCATTTTGACACCTTGAGTGCATACCTACTCCAACATGCATTTCAGCATCCAAATTGCATGGTGACCATGCATGCCAAAATCATTAAAACAAAACATATTGTTTTGACAACAGTAGATGAGCAAATTTATAAATCTTACCTATGGAAAAAAAGCAGCAACAAGAGAAAAATGAGGGCAATTAACAAAATGGCTAAAAGCAATATTGCAACCGCATCCTTCCACCTGATTATGCATACCATTCCAAGACCCAGTTAGAGATTCTCAAATAAAATCATTCTTTGTACATAGGTGTGGCATTCCACTATTTTCATTTTAGGACTGAAAATGTAATCCTAGAGAGAAAACAGCATACCATTGCCTTGTGGTGTTGGCCTTTAGAAATGAGATGTACAAGATACTTGTCCATATGCTTAGTATGCTTTCTTCAAAAATGTACCACCTATAGGGAAAAAAATGTATTCTAAAATCATATAAATTATGAAAGTAACCACAAAAGATTTTCACTTGAAATATATCAAAAACAAAATAAAATAAAAGAGTGACAGCTTACGAAGATTATTTTTTAGATTAGCCGACTTACACAAGATTCCTCTTGATGGTAAGATCACAAGAAGTTGAATGGCCAGCGTCTTAGGTATTTATATCAGGACGACTTATGGTTTATGATCCACTATGCATGGATATACTAAGTTTCTCTATAACTGTAAGTTGTAACCCTAACCCTTGTTGAGAGTAGTGGACTTATTTGTAATTCTAGAAAAAATGTGTGACTTGTATTTATAGGAAAAGTGAGGGTTCTTTTTGTAATTTTTCAAAATATGAAAAACTCTATATGTAAGGGCTTGTCCAACCCTAAGGAATAATAGCCGAAAATTCTCCTCCAATCTCTTCTTCCTTTCTTCTCTTTTCTTCAGTTTTCTCTTCTAGAAATTTTTCTAAACCTTAGAGAAGGAAACCTAGAAACTATGTTTTAACATGGTATCAATGTAGGGATTCTTTGAGGCATATCCACAAATAGGTGGTGGACTCTTTATAGTTGTTGAGAAATGAGGAACTTAAGGAGGGATTGAAAAGGGGTGAGGGAAATCATGCGCATACAAGAAGGACGAGCATGGGATCCATGCCTTGGACAATCGGTCTCTTCAATAGATGTAAAAGACGTTCAACATGTACATTGTGTGGAGAAGTACGCCCAGAACGACGAGCCATCTCTCATGCTTCTTCAACCACTGTTGATTGAAGAAACAGATGGTTAGCCCTATTTGTCCTGGACCATAACTAGATGATAAAGCAAAGCGAGATGATAACGGCTGGGATCCAATTCATAACCAACATATATTTTTATTTTTTTAATGGTTATTTTCATTAATAGAAGCAAGCTGTTAAGTTCCTCTGGCGAAGTTTGTCTTCCTCGGCCTCGGCCTCGGGCTCTTCCTCTCTTAGCTATTTTGAGTGGGTTTAGAAGAATAGAGATGAGGTGAAAGGAAAACAATCACAGGAAACTAAGATAAATGGTTTGCTTCGAGGGAAGCCTTCCTCCAATGAGATACTTTAAAGGATAAACTTTTCTCTACTTTTATTCCAAATCCATCTACATATTCCTCGAAGCCTTCCTCCAATGAGATACTCTAAAGGATAAACTTTTCTCTACTTTTATTCCAAATCCATCTACATATTTATAGGACTTACAACCATAAAATGGCACAAGATTAGCAACCTTAAGAAACTACTTCCTACACAATAGGGACCATACTAGACTGCTTCCAACAACTAACACCTCAGAACGTGGGGACCTTCATGCAACTGCATGGGACATGGGTACCAACATGGTGTGACCAATCAAGCACGTAACACAGGAAGTACAAGAGAAGTATACTGACAAGCTAAAAGAAAACAAAAGCCCCTGAAAGATAAAAGAGAGGGCCCCTAACAGAAACTAAGGTGGCCCTGCAGATGAAAAAACTAGCTCCTTTCAGTGCAACATAATCTGATCTATAGAGTATCCTTGAAAGGACAGAATGATGGACACCCAAAGCGCAACTAAGAGCTTTACTTTCTCCGCCAGACAGCTGTCACTGGTAGCAACTCCTTCTAAGCATCTTGAGTTCCTTTCTTTCCAAATTGTCCAGAGAACTGCTAGAAAGGATAGTCTCCAAAGTTCCTTGCCTCCTGGGGCCTCGATTGGAGTCTTCCAACCCTGAAAGAGCTCTGGGAGGGACTTCGGGAACACCCAGCTGCAATCAAACCATTTAACCACCAAGCACCAAATATACTGAGCAGATTTACAAGTCAGCATCAGGTGGTCCACCGACTCCTCATCTCTAAGGCACATGGGTCAACCGTTAACCACTGTCCTCCCCCTCCTCCTTAGGTTGTCCAATGTTAGAATTTGTTTCCTTTTTTTTTTCTTTCCATATTTTGATCACCCTTGGATATGTCCGGGAGAGTCCCATCAATACTAGCCCAATCTTCCAGTTTCCTGTACGGCTACCTTAGCATAGGATGACCATTCAATGTAGTTTTCTCCATTGAATATATCAACAATAAGTTTGACATTAGGGTTTATGCTCTCGAATATTACAAACGAGCTATCAAAAGATCTTCTTTTGGATTCATATCAAATGTCTTCTCTCCAACACTTTAATTTGAAAAGAACTACAACTAGGCCTAGTCTAGGCCCACTCCAATAAAAGACAAAAACTACTACAAGAAAAGTACAAAATAGACCCCTCTTTGTACCTTCAAAAGGAGTTTTTTCTTTAGGTTTTGTACCTTCGGAAAGATGTAGACCAGGAGAGATGGGATCTTGGACCAATGATTGCGCACTGACAGATCTATGCCTCCATTATTGTTACTCCCAGTGTTGAAGAGTGTTCGGACTTGAGCATCAACTGCACACAACCAAACGACGTAAATTTTGTTTATGATTGCTCCCCCGTGTGATTGCTTGTTTTGCTTTGTTGTTGAGAAATGGGTTCCACCCAAAAGGGAGTATTGAAAAGTATTTATGTTAGCATCTACTACTACTAATGCCTTGAGGTTTCGGTAGGAATGGTTAGCTAAGGAAACTTAATATGGTATTAGAGCCAACCAATTGCAAGTTTGAATCCGAGGAGAAATGACTCAGCGCTAAAAAAAAAATGCATGTCGCCAAAAGTGCACTGACCGGGTTCCACCTGAGGGGGAGTGTTGAGAAGTACTTATGCTGCCTCTACTAAAGCCTCGAGGTTTTGGTAGAAATAGTTAGCTAAGGAAACTTAGTCAACATCGGTGGCCCTCTAGATCAGATCTATTACAATCTCTTCTAGGAAGCTTTTGATCGTTGTAAGTTGACGAAGATGGTGAGATCGTAAGGTTTAGATCATTGGATTGATAAGAGAAATGCTCAAGTTTTATTGAAATATTAAAGTAACGGTGATTATTGCAGAAGCATAAAGGACATAATCGTGGCCGGCTTGATAGTATGATCATCACTAGGCCACAGCTTTGATACCATCTAGAAAATCAAGAAAGGCTATTCATTTCATAATTTCACCGTACCATTCATAGGAGAATTGATATTAATTTATTTAATGAAAAGCAAATCAAATCAACCATTATTCAAATTTTAAATTTTCCCAAAATCTTTTTTTTATAACAATAAAAATTTTATATCACCACAAGAACAATAAGAACAAACGACCAATTACAGGAAGAAAACTAATAAAAATTTTACATCAAATAAGATAGAAAATTTAGAAACTCCTTCCCTGGCAAGACCATCCGCCATTGAATTAGCCTCTCGAAGAACAAGACAAAAAGAAGCACCTTCTTTTTTTTTTTTTTTTGATAAATCCAACACTTCCTCCACCAAATCCACAATCCTCCAAGGGTAAATAGACTTCCCTGAGGTCCATTGAATAGCTGAAAGAGAATCTCCTTCAATAATAGGAGATCCTCCTATATCCTTTCCAACTCACGGCAACCAATCAAAAGAGCATACACTTCAGCTTCATTAGTATCCATGGAGACCACAACCCCAGAATAGTTTTGAATAACATCTCTCTTCCAATTTCTGATGACACCACCAATACCTCCCTGGTTAGTACTCCTTAGAAAACTACCATCAAAGTTCAACTTTAAGATTTCATGCGGACAAATCCACTTAACTCTAGTCACCACTTTTGAACACCCATGCCCTTCAAAAACAGAAGCCCAAGATCGATTACGATCTATCAAGGAGATCCCTCCAAACTCCTTTCTGTTACACACCCACTCCGACACATTCCAAACAATGGACTGTATGATCTCCTCAACGAGTTTACTGATACTTCTAAACACTCTCCTATTTCTTTCCAGCCAAATCTTCCAAATTGTAACATAGAAAACTAACTTCCACCAAAAATTTTACCCCTTACACCTTTTCAGTCAGGTCTAATACAGGAGAATACCTTCATCCCTTGCTTCTTTGAAAGGGCTTTCCTTTTATCAATCCCTATTCCTAACTAAAGATAGGGAGAATAGAATAGGGTACGACCTAATTCTAATTACTTACAATATTTCTTTCTTTGTCTTTGTTGTTCAATGAATTCATGTCTTTTCTTTTTTGGCTACTCCCACAAGAAGTTATTTTTGGTATTTACATAATGAAACTTTTCATAGTGGCACTCTTTGGTCTGTTAAACCAACTCCAACCCCAAGAAAGAGCAAAACCTCGCCAAGGCATGCTACAACCTAAACTGCGACGATGGCTCCAAACCGGAAGTACTACGAAGCAAGCAAAAGCGCCCTACGTGCTCAGCCAAGCCAAGCAAGCAAAGTGAAGCAAGCGAAACGAGGGAAACAGCCAGAGTAAGACCTTCATTGCCTTTCCCTACGGCTGACAAGTGGTCGAGTGAATTGAACCCAACAAGGAAGCAAAATCAGATATTTCACCATCTGTCGAATTTCTTTGGAAAGAAAAATCTCAAACTACATGTCCACCTGCAACAGAAAAATTGTCTGCCACATAACCATGTTATCGAATATCCAACAAAAAAAGATTTGGGAATTGATAAGACAACACCGATTGCCCACACCATTCATCCTGCCAGAATTTGACCCTGACGACCATCATGGACCCTATACCGAACCCATTGAGCAAACTCCACCTGGACAAATAATATAAACTGTCAATACCAGAAATCCTATTAGCTTGCATAGGAACACAGGAGCAATCATTCCTCACCTTATATTTACAAATAATAAGGTGCTGCCACATTCCTTTTCTTGGTTCTCCCACTCTCCAAAGCCACTTCCCCAATAAGGCTTTATTTACTTTTTCAATAGAATGGATACCCAAACCTCCTTGAGACAGGTTTACATACCTAATCCCATTGGACCAAATGGTACTTTTTCTTTACAATAGAATCATTCCAAAGAATATCCCTCTGAAGTCTTTTTATCCACCTTAAAACATTTTTAGGGCAACGAACGCAAGAAAGATAGTAAATTGGAATACCAGAAAGAACTGATTTGATTAGAGTGACACGACCTCCCATGGACAAATAGCTACTCTTCCCAAAATCTTTAACCACTAACAAATCAAATCTCATCTCTAACAAGATACTAACAAACCTAGCCTACGGTAACCTCTTAACAGTTTGCATCATGGTAGTGATCCATCACAAGTTTTAGTTTGTGCAACAAGTGGTATTAGAGCGAGATTCAGGTCTTCCAATTTGAATACGAATGTAGTTTTGTTGATTTTTCTTGGACGAGTCACATACTGTGAATAAGGAAGAAGAGCAGACGGATTCGAACTCAATGCAGCCAGTCATAGAAGGCAACATTTTGGATGCAACAACAAAAATAAGGGAGTTTTGCCCTTGTATAGGCATAGATACCAAGGTGATCGCAATGAGTTACAAGGGGATTGGATCTCAAGTAAGTGCGAAAAGAGGCAGAAAAGTCGGATCAAAGCCCTTCCGCCTTTATTTATAGACCGCAGGGCTCTTTGAGAACCAAAGAAAGATAAGAGAGAGTCGGAGGCTCATTGTCCCGTCACGACTGTGCAGGAACATGTAACGGAAATGTCAGTCAACTGTTAGATCATCGATCACTGCGCCGTGTATTGCATCCCTATGAGTTGCACATACGAAGGTCTGGTCGCCCTCACCTTTTCAATGTGCTCCTCAGCACGTTTGTAGATCGCAGTCCGCCTCTTGCCTCTCCTTGGAATACAAGGCCTGGGCTTAGGTCAGAAGTCAAGTCCAAGTCAGGTGGGAGTTGACCTGTTGCATAAGAAGTTCTAATTCATAATGCAAAACATCAATTTACAAGTTTGGTTAGGCTTCAAGTTGACGCGACCAGAATGTGGAAGCCCACCGGTAGTGGAGCCAATGTCAACACAGCGTCACAGCTAATACTTGCAAACAGAAAAAATGGAAAGAAAAGAGAAAAAAAGACAAAAATGAAAAATGAAGTCGTGAACGTCAATTCTTTCCACCTAACAAAGAACAAATACAATTATATCAAGTATTTGTGGTTCAGTGCTCAAATTGTTGGATACAGGTCTTCAATTCACAAATGCTTCTCAAATCCTCCAATCGTTCCCTTGATGGTTTCATGGCATTCAAATTTTTTGACGAATTGGTGCTATATTTTAAAAGGCATGTATGATGATCTTCTTAGTGTAGCAAAATGGACTCGGATATAACATGATTTTATGGGAGCCTTAGCATGAGGGCAAATACAATTTGACAACACATCCTTATCATGTATAGAAAATATGAGTGGACTCCTACAAAGTACAAACCACACCCAAAAGCCCTTAGGCTAAAATTCTTCATTGAAGGAAACATTCCAGGGTCTTTAAAATACATTGTAAATGGTGGGAACACAAAAGTGCCAATAGTCTTCAAATAATGCTTCAAAAATTTGACCCTTAAAATGTCCCCAAAAGGGAACATAGGGTTGTGACAGCCCTGAACGTTTTCTGTTCGGGTAAAAATTGCGCGACGGTCTATCTCTACAGGCCATAACTTTTCATTCAACAGTCCTATTTTTGCGTGCCATGTACCTGTTGGAAAGCTCTTTAAGTGTAGATCGTTATGGAGCAAAATTCCATCTCACCTGAAGTTATTTGCATGAAAAAAAAAAAATTAGGGCCAGAAGACATCTATATCCTGATTTTCAGGCTCTTCCATGTTTTGACCCTTTTTGTTCAAAGGGTTGTATCTCTTGACAGTACTTCGGATTCCTACATACCATACACTGTTGGAAAGATCCTTTTGTGATGATCGAAATGATATATATATTCATCCTATTTGGAGTTGCAGTCAGGGATCAATCTTCAGTTTAATTCGACAATGATGCAATTGCCAACAATTCCAGAGCCTATGACAATAATTCCTTTTTAGTGCTTGTAGTCACAAGGGACCTTTTAGCCCATACTTAGAGTGAAAAATGATTTTTTTATAATTCCAAAGATGTCAGCGCCAGTCAGCAATCAGGGTTGACCAGATTGAAGGTCCACATTCAATTGAGATTTATAGAGCCATCCAGACACGGTGTTGCAATCCATATTCCCTTGCATGCTCTTGAGGACAGGATCTACGCAGTGGAAGGAAAATAAGGAACTTTAATGGTTTGGTAAAGGGAGAATAAAAAAAGAGTAGGGTTATAAAAAGAAAGGGTTCAAGCAACAGGTATGAGATCAAGTTGTTAAATGGAAAGACCAACTTCAAATTGTGGTAGTGAAGAGTAAAGAATTAAAGAACTCCCGTTACAACAAGGATTGATAAAAACTTTTCATGGGAAGTCAAAGAAACATACAATGATGAATGACAGAGAATGGCCCAATATGGAAGAGGTAACAATGAGTTTTATACGACTCCACCTCTAGGATGAAGTCTTGTACAATGTCATAAATGAAGAAACAGCTCCATGATTTTGGGTGAAACTTGAAAGTTTGTACATGACGATCAATTTGAGTCACGAAAAGGGAAGATCCATGTTGAAGAGATCTAAAAACAATGGTCACTCCAAAGCAAAAGAAAAGGGCAAGTTCTCTTGTTATAACTACATAAAGGAAAGTCATTGGAAGAACCGCAGGAAACGAAAAGGAGGACTTGGAGAAGAAAGCAACAAAATAGGAATGAACAAGGGTGACAGAACGCTCCAATGACAATGATGGAGAGCTGCATTCAGTCACCACAGATATGAATCAATTTAGTGATTCATGGATTATTGATTCTAGTTGTTTGTATCATATGCGCATGACTAGACATTTGTTTAAAACATATAAACCTACAATGGTGGATCTATTCTTTTGAGAAATTATGCAGAGGAAAATAGAAGCATTTGAATAGGGATACTAAAAATTAGGATGTTTGACGAAATAGTTCAGACCTTAACAGATGTAAGGCGTGTCCCGATATTAAAAAAAATGATTTCTTTGCCTTTAAAAGGTTGCAAATGCAATGCAGCAGGTAAGTCATGAAGATTATTGAGGGAGATATGGTTGTCATGAAAGGTTAAATGGTCGAAAATCTATCCAAGATGATAAGGAATACAATTACGAGTGGAGCAGCTACGAATGAGATGAAAGATGACCGCAAGAGAAAACATACCGTTTAGGTGATAGATGGGACAAAACCATCCAAAAGTAAGGCCACAATATGACAGACACTTCCAAGGAGCATCTAGCGGTGGTCAAGAAGGATAGGAACGACGACAAGACAATCCTTGGAAGATCCAATTTGTCATGAAGTGAAAGACAAAAACCTATTGCAAAGAGAATAATGACAGGAAGACCAAGATGGAAGGCAAAGAAAGGATAACTCAAAGCCTTGATCCAAGAGAAACGCAGATTCATATGTATGTATGTATATATATATATATAGGGAGATGCTCCTATGAGAGCATCTCTCACCTTACTAAGAGAGAATAAGGTGGGGACCCTCACATGTAAGTTGTTGGCATTGGAACTTTATCTCTCATAGTAAGGTGAGAGATGCTCTCATAGGAGCAACTCCCATATATATAGATATATATATATATTCTTTTGCCATAATGGCTATATATTTATATATATTCTTTTGCCATAATAACTGGAAGTGGAGATCCATTAGGTTGCAAAGACGCCATATCGGAGACAAGAATAAATGAAGGGAACCACTTTAGAAGATAGAAACATGGAGTTAGTGGAACTGTCCAAGAGAAGGAAGCTTCAAGGTGCAAGTAGGTGTTTAGAATCAAATAAGGGTCTCTAAAGAAGTTCAAGCATGGCATGGACTTGGTCAAGTCTACACAATGGTGAGATTGTGGGCACTGGGTACACTCCAAGCGTAGGAGATGAGGGGTGTGACTGTAAAGAGAGGCCAAGACGCAATTAAAGCTCAATCCATTTGTGCATTAGCTACATCCCCACATGGGATTTAGTCAACAGTCAATACTACTATTTCCATAGATTACAATCAGTGGTACAATTAGGTGTACAAATGTATTTCTAGCACATTTTAATTGGTGCGTATTAATTGGAACAGACTAAGATTAAATTGGGCCTTGGGCCTTCAGCCTCTCTTTACAATAACGATGAAGACATTTATGATTACCTTTAAGGTCGCTTGACAGAATCCAAGCCAAGGTGGAGATTGTTTGGTTAAATGTCTTTTATTATGGGTTAACCGATCTTCCAAGTTAAGTCTGGATCCAGGATATGCTTTGGGGGAATTTGGTGATTTGTACCAGGTTTAAGTTATAAATGTAACTGTGACTTGTAACCCTAACCATACAAGAATAAGAAAACAGAAAAGATGAATAAGGAAAAAAGGATTTCATTTTTGTCCATGAACGTTGGCACATTGCTAAACCATATAAAGTTTGTTGTGCGATTGTTCCCTTGTGTGATTGGATGTCTTGCTATTTGCATAATGGGTGTGTGATCAATGCATGATTTCGCTATGAGCAACATTTTCCTCAACGCCACAAAGTTACAGAGAGAATATCCTTTGCAACTACAAACTAGTAGGATTAATATAAATCAAAACTCAACCAGATGAGTCAATGGGTATGATCCAACTAGCAAAAGGTGACAAAATTACACTCACCAAAATCGGCAATGGTTTCCTTGACCGATACACGTTCCAAGCCAAACACAATGATGATCAAACTGAAGAACACATTTGTCACAGTCATGGCAATGCTTTGTCCGTGGAGGCTGAAAATACATAAATAACCACCTTAACCATTAAAAAGTTAATCGAAAAGTAAAACAAGCAATAACCATATTTCTAAGGAATGTAGCGAAAGTTATCAAATAATAACGATGAAAGATGTTACATAGTTATTGAATTATAAATATCTCCAGCTTTTTCTTAGCAGCTTATTCTTATAGATATCTCCAGCTTCTTATAACGCTCTCCAGCTTATTCTTATAAATATCTCCAGCTTCTTATAACGTTGGCTCTCATTTTCCAAGTCAATTTTTAGATTTTGAATGCGAAGGGTGAGAATCACAATCTGTATCACCATCTAACACCATGCAATTGAACATATTGAGCATTTTTTAAGAGTTGATCTTTTCCTTTAATATTAATTCTCATTATGTGAGTATGGCGGCCAATGGGATGGAAGAATCTCTTGATAAGCTTAGGGTGGATAGAGTTTCTGTTTAGTATTGTGATTAGGTAGCATGTTTATCTAGCGTTGGTATAATGCTTTTATATCTTTGCATCTTGTTTTTATCTGAGGATTTGACTCAAGATAGATTGGAATGGAGAAACAGAATTCGTGTAGCATTGTTGGGACAATGCTTTGATGATGATGATGATGATCTTTGGATCTTGTTTTGCTTGTGATTTTCTTGTTTATGTTTTGTTGTCTTTCAAATCTATTGATGAAGTTAATCTTTTTATCAATGAAAAAAAAAAAAAAAAAAAAAGAAAAAGGAATTTGAGCATTGTTACTAGCAAAATAAGATATCATCACATGCTGCATTTTCTAAAATGGTTCAAGAGTACTCTAGTTACATTCTGGTATAAAGGTCAAATGCAGGGAAGAAATGGGACAGAGTATTCAGAGTTTTAATCATAGTGGTCAAATTCAGTCGTTGCGGCTGAATAGGCCAAAGCCATTCAGTTTGATACTTTGGTTAGCATTCCAAAACGAACAACTCTCCGTAAAATATTTGGTCCAAATTTGGACCTACTCGATTAAAATTTACATTTTTGTTTCAAACTTGATCCAAAACAGGCTAAAATTCCCATTTCAGCCAAATTTCTTGTAAATGTTAATCTTAGTTTCAATGCTATTGGGAAAAAAAAAATGTGCTCACTAGGCCAAATGCTTGAGTTTTTTTTTTTTTTTTTTTTTCCAGTCTCTTGTTGGAAGGTCTCATTCCTTGATTATGTGATTAGATGCTAATTAATCATGATTAATGGTTAATTTGGCTAGTTTTGCGGGTAGGATTAGAGATTAGATGGTTTTGGGGAGTTTGGACCTAGTTGGAGACCCAGAAGGACCTTTTTGTAAAGCTTGTAGAGTGCGTGGGGTTATTTGCAATTTTAGAAGCCATGTGGTCTTAAGCTCACTAGACTGGGGGAGTTGTGTTGGGGCACTTTCGTTCCTCAGAAAACATCCTTTTGTTGGACAAAAAATCCTTGAAAAGCCCATTTGCATGATGAACTAGAGCCAATGACTTCCTTGTAAATACGAAAAACTCACTTAAATTATATAAACCCAACTCACTTAAATTATATAAACCCAGCCCTCACCTCATTTCATTTCATTTCCTTTCTCTCTCTCCTACACTGAGCGCTCTTCTTCTTCTTTCTTGCATTCAAGAGACCAAGAGACTCCATCAAATCCCAAGCTAGAAATGGCCAATCCAAGCTCCTTGCATCCTTGATCATCATCTTTTACGTCAAGATCTCCTTCCACTCTCTAATTCTCATGGTTTGATCTCTTTTGGTGAGAAATTCTCTTTCCAAATCTTTTCTCTTGTCTAATTATAGGATCTACTTGTTAGGATCTTTGCATGCAAACCCTTTTTAGCCCCAATTTCCTTTGTTTGTTGTGTAAAGCTCTATTTAGGGTTAGATTTGGGAATTCTTGGGATAACTAGAGATCTTATGAGAACTTAAAGATCTTGGAGAGTTTCAACCTAGATCTGAGCTAAGGCAAGTAAACATATATAATTACATAACATGCATGCTAGTTTTCCTTGAATTGATGATGGATCTACTCTAGATTACCCTAATTCAAGTTCTTTTGTAGTTCTTGAGTTGATTACATGTAAATTGGACTAATTGATGGCTAATATGTTAGAATTAGGTCTTGCATGTGATGGATTGAACCTTGGATACCCTTATAATGGTGGAATTCTACAGGATTTGGCGATTGGGATAGAAACCCCCTTGATTTAGATCAATTCAATTCAACTTGCAGACCTGTAACTTATGGCTAGCCATGAGCCCCTTACCACAAGCCGTAAGGCTACAAGAGGCTCGCCATGGTTCTTATATGGTTACATTTTCCAAAGAGACAAAAATCAAGGATTTTGTACCTTGGCTAGCCATAACCTCTTATACATAGGGCTGTCCATGGTTAGTCGTAGGTTGCTCACGACTGACCCTATCTGTTTGGGAACTTTACATGTAGAGTGGAGTGAAGTAAAGCCTCTATCACCAATAGAGTAGCTTTTGGCAACAATTAAATTGGGCGCTTCCTTCTTTTTTTTCTTTTTGGAAAAAATGATGAGGTGTTTTATAATGCTTGGAGCATCGTAAAACCATACATTCAGGTGGAAAAAATGAAATGAATCACTGGTGTGGAGTGTAGAGTGGCCACTGAAGACAACAACTAATACAAGAGACGAGTATATCAATATCCATGATGTTTGATGTTTGATGTTTGATGTTTGATGTTTGATGTCTGCATGTCCATGATGTTTGATGTCTGCAATTATGTCAGCTTGGCAGTGGAGCTGGAAACACCGCCCGTTTAGCTCATGTGGATTGCCATTTTGCTTTAGTAGTTTGTTACTTGTCCTAAAATGTTAATGGGATTCTTTTTATTATGTTATTTTATTCTTGCATAATCTAGCTTCCGTATATCCTAGCCTTTGACCTCATGTGATCATTACCTGCATTTAATCATATTTGCAATTGTATAGAAATATTTTGAAGGCTTGCTTACTTGCTAGGTTTATCGTAAACTTGACCCACTCCTTGGCACTTTACAGGTGAGGAAGTAGTTGCTAATCCTAAGGAGGATAACATACACGGAGGGGAACTTCAGGAAATAAAGAGTGGACTGTGGATGACATAGTTTAGAGACGTCAAAGACAGCTTCACAAAATAAACATTCAGTTACTTTAATTACCCTTTAGTAGGATTATTGTAATAAGACCCTAGAACTGGGAAATTGTTTATATGGTTTTGATTTAGTTTATTATTGGTTAGAAAATTTGAAATTGATTAATGAATTAGGATTTGTTATTAATTGTGTTCTGTTATGAATGTCTAATGTTTGATGTTTGAGAAAATTTTCTGTTGAGAATCAATTTGACATAATATTACAAATTTAAGTTAGTTTGGAATTTATAATTTATGATTCATGACTTCATTTCTCTTATCATTTTACGATCCAAAATTTATTTTCAGAACCTTAATCAAAACTACTATGCAATAGAACTTCCACATAAGGGAATTGAAAAAATATATTTTTTGTGAAAAACTTGAGGAATCACATTCTATAGTAGCATACAGAAGAATACAAAAATTATTTTTCCAGTTTTTAAGGTTATAAAATATGATTTAATATACCTGAATGATATTACAGTAACTGCAAGTCCAATTTCTGCCACAACCAAAAGGGAGAAAATTATTCACTTTTTTGCAATAATTCATGTGAAGTTTATCTAGCAGTCTTACATCTTTGACAAGATAGATCCAAAACACAATTAAATAACGACTAGAATAATACAATCATGTCAAAATTCTGCAGCGAATTTTTAGAATTAGGAAACATTGGTACACTGCTATTATATTTAGAAGTAGTCATTCTAGTCAATTACAGTTAAATGTCAAATCGGACCTTGAAATTTTGTGAAAATGACCTTCTCCAGGCCAGTGAGATAGGGAGATTTTGGTAAAATGGAAGCTAAAGAACTGTGGAAGAATAAAGAATTTGTGCTTCACTATCTTCTGGCAGCCTTTTGATAGTAGCGGAGTCTTTCACTGTTTAACACAATATCTACCAACTAAAGTGTCTAAAAAAGCATTCCAGACAACGGAAACAAAAGTATTTTCCTCAAAAAGATTGGAGGCTGTGCTATCTTTTGCTCTCCAAATTCCGAATCTCTCTCATCAACCTTTTATTTGCAAGTCAACTAACAAAAGACCTTTGATAGTTGTGTAACTTTCTGTCCTGATTGTGTTTCAAAACCTAAAGATGAAGAGAAAAGGTGGTCGTAGAAAGAAAAACTGGCTTTATACTTTCCATCTAGACTATTCAGTAGTTGGTTTAGTGTAATAAGAAAGTTCTACTAAAGTAGCATTGTGGATTAAGTCACCCACCTCTTCAAGCACTTAAGTCTCATTTCCATTTTTATAGAAAACTAATGAACCTGTTAAGTTTGATGGTGAAACTTGCATGTTGGCTACACAACGTAGGGAATGTTTCCCTCCTTTGAATAATAAACAGTCTTCAATTATGTTTCATTAATTAATTCAGGTTTATGGGACCCTGCCAATTGCATCAAATGGGTATTGTAACTCGTCATTTATTGATGATGCAACATGAATTATTTTGTTGTATTTGTTGAGCAGTAGACATGAATTACCTTCAATATTCCATGTATTCCACAAAATGGAAAAAAAAAAAAAATCAGTTTCATACAAATATTGGTGCAATTAGTAGTGATAATGATAAAGAATGTCTCTTCTTTTTTTTTTCTGAAGATGGTATAAAATGTCAAACCACTTGTCCACACAAATGGGATTGCTGAACAGAAAGATGTCTCACTTGCACTTGCATGATTCCACAACCCTAACATTGATAAAAGCAATAATTATAGAAAGAAGCCTTAATACTAGTATAATTACAAATAACCCCCTCATCATATGAGTTTCAACAGTCATAAATGGACAGGCTTGAGGAAAGGAGCACATTGGAATAGTCCATGAAACATCTGCTCAATTCACTCGCCCAGATGCAGCATGCGTTGAACAGAATAATATTCCATACAATTACCTATACCTATAGCTAACGTCACAAACAAAGATGAATAAGCAGCCTAAATGAGGGATAGAAGATAGAAGTAAAAGATAAAAAGAAAGCGAGTGGCGGTAAAAACCCTAGTCACCAGCCCACAAAATCTATATATCCCATCAAGAGATGAACTTTTTTCAGTGGAAAGTGCTCACTATTTTGAGGTTGTGGGTTCAAGTCACGTTAGAAATTAAAAAAAAAAAAAAAAAAAAAAAAAAAAAAGAAGAAAAAAAAAAAAAAGAGGAGTTTTTTTTCAGATTAAAGAACAATAAATCACCTGCATCTGCAAGAACCAATACTTGAGCATGAAAATATATATATATATATATATAAGAAAAATGAGGACCTTTCAGAGAAATTGTCAATCTTCATGGTGCGATTACTTGATCCATGTGATGCAGTACTAACTGAGTCAAAATGTGACACATTCCCAGCACTAAAAGTTTTAGCAGATGCATTGTTTCAACTTAATCATTAAAGTTGGTTTCTTTATTGCTTTAAATGTCAGTTTTATAATTTGATAGATATCAGGGTTTAGAGGCATTATAAAAGAGTTTGGAATATGTAACCACAGCTTGTGGTTAAAAAGAATGTCAAAAGAAACATTATAGTGGCTGTTACGATGGTAACAAACACTATATAATGCTGTGTAACGAATTTCTGTGACGTGATTCAAGTCTGTAACTGAAAACAGAACAATGAACATCATCTGTGCAAGTTAGTTTCAAGATTTACGATAATTACCACTAGAGTACTCTCTTCTCAAAAAAGAAAATTCTACAAAATTTATAGACAACTTATTAATCTAGTTTAATATTCCAAAGTCTGGCCCGATTTCAGTTTTTCCCGTTCTTATTCATTCCAGGTCATGTGCAGCCACTATCTTAATGTAACACTAGCAGACCTTGGCCATTATAAGGTCACAACTCCAAACCATCTTTTAGAAATCTTTTGATTTAATTAAGAATTTGATTTTAGGATCAATCGAGCCTTCTTTCTTTCCTCCATGAACCATAAGGCTCTCTAATAGGGGTTTTATTTTGACACAGATATTGACTGCAATTTGAAGTTTCAAATTAACATACATATAGAAATACATACAATAAACGTTCATGACTTCATATAAAATGAGCAAACAACGTAATTTAAACAGACAACCTTAGTAAATTGTACACCTTCTAGATAATCCGAGAGGGTACAAGTTCATCACTTGCTTCACCCACGGAGAACTATTCATTCCAGAAATACTTCTTTCCAGCTGGGGAACAACCATGGGGCAAACCAAGCTTCCATCTTTGCTTGAAGCAGTTTGTCTTTGCTTAAATATCAAAAAAGTAAAGTGAGAAACTAACTGCAATGATTAAACAATGCCCCACATACTAATAATATTTTAGTACTTGAAGCTCTTGAGAGAGAGAGAGAGAGAGAGAGAGAGAGAGAGAGAGAGAGGTTTTTCAAACTTGTGTCAAAATTTTCCGATTGTGTTCAGCTAAGGATATTGTTTCATGTCCTCAAATATAGCCCCACAGAAGATAAAAGATTTTTTATGGATCTTGCATCCAACTGTTTTGGGGAAGCAGGGATCCAATCAATTTTGCATATAACCTTCATGCTCTGGTATTAATATAACTTGACAATGGGTTCCACACTTGTTCTTTTTTCTTCTTCTTCTTCATCGTTTTTTTTTTTTCTTTTTTGAATGTTTGTTGAACAAGCCCCACTTGTAAGAAATGGAACAAGGTACTCCATTCGTGTCCTGGGACTTTAGGATCCTTAGCAGAAATAATTTTTTTAGAAAAAAAAAAGCCTCATACTTTGAAGTCCTTGGTGTTTGGGTGAAGGTAGCATGTGCTTCATTCCATGCCTTCATTGCATCAACAACATACCTGACAAAAGAGAAATGCATAAGAAAATCATACAAATTAGGAACAAGCATGATTCATGACCTAATCAGAGGTTTGAGAGGGAGTCACTGAAGATAAGTATGACGCATGGGAAAGCCAAAAGTACCCTGGAGATGAACTTGATGTGAAGAAATACTGAAACAAGGTGGCAGCAAAGAGCACCAAATATATTGAAGTATACCTGCAAATTAACATAAATGAACATGAATGTGGGCTACCTACGCAAAGTAAACAGTGTGTTAGTTTATACTACTATTCGTATTCCTTGAACTCAAACCAAGTTCCAGGTTTTGAGAGTATAACACAAAGTTCCATAGGTTCCCATTTTGGTCCCTAAAACTAAACCCAAGTATCAAGAATTGAGATTTTGACCCAGCGTTCCAAGAATGGAGACCATCTACTAAAGCTCCTTCAAATGAACCCAGAATTTTTCGCCAACCCTCTACTCCAGAGGTAAGGGTCCTAAAGAGGCCCAAAAGAACTACAAGTTTCAAGTTTTTAGGATTCAAGGAATCCAAAAAAAAATAAATAAAGGTTCCAATTCGTTGCCCAGCCAAAGACGCATAAAATAGAATAGAAGCTGCCACCACAGCAATTCAAGTCAACTTGCAAAAACCACTCAAGCAATGCCAATTCCATTTTTGAAGTCCAAAAGATGGATTAAAGCTACAATTTGAACAGAAGGACAAACATTGCAAGGTTTCTGCCTTCTTCTTAAAGTTGTAATATTAGAGCATTCACAGCAGAACTATACAGATTTTCAAGTTACAATATATGTCTAATTTTCTTTTTATATTTTTTTTTTCACGTGCCGCCCTAGTTGCAAGGGGGACTACCAAAACGGATACCCATATGCATGTCCAAAATAGGTTCAAACTCATACCACCGCCCTCCATAGTGGAGGCATTGTCTTACTGTTGTGCAAAGCACCAAAGACCAATAAATTGTAAATTTGCAACATTACCCAACAACATTGCAATGCTGTTTGTGATTGAACAGCCATCAATTAAAAAAATACTGAGATATTTTAATATTTAAACAAAGTGTGTTATTAGGCTTGACCACACTCATCGTAACTTCTAGGAATGCAAGTGTCTGCAGATGAAAATTCCAGCAGCAAAATATGCCTAACTTAAGAAAGTTTCATTATGGTAGTCCCATGTTCTGAGTACAGCTCAAAATTCATTCTTTACTTCCACCTATTAAACGATTCTTATCCCTCCTCCGATGATTCCAACCGTCATTTACCTGGAAATATCAACTCACTACAATTATCAAAGAAATATACACTTCCACAGCATGAATCAAATAAGCAACATCGAATTAACATTACCCAGAGAAGTTTACAAACATAGCACCTGTAGTTCCAAAATTTTGGTCCACAAAAAGGAATTTTCCAACAATCAAACAGGACTCTTATCAGTGATGATTATACTACAGAATCAAGCAGAAGATAAATAGCAGAAACCAATGACCGATTGAAAGCTCCCAACTCAAAATAGGTTACAGAAAAGCTATAATAAATGACATAAAGAAAACGGCTACAAATACCATGGCTCCTCCCGGGTTTTCTGTATCAAATATGTGTCAAATAGAAACAGAACACCCACAATAACCAAATGCATGAGTAGCAAAGCCGCTTTCAGGCCCCATGCAGATCTCCTAGCTGATACCCACAACACAAAACAGCAAATCATCAAAAGGGTATCGAAATCCAGCAGAAATAAACAGACCCAAGAACCCAAATTGCAAAAAAGTAGTAGCACCCACAACACAAAACAGCAAATCATCAAAGGGTATTGAAATCCAGCAGAAATAAACAGACCCAAGAACCCAAATTGCAAAAAAGTAGTAGTACCCACAACACAAAACTGCAAATCATCAAAAGGGTATTGAAATCCAGCAAAAAAAAAAATACCCGAGAACCCAAATTGCAAAAAATGAGTAGAGAAAGATTGCCTGGATCTGAAAGGCATGGAAAGAGACGGAAGCAGAGTTCCGTGGCTCGCTTCCAAGCTTCCCGAACTGAGGGGCAGAATCCTACGGTCGTCATCGATATGGGTCACATCAGACGCATCAAAATGAAGAGAATTGATTGAAGAGAGGGTCTGAAAGCAGTTAGAGAGAGAAGGGTTGGATCAGAGATTGCGCGATTCGCAGCAGAGGCGCATGTTAGCGAACCAATCTTTCGGTTGAATGATTGAAAGGTAGTTGGAATTGCACTTGAATACGATGTACTGCTTCCTGCTGCAAAATGCCATAAAGGAGACGAACTGGCGTTTTTCACACCATCACAACCGTTCATCTCTTGGCTTAATTAGATCAAAAGTCATGCTGATTGGCTAATCCAGACCGTTTACTTTCTGATGGGGTACACTTGTTGTGGGACCTTTGGTCAAAGTTCAGGCTTGGAAGAAGAGGAAGAGGATAAAAGGATCAGAAAGACCCAAGTGGGCCATGTTAAAGCTTGTCCAAGCCCACTCCATTTAGTTGTTGGGGATAATATTTAGGCCTTAATCTAGCCCACTGAAAAGAAATTATGTAGGCATATGTCCTAAATATGTTGGGATGGGTTCAGCCTTTAAGCTATATATAGGCCTGGCTGAAAATATATTATTGGGCCAAAAAAGTGGGTTAGGTCCATCCCATGTGCCTAAAATCATAGGTAATAATGGCCAACCCAATTCAGGCTGGGTTAGGCGGACTCTGCTTGGCTTGGGCCAAGATCAACAGTGGTTTAAAAGTATGGCTATCTACTCATAATGAGAAAGTCAAAACTATCATGTATAGCCTGATGTTGAGGCTCAAATCATTGTTATATGCTCATGTCTGTCAAATTTTTAATTTATAATTTTGTCTTGGAATCACTAAAGTAGAAGTTTCAGAATTTTTCTATTTGGTATTTTAGAGTTTTTTTAGATAAAAATTGAATACAGATATGATCCAAAGTGTTGGTGTTATTATGCATCCATTATATATATATATATATATATATATATATATATATATATATGAAGCGAAGTGGATTTGATTTCCAATTTCGTTGTCAATTTCAGATTTAATTTTGACTGTTTTATAATTTTTGACCTCCTTTTAATATCAGGCCCTACCAACTAATGGGTCAGAGATAAAACACACTTTTTGGACCCAACCTAACCCGTATATTTTTAATAACTATGGTAAAAATTAATCTGGTTTATGCGAGACTCAAATTCAGGACAAGATGGATTTCAAATGAGCAACCCAACCACTACACCACAGAACATCTTTTTATTAATAGTTATCAACATAAACTTAAAATTAGTTAATGAGAAAGGGACATGGCCCCACTTTGGAATATTAACCTTGAGTTGGAATTTATCTACGAGGTATTTATAAAAATAACTATATTTTTAGAATATTGACCCCTATAAATGCTGTTGTTATTATTTTCATATTTATCCATTGTACTTTAAGCATAGATGATCAAACTTTTGAAATAACTATTTTATATGATTTCCTATATGGTCATTAATTTTCTATGACAACCATTTTACAATAAAAATAAACTCAAATGAATGTATAATATATGGAATTGATCAACAAAAATAATAAGTTTTATAATTAATAAGAAAATGTCAATATTGTTGAAAAAAGGAAAAACTTACAACAACAGCGTGGAGCTAAAGAGGAAGTGGGAAACTTTCCATATAACTGATGTGCTACCATGCACGCTTGCCGATGGAGAAAGGGTGGATTTTGGGTTTTTTTTTTCTTATTTGTGTATGTGGCTTTAACTTTTATAAATCGTGATGTAAATGGAGTGGAACACTACAATAGACCCCATCTATTAAAAATCACAATCATTAAGGCAAACATCCTTACTATTTATGAGATACTTCAAATTCTCACCTCATTTTGGGTTATTTCCAAGGTCAAATTTATTCTCTGATAAAAAAATACAAAATACTGGAGTTTTCCAAATAAAGTTTTTTTTTATTTGGACTCTCCACCATGCCTTTTGTCTATTAAGAAACTCTCAATTTCAAGATATTTCTATCAAGACAATAGCATTTGAATGTTAATGAGTCTCAGTGTCTATAAGTGCCAATAATCAAAAGAATTTCAAGTATTTTTGTTTCTTATGATTATATGATTTTTTTTTCTTTTTGTTTAGAATGTGAAATGTTGATTTCTGGGTTGTTTGGTTTATTTAATCCTTAGTCTTTTTTATTTAATCCACTCTCGGTTCTTGGTTGTCTGCTTTCTTTTTTATCTATTGATTTTGATTGTACACTTTTTTTAAGAATACGGAACTAATGGTAAAAGGAATCTCCAATAATATTGGTCCATCTAAATAAAGAATTAAGCTCATTCTTATTATCATCATTTTCTACTTTTTCCAATATAATTCTATTTCTCTATGTCAACAAGAGAACTTTCATTTTTTCTATTCATTTACTTTTAAGTTCATTGTATTTTTTTAGAGCAACTTTAATAATTTCTTTGTTTCTTTGTGTCTCCTTTTAGTACCTTCTCATGTCTCATTTGCATACTTAGTTTAGATCAGTATTCAATTCATTTTAAAATGTGAGCATTTTGAGACAATTAGTGCCATTATTAAACATTTCAATGTGAGAGGTAAACCTTTTTTAATTCATTTACTTTTGAGTTCATCATATTTTATTTGAGCAATTTTAGTTATGTCATTTTAATATGATTTATACAAAAGAATCATCATTTTAAAATTTCTATAGATTTGCAATATTTTTCATGGTTTGTATTTGTATGGTTTTCATAGATTGTGAGTTTCTTTTTTTCCCCTTTTTTGTTTCAACTTTTGGGTATTGGGTTCTCCTTGATTTTTTTTTCTTTTAAATCACTTTTTATCAGGCGATTTTCTGTGAATTCTTATTTTTCTGTTATATTTTTTAAATTTTTTTAATGCTTGTCATTCTGAGTTAATTATTTATTTTACATCCATTGGACTCTTTAAGTTCTTTTTGTGAAATCTTTTTATGGATTTTTCTTATTTCTTTTGTGGCTTCAAATTTTCATTTTTGAGTATTAGATAACATATGTTGGTTTGGTTCTTCTAAATTTCTTTTATCATTGTATTGTCTATGAATCTTTATTTATATATATTTTTATAGCCTTTTTAAATAAAATTTATTTCATTTTATTTTGTATTTATTTTATTATAATTTCTCACTTGTGATGGGTTTTTAGGTTTTTTTTAATGATGTTTTTTCATTAATTTGTAGGTTCTTTTGTCCTTGCCCTTTTGTGCTCTATTATTTAGTTTTTTTTTTTTTTTTTTCTCATGAGTGTTTTGCAATCCTTTTAAATTGCTTATGTTATTGAGTTGATTATGGGTTTTCATTTCTATGTTTTATTTCTATGTGTCTTTCTAATTTCATTGGATTTTATTCATAGCTTATATTGTTTGTTTGTTTTGATTTTGTTTTTTAGTTTTCTTGATCATTAATCTTCAATTTTCATGGGCTTGTGTTTTTTTTTTTTTTTTTTTTTTTTTAATTTTACGGTATTCGGTATTGAATTCTTTTGGACTTTTTTTTTCCTCTCTCTCAGACGAAAACCTTTTGCATTTTAATTTTAAAGAAACTGATCATAAATGTTTTTTATAAATGTTAATATTATGATTATATTGCCCGTGCTAAGCACGGGTGTGTTTTTCTAGTCACTCATTATAGGATAGGGGACACTTATAGAACTATGAGTATCCGCGTGCAAAAGAGGAAAAGTTATATATATGGTCATATGGAAAAGAGGATTGTTCATGTGCAGAGGGAGAAAGAAAAGTAAGTGTCGAGTGAGGGATGAATGCGCATGAACAGTCATTTAGGAAGTAAGGCCTCTCTTTTACTATGAGCATATGTGTAAGAGGGATAATTTATCTACCTAATATATAATGCACAATATCTGTTTTTATCCTCTAACGAAGAAGTGCAACAATAATAACAAAAAAATGGTCATGTGTAGATGTGAGTGTGCACTTAAATAAACAAAAATTTATGGAGTGTAGGGAATAAGAAAAATCCATAAAGATTTTCGTAGAGACTCAAACCGTGTTGCATCTAAGGGTTTAATGAAAATATCTATAGATTGAGACAATTGACCTTTTTGTGCGGTGCTTTAAACTGTTTTCCAACTTGACAGAGACCACAGACAGTATTCAGGGCTCTCTTGAGTTTGGGAAGCCCACGAACCAGTTCATGAGTTGAAAATTTTTCCAGATCTTTGTAATTCACATGACCCAAACATTGATGCCACAATTCAATGCCACTCATAATTGCAGAATTATAAGACAGTTTTTTCTCTGAAGAGACGACGTAGTAGCTATCTGGATTTCTTATTCCATGCAGCACTGTTTTTCCCTTTTTTGTCCACAATTATGCGTTCTTTTGCCGAAAAATGGACCTCAACTAAGAGTATCCGCATGCAAAAGAGGGAAAGTTATATATATGGTCATATGGAAAAGAGGATTGTTCATGTGTAGAGGGAGAAAGAAAAGTAAGTGTCGAGTGGGGATTGAATGCGCATGAACAGTCATTTAGGAAGTAAGGCCTCTCTTTTACTATGAGCATATGTGTAAGAGGGATAATTTATCTACCTAATATATAATGCACAATATCTGTTTTTATCCTCTAACGAACAAGAATCATCATACTAATGCTCTCCTAGGAGCAACCTGATGTATACAGTCCTATTCTACCAGACTTACTTAGGTCCACCTTCAATCAATGTAATCCCTTTCACGCTTTCATCCATTATTATTTAGCAGTAGGCTGAATTTCACTCTCATCATATGTTTATCCAACATTGGATTGAATCTCTATAAAATCTATGGTTAAAATGTCACTACACTTTATGGATATTAAACCAAGGGTTAGGATGACCTAACAAGGCTAATGTTTATTGACCCTTATTCAGAAGGAGACATTTCCATGTACGCCTCCCATGTACACCCCCCCTTCAATTACTTCAATTATTAATAGGCATCTAAGTAGGCTCCACATGTTGGACTGCATATTAGAAGTAAGCAATTTGCTTGTAGGAGAACATTACTCCCATACTAGCATGTATTGTCATCTTCTAACTCGCGAAAAGTCCCTGTTCTTAGCACGGGCAACGTAATTCACAATAATAGACAGTGAAAAACATTATAAAAAAGGGTTTTAGAAATAGAGAGGGGAAGTAGAAAGAGGAAAGGTAAGAGAATGGATACACAGAGAAGATGAAATGATGCATTAAAATGTTGAAAATATACTGAGAAGATGAAAGAAGTGCAGAGAAATGGGGAGTCTTAATATTAAAGACTCATGAAGGGGGAGTGGTTTCAATAGTAAAGATGATTTAAAAACGGAGAGAGTCGAAATCAATCCAGTGAAGAAATGGGTCAAAACAAAATTCACACAATCCAAATCAATTTGAAATCAATCTTCGATTTCTCAGTTCGCTTCATATATATAAATGGAGGGCAATGTTCTCCTCGGAGAAAACTATATCGCTTATATGCAATTCAGCTCATGAGGCCCATTTAGATGCCTTCTCACTGTTGGGGTGGGGTAAAGGTCCCCTTATAGATAAGGGACAAAAAAAAAGAAAAAATCAGCCCCGTCGTAACATCTTAGCCGTAGATTTAATAGACTTTATATTTAGTAGTCTTTTGACCGCAAATTCTTTGAGACTCATTCAAATAGTGGATAAAGGTTTGATAAGAGTGAAATTGAGCCTAGTGCCCGATCATTGGGGATGAGAGAGTAAAAGGGCCTAAACTAATCAAAGGTGCACCCCAAATGGGCCACATATAGCTGCTTCCATTCTTTTCCCTAGCGCAGCTGGGCCATCCTAGACTTGAACCAGAGACCTCGCCCGTGAAGTAAATCATTGCACCTAAGATCCAACCACCGCATATATTGTAGCTTGTAGGAGAACATTCCTCTCGAATGCTTAATTGGCCAAATTCTCTTTCAAATTAAACTAGCATGCCTTTTGTATAAAATTGGTCATTCTGGTGACACAAATTTCTCAATGCCCTAACATCGCTTTGTAGAAAGTTTACCAATACATTCCGTGCTAGTAGGCAGTAGCAAACAGCGAGCATCCAACATTTATGATCAGATTATGGCGCACCCATATTTTTCTTTTTTCTTTTTGAGACCACAAGAGGGGCCTTCTTGAATGTTTCCATGGGTGCAATCTTACCTACTACTCATGATGAGAGCAAGAAACGCACAGCTGTGAAAGGGCAATAGCATGGGTGTTAATAATGCCACTTGCATGCGATAAATGATTTTTCTTTTCTTTTCTTTTCTTTTTTTTTTATTTTTTATTTTTTATGATGGTCCTATACCACACCTAAGGTAAGTCTCTATTCAAGCGTGGCACATTCACCAATGATCTCCAAAATCAATGACGATGCTAGGACATTGCCCATCTAGATGGACCACAGCCTTAACCTGTTTGGGGGCTTTACTAATAAAGTTGAGTAGAGTAAAGGTTATTTTAAAGAAATAATAAAATATAAATGGATTAGAATGGTATTTTATTTTTATTTCTTTGTGATGTAATCTTTTTGACTTTTTTTTTTTATTGAAAAGTGGAGTTTTTGTGTCTTTTAGTGGAAAAATGAGGTTATTTTTTGAACTTTTTTTTAAAATATGGTGGAAATTTTAAATTAAAGTGTTTTGGTAGGATTTTTTTTAATAGAAATTGGGGCTTTACCTTTCTTGAATATATGGGTAGAGTTGCCAAACAAGCCCCCGGCCCATTGATGATGCATTTGGCCACTCGTGCTTTCATGAGTTTCTTAGAGAAAAATACAAAAAATATAGGTTTGTAGATTCATTTTTTAAATTCCATTTCTTCTCTTTGTTCTCCTCTTTTTTTGTGCTCATTTTCTTATTTCAACAGATTTTTAGCTGATTTCCTGCTTTTTTTGTACCGTTATCGTCGGCACCAAGGGGTTGCTTAGCTGGTTTGACAACCTCAACATGTCACTTGGTTGGTGCCTCAAATTAATCTCTAGATATGCTATTATTCTCACAGTGAAGACTCTCTCCCTACCTGCGTGGGCTCTTTATAGAAGATGTGCGGATACTTGAGAGATGGAGAAAATCCTCTAAATAGAAGATTCTTCTCTGCGTACCAAACAATACTTTAGAATCTTTTGTGTTGATTATCATTCCATCAATTCGGCCTTATTAAATATCACTTTTGGGTTTTAAATTTCATTAAATGTCAGCTTTCTAACTGCTTTGAGAATAACATTTGAAGAACTAGTAATCTTCCCTCATAGAAATTCTTAGAATCCTTGAAAACAAACCGACCCTTATTGTTATAATAAAGTGATATAATAATTTTGAACAACTTGGATGTGAGAAGTTCACCTGATCTCAAATTATTGTAAGAGACAAACTTAACAAGTGCTGTCGAACTCCTTGACCCTAGAATCCACAGTGTAGATTGCGAGTCACCATCACTAACAAATGTCTAACAATGGTGCCACCTTAGTTCGGAAAATTCCAATCAAATCAAATGGGTCCAGCAGACGTGTCTTGCAACAGTTAAACTCTGATGATTAATTGCAGTGGAAACGACAAAAGGACTAAAACTGGATAAGCTTGGACATTAAACACCTTGAGGGGCCCTTCTACCAACAAAAAGAAAACAAAACAAAAGGGGGCCCATTTGAATGATGTGTCTTGAGCTTCTAGAATTTAATTTTCCAATTCCCTCTTATCAAAAGATAAAACCTTCTAAATAGGTCAAAAATTCAACTTTTTTTTTTCTTTGCGTGTGTGTGTGTGTGTGTGTGTGAGAGAGAGAGAGAGAGAGAGAGGGGTCTTATGGACTGTGATTTCTTTTATTATGCAATGATGGAGATAAAAGAGAGACGACATATATTTTCTGGGGGAGTTCCGTTGGCACCACAAAAATTCCTCTTCTTACCGAATTTCTCTCCACACCCATATATAACATTTCAATGTTTATTGGTTTTACTTTTCGGACCCATCCATATACCCAAACTACCCCTGCCATATTGACCTGCTCTCCTATCTACCCATAGACGTTCTCCACCTTCACTTAACGCTTCCAGCTCCTTGATTCATCTATCACACATTCATTTAGACGATTAGGCAAGTGAAGGGACCGAACCACAGTCTTTGAATCAATTTGTAGCAGTCATTTTCAACGAAGAAGGCAACATCACCGATATCTTTGAATCAAGGATAAGCTCACCACCATTCTCATTGTGATATTTTTGCAAATAGTTGTTTGTATCCACTATTTTGCATGAAAATATGTTGAAGGGATACATATGTTTTGAATGTTGTCACATATTTGCTGTGTATTTGCACTAGTGTGAGTTATTCGAACTTTTTTTTCCTTCTGCACAATATGTTCGAACCTGAAAGTTCGAACATAAGACAAATGTTTGAAAGTTATTGTTCGAACATATTTTTAATGTTCGGAAGTTATTGTTCGAACATATTGTGAATGTTTGGATTTTAAGTTATGAGCACTTAACTGAGTGTTCGTAAATTAAAATCCGAACAGTGCAAGAAGCGTTTGAACACACAGTTTCTAACAGTAACTGGTTAATGTAGTTTTTGTGTTTTACACTCTTCTTACAATGTTTCATAAATGGATAGGCCAAGCAGTTCCAGGGTAAAACCGACAGCTTCCAACAGGAGGCACTGTCGAAGAATTGAAGAGGTGGTAGAAGAAGCTGAGGAACCGAAATATGATTTGGAAGAGGGCAACGATGAAGGAGCCCCTGTTGAACAACTTGATGAAGAAGAAGCTGTCGGTGAACAAGAAATAACTACGGAGTCAGAAGATCGTTCTTTGTTGTCCAGTTTCAACACACACATAGTTACATACATTTGGCATTCACAGGTATGTTCTTGCTTGTTATAGCTGCATACATAGCTGCATACATTCTTACAATCTTCAATAATGTACCATTTTCTGAATACAGGAATGGGTTGCGCTGAAGTGTTTGAGCCATGGACAGAAAATACTAGTACTGGTACTTAAACGAGAGCGACAGATTTAGAGACTTAGTGGCTAGATCTAACTTGAGTCCACTTATCACAGCATCATTTCGCTCTGTTAGTAAGATCATTGTCTCTTGTTTTGTGGAAAGGTGGAAACCTGAAACAAACACCTTCCACATGCTGTTCGGCGAGATGTCCATTTGTCTAGATAATATTGCTACCATACTTGGGATCCCGGTGACTGGTCGTTTTGTTGCGTACTATGGTAGAATGTCATATCAAGATGCTCATTCACTACTTGTTGACGCTTTGGGAGTTGATCCAAATGAGGCAAATGATGAGTTGTAGCAGGTTCGGGGCCAATCTGTAAGATTGGAGTGGCTGAGAGGGAGGTTCTCAAACATATCTGATGAAGATGGAGATGACATGATTGATTGTGCAGTGAGAGCATATCTATTGTATTTATTAGGATGCACATTGTTCACTGACAAGAGTGGCACACGTGTGCCAATTATATATCTAACGCTCTTGACAGACTTAGAGCGTGTCCATACATATGCATCGGGTGCCACTGCTCTAGCTTACTTATATTGACAGTTGGGATTGGCTACCCGTCATGAAGTCAAATAAAATGCTGGATATCTTACGCTGCTAGAGGCGTGGATTTATGAGCATTTTGAGTGTTTGGCTCCAACTCCCAACATTCACTATGCCGTCGATCAGCCCCGAGTTCATCGCTGGCTCCCTCGTAGGGAGATTGCTGCTCCCCTACAGGCACTGCGAGAATGGCTAGATTACATGGGTGCAGACCAGGTAAGGGTTCTTGCTTGTTTATGAGTTATTTGATTGAATGACATCAAATTCTTAATTTAAAAGAAAATTTCTCATAACTGTCTTGGTTATTGCAGACCCCATTACTTTCCGATTCGTCCTGCACGAGGCATGACTGCAAATGCATATTACATTGCGTATCAATATTTTGATCAAGTCTAGGAAAGATAGAATGATCACCTCTGTCTCGGTTGAATCGAAGCACACCAATTCGATGTCCTTCTGATTGCATACCAAATTACATGAATTGGTACGCACGAGTATCATGGAGAGTGCTTCAAATCCCTAATCTCCAATCAAATTATCGCCCACGTCCTCGAGCTGCGCAATTTAGTGCAGACACTGATTATGAGATGGTATGGTTAATTGAGCAATATTAAGCCATTTTTGTTTTAATTTATCATTGAACTCATTAATTAATCCATTGAATTGTAGCGCAATGCAGGTGCCTTAAGCATCCTTGATAGAGTCATCGAGAGGGGTCCGGAGGATTGGATTGAAGACCCTTATGGTATATACACTGCAGTCGAGCAGGCAGCACATGTTCTGCATGGAATATCTATTGAAGAGGTGGAGCGCACGGTACGACACCCCAGCATGACTACTCGTTCTTACTCACGCAAGCCCTGCAGGGACAATCGATGATTTATGAGTAAATTCCATGTGTTCCATGACTTGAATATAATGTAAATGATGTTATGGGTTGTGTGGGTTGGCATTGCCAGCAAATTTTGGAATAGTGGTTGTAAAACAAATTATGAAATATAATCCAATTGCATTTCCGATTCAATGTGTTGTCCATACATGGGGTCATACACCAGGATAATACATGAACTATGCTAACCATGTGGCTAAATAAACGTTCGAATAAAAAAATACAATCTCCTTAATCCAATAAGATGGTCTCATTTGTGGCTACATTTGGACTTATAATTAATCTCTTTAATACGCCTATTTCGATCTTCATATGCTAATTTCCAATTGTTCGCGTAAGGATGATGAAATTCTCTCCACATATTGGCAATAGGTGGAACAGGATGATTTGGGATCATGAATACCTTAGAAAAACAAAAAGAAAAATCATGTTAACACCTTAACATGTTACAATTGTCAACCAAAAAAATGAATCATGTTAACACGTTTACATATTACAATTGTATACCTGAATGAAGTAGTTTTGATTAACAAAACCTATTGTTATCTCCAACCTAGTAGCTGCAGGCAACGGTGGTGACCTGAGAGGAAGAAAGGTTACACACTGTGCTAGCTGCGCCGAGGTGAAATAAGACCAAGTTGTAAAGAGATGCAATAAGATGCCCCATGTCAGGCATAGTCAACCAATGGTTATATGAAGGATGATCCTCATAGTATGACTGTCTCAATGATGTTCTTCCACTCTGTTTTCCACGCCAAATAATTGCTTATAATTTTCTATATATGCCAGCAGCTCCTGTAAGAGTTCTCTCCTAATCTGTCGCCATCCATTTTCATCATTATGACCAATCAAAGCAGTAATCGGTCTAAAACCACAATTACCATCCGCTGCAACATCTTTGATAAAGCGTATATAAGGCCTTAATCCTTCTGAGAACTGTGTAGTATATGAACTGGCATTTCCTAAATTTGGATGGCTTGAAACTGTGTTGTACGATTGTCTTGCTCTTCTCGAATGAGGCTTTAATACTTGTATGTTGTAATTCAAGCAGGTTGTGAGTTTTTGCCCAATTTGTCTCAAAAGTACCCTGAGATGATCCAAGCTGCCTCTTGAACTGTGAATATGAAGACTTGGCCCTATAGCAAGAACATAAGAATTAATGATACATCGCCTTCTAAATACACATAAAGTATCATTTTAAATAATCAAAATATAAGGCAAACCTGTTTGATGTAGTGTTTCATAAATGCATGCATTTATCTACCCACGTAGAGACAAATTTCTCATTGTATTTATCCAACCAACTATCTTTGACGTACTGAAGCGCTGAAGGATATGTTGAAAACTCTTGATTCAGCTTACGTAGATGATCAATATGCTCTTTGTTCTGTGGAGGAGTGAACCAACATATTCCAATACAGTGTGAATCTATCACACTTATCCTTTGTCTCAAACAACTTCTTACATTTCGCTAGAACATTCTTATTTATATGTCATTTGCATAATAAATGCCTCGCATTAGGGAATACATTGTTGATGCTTTCATGAGTGATGATTCTCTGTCTGTCACAATAACATTAGGAAGAGCGTCCTCACCAATTATAGAACGTAGTACACCCAAAGCCCATGCATAGTTACCTTCGCGTTCAGCTTCCATGTAAGCGAAGCACACAGAGAAAGTCATATCTGTTGAAGTCACTCCGACAATTTCTAATAAGGGCATGCGATACCAGTTGGTTTTGTAAGTGCAATCCACTATTAAGACATGAGGAAATGACCGCAACAACTGTATGTTGGTTGGATGCGCCTAAACCAAATCAGTGATTATGTCATTGTCTTCACAGTTCATATGGCATTCAATGTACTTATGCTCTGTTAACTTGTTCATGAGTTGTTGCATCTGTGTCCTCCCACCCCGCTCAACAACTCTATGCCTGTGACGTGCATTGTAAATGGTCTTCATTGTGGTTACATTTAGCTCACTTCTTTGTTTTAATGTAACCAGAATATATTTTGGTCGTACCATGCTCTTAGACATATCAACGAGCAATTTTATTTCCTCCTCTATTAATCTCCCTGCGAATGAATGACCCTCTAGATACTCTGTAGCAGAATGATTATGTACACCACATGCAACTTCCAACATCAAATCATCAGAAGTGTCCAACTTTTTACCCTTTAATGTAAAAGGGCATCTACATTTCTTCGACCATGTTTGCTTTATCTTCTTCTTAGTAGGACCCTCATCAATGGTCTTACAATGCTTGTAATGGCTGTTTCTCTCACATGCTATGACAACTCTAGCTTTTATTCCAGGCCTTGCAGCATTTGATACATTTATGACAATGACGAAATCGTTTCTTTTACCCACATCACGAGCGCAGTTCACTAATGCACCACGGCTGTGAAATATCTAAACACATAATACCATTGAATAAGACATTAGTAACACACAATATATATTCAAATCATTATTTAATATATATCTTACTTCTTCAGTGGTAAACACATTTGTAAAGTCCATTGAATGGCCTGACTGAACTTGGCTTTCTTCTGTAGATATCTGCAATAGAAAAAATCTGAATTTCTCAGAATCGTTCGGAATAATATAGTAGAACAAAAGGCATATGTTCGACATATTATTACCGAACATATCTTGAATGCTCGGTTATAAATGTCGGAACATATATTTTATGTTCGGATTTTAATGTCCGAAAAGATGATAAAATTGTTCGGTTTCGTATAGTTGTTTATTCCAAATATGTGCAGCCTTACCAGTCCGAACAGAACACGAACGACTTCTATATAGTACTAGCAAAAAATGGCGAGAAAAATCAACTAATCAACAAGACTAACCTTTTCGCTACTATTATGAATCAAAGGCGTGATTTCCTTTTTAATTTCCTTCTCCATTGGAATATTCTTATCGAAAGAACTACAACAAGATTTGTTTGGATTTGATTTGACCAAGAGGAAGAAGACTTTTGATAAATGGCAAATGTGAAGGAATGAGGAAATGTGGGAAGATAGTAAGTAGAATGCAGTGGTCTTCTGTATGTTGTGATTAAAACGAGAGTTGTGTGGGAAGAGACCGGAAGTGAAGGAATGAGAAGAGAAGGAGAACTGTCTGGGAAGAGAGACATCATTCTTCTGTTGGATGGGAGATTTCCATTTTAGTCATTTCAACTAATGATTTTATTATAATAAAAAAAAACATAATATTTTCGGCGGGAAGAGTAATTTTTGTGGTGCCAACAGAACTACTCTATTTTCTGTGAAAAGAATTGGAAATCAACCATTTCTCTGTAAACTTTAAAACCCTCAAGAATTAAAAGTTTTTGTCAAGATCTTTTCATTAAGGGGAAGGGGACTCTTGTGCAGTGCCTTTATTCACAGAAATGGAGGGAGATAAGGCGTTGTCAGCATTTGGTGCAGCAACGAATTGAAGTTAGAAAGCCAGATTTTGACCTACTTTTTTAGCAAGAGGGGATCCAAAAAAATCCTATGTAGCAAGGTTGGAACTTGATACAACGAAAGAAAAAAAATCCATATTTTCTCTTCCTTGGCTCTACACAAATGCGCACCCTAAAATTAGTTATTCACCAAACGGATTGGTTTTACTGAAAAGTTGTAAGTGAAAGGATAAGAGGGGAAGACATTTAGAGACCATTCAACTGATAAAAAGGATTGACCACCTCTCACATTATAAACTAATCATAAGAAATTAGAGGCCCCTCAATATGTTTACTCTTCACCCTCCAACGTTTAATTCAGTAAAGATTTTGCAAATGGCCCCAAAGTTGAGTATGACCTAACAACTATCATTTAGGTCACGTTGATGAGTCCATTGATTTTGATTGCACCCAAATTAAGTGGCTTTTAGATTAGACATCTCAGAAGATTAATTCTACCTAACGTTGCTAGCCAACCTATTATTCCTCTATTGGCTACTTAATGGTTGACTAGGGGTGGACCCATGGTAGAGGGGCATGGAGGCTGAAGCCCACCCATATCTAGGAAAAAGCTTAAATTTCTTAAAGCCCCTGTAAAATTTAAAAATTCCCCTGCTTCTTTTTTAAACATTTGCCCATTCCCCTAATCTTTCTTCTACGTAGAGTCGTCCCTCAGTTGAATTTCCTGGATCCGTCCTGTTGATTCTCTTTGATATCGATCTTTCCTACCAGCAAGGGCACATTTATGGCAGAGTTTCCATAGGATGTGTTGAGGCCTATTTTTACTTAAACACCATTTTAGGGACCAGGAGCAATTTCAGCACAGTGTGGGAAAAATTCTCCAAAAAGGTTTAGAGTAATTCAATCCTCTGGGTGCAGGATTCCTGTTTCAAAATTTAGCCTTTCAATGACCATGTTTGGACATACTTATCTTTTATAAAAATAAAAATAAAATTGCTATGTTTGGACTAGCTTTTGCCAAACAAAATAGACCTTGTGTTAGTTTTTATCAAATTTAATTCTTAGGAATTCATGATAAAATGAGTTTAAGAAAAGAGTTATTTGAAGAGGTGAGCATGAAGGTTACAAGGTGAACATACAAATGAAACCCTGACTTTTCAAAAACTCCACTTTGTTAAGGTGATGGTTGTGTATTTATTTTTTTCACTAATATTAACCCGTAGATGTCTACAACAATATTCATATGTAAAAACGTCTCTCCGCGTTGGTTGTTGATAGAAAAAACATTAACATAACCATTGAGATTACTGCAAGTCTCATATAGGGAGTAGCCAATATGAACAACCTAAAAATACTACAGACTCTGAATGATCAGAAAATCCCACCTCTCTATAAATAGTTATTCCGGGATATCATGCTTGCAGAAGACTACTCCACCAAAAACTCCACATTCTTTACTAATAGAAAGCTAAGTGACATGAGTTAGATAGATACTCATCCAAAACTCTCTATAAGAGTTTGATATGATCAAAACCATAGTTACCTATTTCGTAATTCGAATAATTTACATTTGAGTTCGCAATTCGTAACTCGAGACTTCGTTTGATCATGAAATTCGATGAAGTAGGTTCATTTGATTCGCTTCTCGATTTGGCTAATTTAAAGTTCGAGTTCAACAAGTTCGATAAACTAATTCACGTGCGCTCATTTTGTAAGTCCAACACTAAAGGTCAACGTCTAAAATCCAAACCACACAAAATAACTATTATGTTCATTTACCGTATAGGCAAAGTTTTGCTTCAATTATAGTTTGGGCCACAATTAGATTGACTATATATAAAACATAGTTAAGGGCCCGTTTGGATGTCTACAGAATAAAATATTTACAGATTTAAATATTGTAAGAATAAAATAGTATAAAATACAATAATGCAATATTATAATAGCATAATATTTTTACTGTTTGGCAATTTTTTAAGAATATTACAGATTTCAAATTAAACAGACTGGAAGGTGTTATGATTAAAGTAAATTACATTATAAGAAAAAAAATATTAAATATTTTAGTTTATAGGTAATTTACCACATCTAGATAAAAAAGTATTGTAGTAAAGTAAAGTTTAACTTTCATATTTTTACTATAAGTTACTTTCTTTTATCACAGAAAACTGTGGTAAAGTATAGTCTAGTAAAGTCAATAAAAAAATAACTACTTTATAACTCTCTCTCTCTCTCAGTTTGCTTTACCACATACTTCATCTGACCTTACTTTACTTCACCTTTTACTATAATATGATATCAATTAATCTTTGTTTTACTTTACCACATCCGTAAACAAGTTATTTTTTCTTTACCATATAAAACTAAGATAAAATGTGATAAAGTAAAGTAAAGTAAAGAAACTACTTTACCACTCCTTCCCACTTTACTTCACCATGCACTTTATCTCTCATTTAATTTACTAGACCTTTACCGTCCTGTGAGATTTACTTTTACTTTACTTTACCATATGTGTAAATATAAACATTATGATGCATTTGGTGAACTAAAGTCTTTACATTATTCTACCACTTTGTAATAGTTATTTTAAAAGATTCTTGTCTTGTAAAAAGTTTTCTACAAGGGGGGCTGTAGGAGAGAATATTAAACTTTTTGAAAGAAAAGAATCTTTTCTTCATATTTTTCTTGAGTTACCAAACGCACAAGATTTTCTTATTTAAAAAAATGAAAGATTATATTATATAAAATATTATTTTCTTGTGTTTTCTTGTGCATCAAAATAGGCCCTAAGATAAAAAGAAAAAAAAAAGTAAAATCCTTTATTTTACTGGTGATCAATGTTTATGTGGGGCCAACTCTTATCGGAGTTACGTATGGCTTAGTTCTAATACATTGGGGTGCAATGCTTATGAGTGCCTTATGTTTTTAGGCAAGCACCGAAATAGAATTATATGATTCAACTTGGAGAACTATGTTACATTCATTCGCTAGTAGTTCACAAATCGAATTGTGAATTATTTGAAATGAACTATTCGCAGTTTGAAACTCTCTTAACCGAATTAGGTAACTATGATCAAAACTCGACTTAATGAAAGAGATTAACTTTGGGATTTGCCACTTGCTTAATCCAACTGAGCCCATGGCAGTCAAGACTACACATTTTCCACCACTGAGAAGGATCCCAAACTTTGGAGGGTGTGGGGACATTTGTTGCAAGACCAATTGGATCCCATAATTTCTAACCGACCAGTAGAAATGAAATTAAAGCTACCACCCCCATTCTAACCACCACAACTTTACTTTAATTAACCTTAAAAGCTTCGAAAGTAAAGTGATTTGTAGTAGTAGACTAGTACCCTCCCTTTGATTTGTAGTAGTAGACTAGTACCCTCCCTTTCCCTACCACAAGAGGAAATCTCTACCTTGCCCAAACACAAAAGCTAATAAAAAACCCAACATCCAGCCGACAGTTTCTAATCAATGAAACCGAAAGATGGAAAACTGATGGCATCACATTACCTAAGAAGAAATAAATAAATGAGAAAGAGGAAAAGGAAAGCAGGAAACATGACCCACAGCTTTGAATTCAATGGTGGGAACGGGTTTGAGCAACTCGCTCAGTGACTCGGCAATCGTTTTCAAACCGCCTCTCAAGGGAAGGGGACACGAACACGTGGCACCTCGACTGAAGAGTAACGTGGCCTCACCGACTTTGCTCAGTTGTCCTACCGAGAACGACAGCTGTAGGTCCCACGACCATAACCAGTCACGCTCGTCCGCACACGTGTAGGCTCCGTAATTGGTTGTCGGCAAGCCAGCTGCCAGGGCAGTATCTATACTCAGTTTTAGTTAGTAATTGAAGTTTTGGTGGTCCTCGAGACTAAGCAGAAATGTAGGCTTTTTTTTTTGATAGATATTTTTTTTTTTTGGAAAGATATATTTTTTGAGGATTTTATGGGAAAAATTCTCAAAATTTGGTCATTCCTCGCGAAAGGTCCCGTAGATTATATTGTGCAACACAAACTCAGTCTTCCCGCCACTTTCTTATATAATTTTTTGTACTTTTTTCTGAGCGATATCACTCTTCACGTCTTCTTCTTTCTCATTTCCTTTCTATTTCTCACACAACTCACCACCCATAATTCTTCCATCATCTTTAAGTGTGTTTTTTTAAGAGTATTTTTACATATGCTTCCCTAAGGTTTATAAGATTTGTAAATAGGCCCATGTGGTTTTAGTATTTATATATAGGCCCTTACCTTTTCATTTCAATACCTTGCATGTCCCCAAAATTAGTATTTCTAATAAAAATGGGTAATGACCATGGGATTTGTGTTGAACATTTATGAAAATGACAACTTTGCCCTTATATTAATTAAACAAATATGAGTATATTATTATTTATCAAAATTCCATTATTGTATCCAGCTCTCAATAGTCTCTCTCAATAATTTTATAATGCACATAAAGCCTAATTATATATTTTGAAACTTTCATCAATTTAATGGTGGGTTATGTATGAATTGGATCAATTGTAACTAATTATAAGTACATGCATTGATTGTCATTATAGTATATTTTTATTTAATGAAATAGGCTCTTTATTGATAAAAATAAACTCAAACCTTCGGATTTAAGCATACAAGGATAAAAAGATGAGCAAATGTGTCATTTCACTTTAAAAACTTTTTGATAGTTGGTTGGCTATTGATTTTGGGAACACAAAAATGTACTAAAATGAAAAGAGAGGGGCCTATTTGTAAATACTAAAACTACAAGGGCCTATTTACAAATCCTAGAAACCTTAGGAGGGTATATGCAAAAATCTCTTTTTTTTAAGATATATTTTTTTTTTCTCTGTGCATTTACTTGTGAGCTCCATCGCAAATCATAACCGTCCATTGGATGGGTTGTAAAAGAAGAGATTTTCACTGGGTAACCCACACACTGGATAGAGATAGGATGCCAAGTCAGGAATTGCCATCATTGGTGGGGACTAACTTCATGTCAACCTAGGAATGGTAGGTTTTTAATAGGCTAGGAATGGTAGGTTTTTAATAAACCAGCTGTTGGGCTGAGCCAGTTCCTAATTAATTATGATCTCAATCAATTGAAATTTAGAAGCACTTATGGATGTAGGGTTATTATCTCGACTTATGTACATGTAAGTATAAGTTATATGCACAATTAATTGTAAGAAGTATATGCGGATGACTAGATGTCTAGCTACTTCGTTGAGTGAAGGATCTAATCCTACAAATTTGAACATGTACTCCCTTTCTAAACTCCTTGAATTTTATGAGTTATTTATGCAACAAGAGGATAATGCATCTTGGGGAGAAAGGGTTTCTCTAGGAGAAAGTGAGAGAGCATGGATTTTTTGCATTCCTACCTGTTCATAGGAAATTGAGACTCTCTCTATAGGAGAAATTTAAGTTTTTCTCCATAGGAAAAACATGTCAATCAAATAATGTAAGGGATGCATACAAAAGTAAAACAAATTAACTTTTTGTTTCTGAATCCTCTTTTGTCTCACAAATGCGCCATAAATGTATTAAATTAGGGTGACTTTTATTATAACCCTTATTCATGTATAATCTTTCAACAATCATCACCATCTCTTACAAGAGTCCGAATCCTCTATCGCAGCTATTACATGGGAACTGTATAACAAATTTTTGAAACTCCATCAAAGAACCCACCTAGAGATAATCCAGACCATGCAAGATGAATCCCATTCTAACCAATGATATCTTCTCACGTTTAACTTATTAAAAACCATGATGGAAACTTGATTAAAACCAAGTGAAAGAATCGAAGATTCTGACCCGTGAAAAAAACGGATTTGGAATCTGTTTTAATTTTTTATTCATAAATAAGTCCGGAACTTTGGTTCCGATTGATAAATGGGCCCAGTTATGGGTATATATAGGTTCCAACCCAAGAACCCAAAACCCGGCATACGAGTATTTATATGCTGCAAAATGTAACTCAAAATCAACTTTTGTTAAGTATTCTTATGTTTAATCATAAAAGTAGTAGACTTGATGCCCTGTTATAAGTTAAATAATATCCTTATTTTGAAAAAAAAATATAAAACAAAAGGAAGTTAGAACCAGTTTTAAAACTACATTCTGGTCCTCTAGTAGGACCTGGTTCCGGAACCGGATCTAGATTCGCTTATTAAAACTAGGTTTGGAATTAACGAAAACAGGTGCCGAGTCAAAATTGGACTAAAAACCGAAACCATTATTTAGAAACGGGTTTGGGTCCGGGTCCAAGTCCAGTATGATTATGACTTGAAACTGCTATTTAAAAACAAGTCCTAATTCGGATCAAATAAAATTTCAATCTAGAACCGTCTCGTTTGCGACCTTAGATCCACCCACGTAGTATTTGGCCGAGGGTGAGTGTAGTAAATTCCCCATTAATACACCAAAAAGAGAATAGACTACCACACTGGGTGTCCTTCGAGACCATTAAACTCGGCCTTGCAGGCCAGCACTCGATTTTCCAAACCTTTCGCTTTAATTTATTTTTCTTAGGCGCGTGAACATCGCGTATTCCTAGGCCCCAAGCACCTATAAATTCCCCATTGCCATTCATTCTCAACAAATCAAAGACATCACAAACCACGTTATTCCAAGTGCCACCTCTATTCATTCCACTTTCATACAAATCTCTTTCTATAGTCTTTCTTCTCGCTTAGCTTTTCTTAAGCATACAACCATGGCCGAAGAACACCACCACACAACCTGTGAACAAAAAGGAAGTGATGAGATAAAGGACCGAGGGTTGTTTGATTTCCTCAGCAAGAAGGAAGAAGAGAAGCCCCAAGAAGAGGTTATTGTGACCGAGTTTGAGAAGGTTCAGGTATCTGAGGGGCCTTGTCATGAGCAGGAGAAGCCTTATGAGAAAGAGGAAGAGGTGCAAGAGGAGAAGCCAGGTCTGAAGGAGAAGCTTCACCGATCCACCAGTAGCTCTAGCTCGGTAAGAAAGAAAAAAAAAAAAAAAAAATCACCCATTTGTTAGTTTCCTATACTTCTCATTGGCTTTTCATTTTATTTTTCTTGTGCTTGCTTAATATTTTAATTATTTTATGTGTAACGTTATATTTGTGTGGCGAGAGGAATTCACGTATAAAAGAAGCAATATTATTTATCTTTTTATGAAAAAGGAAAAAAATTTATTTAATTTTTTTTTATATAGAGGATTTTGATTTTCGATATAATGATCGTGAGGTGAAACGGATCTAAAAATAAAAATGAAAAAATGAAAAAAATTATATATAATTAAATCCTCTCAGCGCGCAATCGCACCCAAGGTGGCAGACTACTAGTGGTTGTGTATTCTGCTATTATTTCAACAATTGACCAATAGATCTGGCTTGGATCATTATAAGAGTGGCCCACTTACTTTACTTTTTAAGTGGTGATAGTTAAAAAATGGGCCAACTTTAATAAAGGAGTGGAATATCTCAGTACCTATCACAAAAAAAAAAAAAAGTAGATGTTCTTGGGCTCACGATCGTTTCATTATCTCAATGAATGCTACTCGCTTTAATCACATCCCTTCATAGACTTTGGATCCTCTGCTTTTCCGTAGTGGGAAACGAGTCATCACTGTGTGGCGCACTGGACTATGATAAGAAGAAGTTGTTTTGATTCGCCATGTGCAGAAGGTTGAGAATTTAGATCTTACAATTGTTGCTGGTCTTTGATAATCAAATCAAACCAAACATTCTCTCATTAGATGGGTCGGCTATATGGATTAGATGATATCAATCAAATCTGTTTATGGCCATATCCTCTGTTAGATCCATGTAGGCAATGTCATGTTTAATAGTTTCTTTCCAACTTCTCTTGGATCTCCCTCTACTATTCTGGCAATCTCCATGCTTTCACACCTTTTAACAGGTGTCTCCGTTGGATACCTTCTAATATAGTCGAACCATCTCAGTCGATTTTCTCTCATTTTATCTTCAATCGGTGTTATTTCTATTTTGTCTGTAATCTCCTCATTCCTAATCCTATCTCTTCTTGTGATCCCGCACATCCATCTTAACATTCTCATCTACGCAACTTTCATTTTCTTAACATGATTATACTTTACTGTCTAACACTCTGATACATACAACAACGCTGGGCGTACCGCAACCTTATAATATTTTCTTTTAAACTTGAGGGGATTTTTCGATCACACAATACGCCCGAAGCACTTCTCCATTTGGTCCACCCGACCTGGATCTGAATTCTGTGACTTACATAAGTATCCATCCCTCCTTCATCTACTCCTCTGATTTTATGCATATGGCTAATCTATCCACTCTTTTTATTTAATGGGCCACACTCTCTGACAGATGAGAAAAGTTGCTATATATACTGCTCTGAAGTCTGACCAATTACTCATTTGGGCCACTATATCATCACTGTTCACATGCCACATTGATGCGCAGTGGAACCAACCATTTCAATGGACTCGATAAACATGGAAACCCATAAAGTGTCTGACGATGCTTTTATTGAATCCACCACCATTTCTTCTCTAATCTGGACCGTCTATCTGATGCCCAGGATTAAATAGTTTGGTCTGATCAATGCATATTTTCGTGGTAAGTTCGATCTTGTTAAGAATATGTGATGAAGTGCAGGACCTTGAACTTGAACGCTCTATGTTTGGCTCACATGGACTCAAAACTATTGCATGGTTGTCTGTTACGTAACACTTGCACATGGTTATCTTCAATGGAATTCTGCAGTCTAGCGAGGAAGAAGAAGAAGAAGGAGAGGGAGGAGAGAAGATAAAGAAGAAGAAGAAGAAGGGCCTTAAGGAGAAGATCAAGGAGAAGATTGGTGGAGAAAAGAAAGAAGAGGAAGAACTCGTGCCGGTCCCGGTCCCGGTCCCCGTTGTGAAGTGTGAGGACGCTCCCGGAGATGCCAACCCAGATGAGAAGAAGGGCTTCCTAGAGAAGATCAAGGAGAAGTTGCCGGGTGGTTGTAAGAAGGCAGAGGAGCATGCAGAGCCGCCGCCGGCTGAGTGCACCACCGCCGACGTGACGGAGCATGAGGGAGAGGCTGGTAAGGAGAAGAAGGGGATCTTGGAGAAGATCAAGGAGAAGCTGCCTGGATATCACAAGAGTGCAGGGGAGGAGGCTCCCCACCATTAGGAAATTAAGGTTTTGTTTGAAATGGTTTTATGTTTGAGGTTAAATGTGTTTTTCTTTTTTTGTTTATAGGGGTTTAGATATGGAGATGAATATGAATGATGGTGATGAGATGATATTGTTGAAGTTTGTGTTAAGTACTGTTGGGCTATGGGGCTGTTGTGGTTGGTTTTGTCTTGATAGATTTTGAGGGGGAGTGGTTTGAGAGGTTGGGTTGGTTGTATTACTTTTGTTGTTATTATGGATTTTAATGAATCTGATTGTTGTTTTGGTTTTGTATACCGTACATGTGCAGTTTGTTCATCTCTTAGGTCATGTAAAAAATACACTAAAAAAGGGTTCCTGTAGGATGTTAGTATCTGCCCTGTTGGAGGTCTATTGGATGAGGAAAATTCCAGTAAAATCTGAGTTGTCCAACATTTCCAAATATTTGCAATGTTTTCAAGAGCTCTGCGTGTTTGATAGAGAAGTTTTACTGGAAAGAGGCTAAATAGACTTTGTCCAAATACTTGAGGTTCACATTTGAAAAATTTTGTGTTCGAGTGCCATGTGTTTGCTAGATAAATTTTAGAAAACCAAATACAGGAAAGAGGGTAAATAGACTTTGTCCAAATATTTGAGATTCACATTTGAAAACTTGGAGTGACAGATTTTCAAACAAGAACGTGAGTGCATTTAAAATTCTCCGGACAACATTTCTTCAAGGGCATGTTTGTTTGCATAGGAACTGAATATATAGGAATCTATAGTCATATATGAGAATTAAATATATAGGAATTCATAGTCAAATGTCCAATACCAACAATTATTAACCCCAAGGGGTTGGCCGAGTGGTCAGGACCATGGTTCTACTCTCTTTAAGAGCTAGAGGTCCTGGTATCAGTCCTCATTTCCCTCATCTTCAAGAACCAAATGTTGAGTCCACTAATACTACCACATGGGGGGAACAGGGATTTTATCCGGCTTCTCTTTGGACCCAGAGGGATTAGTTCAGTCCAAAGGATTGGGAACTCCCTATTTGAAATATATATATATATGTATATATATATAAACAACAATTATTAATTAAAGAGGTAAAGGGGAAAGAATACAAAGTGGCACCGTTGATACAACTCTTCTTTTTATGTGATTTAAAGTATTAGGGTGATGGTCATTTCCTACCTCACACTGATTTTTTTCATTAAATAAAATAATTTTTCTAGGAGGATCACTGGCAGACCTACATACAAGCTTCCAGGGGCAGTGGCCCCCTTTAGACCTGGGCTCACTCTGAAAATGCATATGAAAATTTCTGACCTGCTTTGAAAATCCAAATAAAAATTTGGGTTTGCTTCTAAATCTCACATAAAAATTTTGGGTCCGCTAGAGAGTACGGTTAATCCAATGTACTGGATTTATGGGAGCATTTATGCCTGCTCATTTGGTTGACTCATCCTTCTTTAATGTAGTGGGCGTTGCAAAAAATCAACATAGCAGATAAGCACAAGATCTAAAATAAATAACAAGGAAAGAAAATAAATAGAAAGGCACAAAGAATTTATATAGTTCGGCTAATAGCCTAAGTCCACATCAATTAGGTGGCAATCCAAGCTTTCTTGTAACCTGATCAAAGTATGACGCTAAAAAAGAGTAATCTTTATACGACTTACATGTGAAGGCTGATATACAAAAAGAAACTTGGCTTCACACAAATCTAGGGATTTGACAAGAATCTAGGGATTTGACAAGAAGCCAACACATCAGTGGGGAAAATGAACCCAAACGAACTTAATATACATATCCTTTGCTACTTCATTAGCTTTCTACAATTTTTAAACAGAAAATGTGGTAAAACTTGTAGGCCCGTTGGCCCTATTAAATTTTTGCAAGATAGGTTTGGATCTAGCCATATGAAAGATAGAAAAAGAAAAAAAAAAAGTTTCCAATGTCTAATGTAAAGCAATAAAATGGACTCTTAGCATTTTGCCTCCATGCATGTTAATCATAACTTGATGACCTTAGTTCCATAGCTAAAAACATTCCTTAGACATGATTTTTGTTGTTATACTGATGGATTTCAAATCCACTCTTGTATTTGGTAGTACAGTAAATCCTACAAAATCTAATGTCTCCTCTTAATTTTCATTTACACAACTGAAGTGCAGAGAGAACTTGGATCCTTCGAAAAAGTGGACTTGAAACGTGTGGTGAAAGCTTTTGGATCAGCTGTTTCCCGAATGTTTTATAATTAGCCCCAGGCCCCTTCGCCTTGAGATAACAAATCCAAATTCTGGATTGTAGAAGAATGACCAATGTGATGATTTCTTCAATCCACATTTGATATTTAAAACTACTAAATTCACTATCCCACATTGTTCTAACTTGCAGGAAGATTTTAATCTTATTCCTAGCCCGTTTGATTTATTATATGAAAGAAAAAATTGTTTCAACCCTATTTTATTATTTTAATCATGCGTTTTAGATGTGAGCAGTCTAATGGTGATCAGCAAAACATACATGAAATGAATTTTTTTTAATAGTTGAACAAAGTGGGATATTAATTTTACGTATTTGGATTGCAAATGTAAGCTCGGTAAAGGTTCTATAACGATGGTTCGTCCTATAAGAGAACAAGCAAGAATCATGACTCCAATGCTTACTAAACTGTTTCTCCTTAACCCAAAAAACAAAAAGGAGAGAGTTTCTCTCTCTTCTTTTAATAGGTTCAATCATGTAATGTGAAATTGAGGACATGGAGGTGAGGAAAAGAAAGGAACAATGATGAAGCATTGTGATGCACTTTTTTAAAGTTGATCCTAAAATTATGGAAACAGTTTCATGAACTTTCGAGATCAAAGAAGAATCTAGCTCTCATGTGCGTGCATCTGCTTCTAAAAAGGTCAAAGGCCCTTCAAGTTTCACACCCAGAATTTTTGGATAGGAGATGGTAGACACTTCTAGATTTTCAAGGCACATTTGTTGAATTTATACTAGCAAATCGCTTTAGACTTACCCAGTGCATGTACGCATATTTGGGTTTTGTGAGTACGCATGGGGGATTAGTCCTGTCTGATTAAATAACACTGAGAACCCTCATCATCAAATAAGAAGATGACGAAGAAGGCGGAAAAAAAAAAAAAAAAAAGAGGAATTTACGGCATAGAGCCCTGTAGAACCCTATACCACTTCGGAGGTGCCGTATTCACCATGGACACGGATAAGGCTCCCTGAGTGCCCTTTTTTTTTTTTTTTTTTTTTTTTTTGTCGTTTAGTTGTATGCTCGATATCTCGACCATTCCTCGAATTATACCCTTGGCACAGAGGCTCCATTTCCCATTCCTATCGACCAGCCCTTTCCACCTACTTTTTTCCTTTCGCTTTCTTCTCCACGCGTTAGAGGCCCCCCTTCCCAGTGGTCCCTTGTCGATGGTCCCAAGTAGCATGGCGCCATTTTTCGAAACTCGTTCACATGGAGGTGCGTTCATTACTTCCTTTTTTTTTTCTATTTTGTGCCATATATTTTGAATGGAAGCCGGGGTTTTGATAGTGTTCGTTTTGATTGGTCTGGGTTGTGCTCTGAGTTGTTCTCTTCTCCATACCTATCCAAACGGAACCCCTGCTCATGGAACCCTGCTCGTCTTCTTCTTAAATGTTTTGGCTGTAAATTCATCTTGAGTGGTACTCTTATAGCATTTGCAATCAAAAGGGCATAAAAAGACAATGGGGAAGCATGAACAACGGCTGCTCCTTTCAATTTTGTACAAACATGTTGGAAATTTAGATAATTACTTAGTCGCAACTTGGTCAAAACTAGAAAGAATAATTCCACTGGAACATCTGACCAAGATAGGGGACTTTGTTATGTTTCTTCTTGATTATCTAACCATAGTAGGAGACTTCTTGCCTTTTCTTTAGACATCGTTTGGTTTTGTCCTTCATGTTTTTTAGACTATTTTATCCTGAACCAAAAATAGAGAGATGAAATTAGATGCACGTAAATGAAACCGCAAATAAATATAGCCATGTTTTAATCTATTTGTTCTAGTTTTCCTAGTAAGGTTAGAACATTCCAAACTTAATTAGAAAGTAAATCAGAAGTGAAATCCTAACTAATTAGAATATTTTTCATATCCTTTGCGACAACTATGTTGGGTGAGGTTGGCATGTAAACAGGGCTTTTAGAAAACGATAAGAGTAAGGACATATGCAAGGAGCAATTACCTCATTCTTGCATACCATATGAAAAGAAACATTTGATGATTTCTAGTGTAAAAATCACCATGATAGATAACTCTATTGGATCAAGGGCAGGCTGCATTTGGTTACAACAAGTAGGTCTCTAATTAATGGTTCTATAACATTTCAAGGCTTGGTTTTAAAATCCAACTGGAAATGATGCTTTGGAGGGTGATTGGACGATCATCATATGCAACAGCTTGGAAGGAGTTGGCTAGCTGAATGCATCCTCTCTGTATATACTCCATGGTCCTTTAAGATTCTTCATACTTGCAGAAGAGAGAAAATTATAAGTCTTTGTGAGATCCACTTGAATGCATTCCAATTATGGGAGGATGGTGAGATGAAAAGGTCTCCTGTAGATATGATTTTGGGTGAAAGTTATCTCAATCAAATCATTTGAATAGAGTTCAAATTCATGAGAGGTTAGTGAGAGATTGACCCTGGGTTAATACCTTTTATCATAGGTTAGTGAGAGATTGACCCTGGGTTAATACCTATGCTGTCTAATGGATGGCATTTAGACCTTGATAATGCATCAACACAACAAAAAAAGTAAAAGTGAAAAAAGACTTAAAATGAGGCAGATTTGGTCATCTTAAGATGTTATGTTTGTAGCTATAAATCTCATTTTCTAGTTTCATCCATTGTACACAGGACGACTTATATCGAATTCAAAATCACCGCCATAGTGGAAGATGAACAACACACAACACCTCTCTATCTGACATGCTGTCATTATATCAGAAGAAATTAATAAAATTATCAGTGGAAATTAGGTACATTCATAATGACAGTTAATACATATCTGTATTAACAGCATTTGTATGTCTCTGAGAGTAGAGAAAATGTCTTCACATTGATAAAAACTCCGCACACCATGCCAAATAAAAAGATTAAGCAACTGTTCTCAAACGTTTACCACTGGCTAAACATTTAGGACAATAGTTCTATCAACAGAAAGAAAATGCATTTTGATCAATAGTTTATTTATTATAAAGCTTGGAACAATGCTTTCAAACCATGCTACTGAGTGCTATTCCTCACACATTGTTCCACCCATTTTCCTATTATTCAAAAATCATCAAGAGAATCAACTATAATTATATGAAATACAACTTTAAAGTCTAAAACTTTGTAAGATCAGTCTAAAATAAAACCAATATGCAGATTCACTTTCACTCACAACATCTTATCAAATTGAATAAAACTGCTGATGGTTTTCTTCTAAAAGTGACAAACACATGAAAAAAGGGACAAAGCAAATAAAAAAACCCAATTTATGACCAAACAGTTCTCTCACTGCTGAATTTAATCATAATGCATTATTTATAATTGTAATGGACACTAACATAATCACGAAACAAACCCTTCAAACCCCATAAACCGCAGCTACCTGGGGCATAGAAAGAGGATTTCTCATGGTTTCTAAGGTTTCCAACAATTAAATATTGAAGAAGATTCTAGGTGATGGTATTTTAGGGTACATAAAGCAGTCTAAGGTGGTAGATAATGTGTGTACCTTTGTCTTAATGGAGTGCAACCACCATGGAAATGGCGTTTTATGGTGATTTCTAGAAGAAAAAAACTCCAGAGAAATGTTGAAGACGACCCAAATGGAGAAATGCGAAAAGTGGAATCGAGGCGAGATATAATACATTTTCGCATAATGGTCGATATCGATCACATCACAAAACAACAAAAAAAAAGGGAAAAAAAGCCGGCCCATAAAAGGATTCCTCTTGTATCGAACATGGAACTAGGTCTTGTAGGGACATATGCGGTCCTACAGGAATTTTACCCGTAAATTCCTAAAAGAAAAAAAGTAGAGTCTGCAAAGCATCAGATACTCTCGCCCAGAAACACTATCATATGTTATATAGTGCGGTTGGGTGTGGCCATTTCAAAGCCTCCCACACACACTTATCTCCATTAATTAGAATTCCTCCCAATATAATATTGAGTCTCTAAAATTAACAATTAGGATTATCCATTTAAAATATTAGTTGGCCAACATCATGCTATCACTACATTTTTCTTCTCCTGTAACTGACTTACATCCATGTGGGCCTCATGCAAATGGGGTGCATGTGCAGCCAGCTGGGTTTTTAAGGATCCCTTTTTGACTTCTCAAAAGAAAAGACATGCAGATAGCAGTATTGGTATTCTTAAATTTTGACATGGAAGTCTAGGAAAGTTGAAAAACTCAAAAAAATATGAAGTAGAAATGGAGAGGTAGATCATTTCAAAGAAGAGAGTTGAATCCTTAGAAGTTTTTAATCATGGATTTTGTATCAGATGGGTGACAAGTGAGATCAAGGTAATGAGTTACAAGAGTGCTTCAAGTGATCATTTTTTCATAGGACATGTTTATGAGTTCATCACTTTGAGTAAAATTTGAAGAAGTGATGTCACATATTCTAGATCTCGACGTCGACCTCTCATTCCTTGTCTCTTTAATCAAAACACCTTAAACTATGGACTCTTTTAGGGGACATTCCCCTCATTATCTTATGGTGAAGAGTGAAGAGTGAAGAGTGAAGGGTGGAGAGTGAAGAATACGTGATAAATGGACAAGTACTGGCAGTTTTCCCAACTTTAAATGTAAATCGTTCTCATCTTCTTTATTATAGAAATAAATTCGCCCCTTCCAGCATTGGTCCTTTAATTTGCCTGTACCTTTTCTTTTGCTCAGGTAAATGCTCAAGCCTGCACTCACCCACTATATATGACTCCATAACCATGGGAGCAAATGCCAAATTATAAATATCTGGTCGTACAAAAGGAGATACCTTGCCACTTTATCATTAGTGTGTTTGTCTATTTTTACCCTCTCAACTTGGCACTTCTCCGTACAAAGTGAAATTGCCTGAGGCATGTTTCTTTATCATAATTCCGAGAATTCATGGCCGGGAGAATTACAAATTCTCCAAAAGTTGTCCTTTTAGGTGGAATTCTAAATTCCTCTCTTTTATGGAGGATTTGAAATTCCAACAAATTGTATAGAGAGTGGAATCCCAAGAATTCCAAAAAGTCTTTTGATTAGTTGGAATTTGAAACTCTGATGAAAGAAACACAGCATTTCAAATGCCAGGGGACAACATGTCACATCATATTTACAAAACCTCAACCTCCCAAATTATAGTCATAAATTCCGGTAAAGAAACAAGCACTCGGTGTCCCTTTTAAATTTTATATATGAAGCTGGGGTGATTTGATTTTGAAATTGAGGTTCAATTAAACAGCCAATTACTTGACTTCACTCCCAATTTTGACTTTATCTTCTCAAATAAGTAGGGGTATTTATGTAAGGGGCCGAACTAGGTCCAGCCCGCTTTGGGCTGATATTGAGTCTTAGGTTCTAGTACTCGGGCCGAGCTTGGACCTAAAATTTGGGTCCGCTTAGATACAGGTTGGGTTTGGATTCAGAGGTAGGGACAGCCCAAACCAAACTAGAGACACAATTTAAGCATATGCACGGTCACACATACGAATGGATCGCAACCAGTTGAGCTACAACTTATCATTGTTATGTATTGGGACTGTTGTTTATAAAACCGGACCAAGCCTGAAGATTGCTCAGCCAGACCTAACCCAGCCCATGAACACCCATACAAATAAGAAGAGTCCTATGCAATATTGACTCAATTTTGACTTTATCTTCTAAAATAAGAACAGTCCTCCATACATGTAGCTGGGCCTCACATAAGTACAACTATGTTATATTCACTTTTTAGGTTAAGCTCAACTAAACCAAACCCATTGGAACCAAAGCCCTACCCAACTGGACTGTTCTCTTCCTCTCTTCTGTTCTTTTTTTTTTTCCTTCCCTTATATTTATAGCAATTAGAGTCAGGGTGAGAAGAAGGGTTTGGGTTCAGTTTTGATGTCTGGGGACTGGTTTGAGATGAAACTGAAAGGAGTGTTTGGGCTTCCCTTGGCATATTTAAGATTATAAACTTGTTCATATATATGTATATATTGAAAGGGTGATGAGGTGAAACTCAAGGCTCACCTTGAGTTGGTGATGACAGAGTGACGATGATATAGGTTTATAAGAGGCCCAATTGATGAGGGACTAAGGGCTAAATGTGGGTGAGGTGGATGATTTTCAAAATTATAAGATAAAAACAACATCTGTTGTAAATCAAGAAAATTTCTTCTGTTTTTAAATCAATTGGCAGTGACAGTGCAGCCAATCAAAAATGTGGATGGGCATGTACAGCGTTCGTGATCATAGTAAAGGACATTTGTAGAAATTTCAAAGGGCGAAATTGGAGACTTGTAACCTCAACTTTAGGCAATTAGGAATTTTGATTCTTGGAAATTTTTGAGTCTAAATCAAATGTTAAATGAAAGGATTATTGATGAATTACAAACTGCATGTCCATGGTGAAAGGATACGTAACATCCACCCACGTCCTCAAATTCGCATTTAAGGTTGTGGGCTCAAGTCATGCTACTAATTTGAAAAACAAAAACAAATATATTTGATACTTACCCAACCAGAAATCCAACATTGCCTTTAGTAGTCTTCGAACTTTGACGCCCAAAGATTAAATGAGGCTAGTTTTTTTCCTTTTCTTTTACGAGTCTTTCCATCCACCACACCAGCTCCCATGATTTCCATGAATCTAAGTAGGTTCCAAATTCCAACCCAAATTCAAACCTAAAGTTGCACACAGTATGCAATGATTTACTGAAGAGGGCTTCTATTGACACCACAGTTTTATCTCTCCACGCTGCAAAAAAAAATCCTAAACTCCCCCCTCCCTTTCCCTCTTTCTTCCTCCCTCCCCCTCTATTTTCTCTCCCTTCCTCCACCCTGCTGCAGCCTGATCTCCCTCCCAGTGGGGACGAAGAGAGGAAGAGGTGGGTAGCGAAGGAGAAAGAAGAAGAGGAAGGGAGAGAAGGAGCGGGAGAGAGGAGGGGGGGGGGACGCAGCCCCGGTGGTTCTCCCTCCCAGCCGGAGACTTGGGGGGCGGGGACTTGGGGGGGGGGGGGGGGGGTAATTTAGGATTTTTTATTTTTTTGCGTTGTGGATAGACCAAACCACGGTGCCAATAAAAGCCCTCTTTATTGCACACTGATGAATAACAGAGAGTTGGATGAGCCTGTGGAGCGTGGAGCTCACTTGATTGGAATCAAGGACGCTCATTTATGTGTGTACCTAACTTCTAATGTTAGAGGCTTCCATGCACACATCTGCCAACCAATGGTCTCAAACTAATTGGTCAAGTCCCTCATTGCACACTGATGAGTATTAGAAAGTTGGATAGGCCTGAGGAGCTCTCACTTAATTGTAAATCTAGGCTCACGTGTGTATGCTTAACACTTTGTGTTAAGTGGTTCCAAGCACACATATGCCCACCAAAGATCTTAAACTAATGTACAAATCCCTCATCTAATGTCATATTCTCCTCTCCTGGCCCACTTCGGAGCAACCCAAGGAGAGACCTCGTACCATCCTAACCCAATGCAAACCAACAAAACACCCCCCTTCAATCTTGTCACTCCCAACTAGGTGACAGCCCCTTCCAAGCACTATATTAATCCCATCAGCTCATCTATGTAAGCCCACATGCCAATTCCTTACTAGTCACCAGATTAGGAAGTGTAGAAAACAATGAGAACAGGAAGCAGAGTTTGTCCACCCTTTCTTTTGCTCATTGCAGTTGCATTTACTTCTGTCTGTGGTTTTGCCTTTGCAGGTGTTAGTAATGGTGACTACTTGATTGGGTTGGGGAGCTATGACATGACGGGCCCTGCAGCAAATGTGAACATGATGGGTTATGCAAACATGGAGCAGTATACTGCCGGCGTCCACTTCCGGCTAAGAGCTCGCGCCTTCATCGTCGCTGAGGGCTCTGAAGGCGCAAGGTTCGCCTTTGTCAATCTTGATGCAGGCATGGCCTCTCAGCTGGTCACTATAAAGGTTCTTGAGAAACTCAGATCAAGGTACGTAATTCTGAGGTCCTTTGTAAGAAGTGTGCGTGGGGAAAATGTAGTTCAAGCTTGACTAAAAATCTGTTATTGGGCAGTACAAGTTACTTAAGGTATAGGTAGTTCTTGGTGTGATTTTGAAAGGAAAATTTATTCTTTAGTCCCTCCCTTCTAGATTAGTTATTCTTATGTCCTTGCAGAATTGAAAATTATTTTTAGTTCTCAACTTTTTAAATCCATTAAACTATATTCCTTTTTGTCACAAGTACAATAATAGCCTCCGATTTGTGCACAGAATACATATAAATTAAATATATAGGAATTCATGGCATAAATAGTAAAAAATGAAGACCAAAGGTGCTTATACGAAAATCACCATCAATGGAAATTGAATTAAGGGAAGATGAAAAATTAATACCCAGCCTAGGAAATTTAAGATCTCGTCTTTATCCTCACCATATATCCTTAACCCCTTACCTCATATCATTTACACCTCACTTCTTTACTAATCCTTGAAGAAGTTCATTTGACCATAAATTCCTATGTATTTAATACCTATATGTGATTTATTGCAAACAAAAAGACCCTAAAAGTACAAATGCACAAAATGATCCTCCATGCTGAATAAAGTCTAGCCTCTTTTATTCTTCCACTTTTAAAAGATGGTTTCTAATTGTGGGAGTTACCTAACAGTTTATTAGGCCAACTAAGGTTGATGGCAATTTGACCTGACTCACCAACCCAAGACAACCAGTATCCTGCTCAATGCATTTTACTGATTTTTCTGTCTAAATATTTATTTGACATAATTATGTTTTCTCATACTGCTGATTATCTCGTTCTGTTTTTTTCTAAGGTATGGAAGCTTGTACAACGAAGAGAACCTTGCAATCAGTGGGACCCACACCCATGCTGGGCCAGGGGGGTACTTGCAGTATGTTGTTTATTCCATCACTTCTCTTGGATTCGTCAAACAATCCTTCGATGCCATTGTCAATGCCATTGAGCAGAGCATTGTCCAAGCTCACAACAATCTAAAGCCTGGTTCCATTCTCATCAACAAAGGTGAGATACAGAGACAACGCCGCTGCTGTTACATTGAAAAAAAACAGAGAGAGAGAGAGAGAGAGAGAGAGAGAGAGTTTCCATATATGTTTTACAGGACCTTCTAATAAAGTACAGTGTGAACTCACTATTAAGGCTCACTTAGGGCCATGCCAATTATGGGAGTGCAGTGATAGAAAGATCTCAATAAGACTTAGGGGTTTCTGTTCTCCGTGCGTGCGCAAGCACGAAATCTGTGATAAAACAAACATGCCACACAAGAGAGGCTAGAGGATTTTATGTGGCTGGACAAAACCGTCTACGTCAACGGCGAGAAAGTAATACACTCACATCTTGACTCTCTTTTACTGTATGTAGGTTCGATTGTCGGCTTCACGCTTCTGCACGTTCACGCGCAACAGTTTGTAAAATATCAATCCTATTAATGTCATTCTAATCCTTTCATCTATGACCCTCAAATTTAATACTTTTATTTTGGATATCAGTCTAACCGTTAGTAATATGTGGATAAATGTCAATTTTGAGTGTGTGGCACTTCATGAGGAGTAACTATAGGTCTTATGTGCGGTTCAACCTATTATTTTCTGGCCACTTGATCCACTTATATATAACATAGCAACCCCCTCTTCAACACGCTACTTTCCATTGATTTGTAAGGAGCCCAAATTTGACACTTGGTCGAACTTCTACTCACCATTAGATTAAAACCCAAAAAACCATATCCTTCTAAAATCATTAAACTTGAAAGTCAAAAGACTAAAGATTAGGACAATCCAATGGGATTGATATTTTGCACAGGCCTAGATCTCATTGAGATCTTTTTATCCCTCACCTCTCCCTAATTAGCCCCACAGACAGTTTGCAGCGCACTATATGCCAGAAAGATCAAGCTCTCTCTACATTTTGTTTTGTTTTGTTTTGCAGGGGATGTGGAGAATGCAGGTATAAATAGAAGCCCAAGTGCTTATCTGTTTAATCCGGCAGAGGAGAGAGCTAGATACCCGAAAGACGTGGATCCTGAAATGACCCTTCTGAAGTTTGTGGACGGAGGGACTGGAGAGAGCATTGGATCCTTTAACTGGTTCGCCACCCATGGCACATCCATGAGCAAAGACAACAAGCTCATCAGCGGAGATAACAAAGGAGCTGCTGCAAGGTTCTTTGAGGACTGGTTTAGAAACTCATCCAAAGCAACCCCATCAAACCAACGTCTTATTCCTAACACTAGAAATTCTTTAATGCCTAAACAAGGTGAGTAGAGATATGGTCTACATTTTATCATCATCATCATCATCATCATCATCATCATCATATATATATATATATATATTATTTTTTTTCTCTTCACGGCACAGGTCCTACTTCTGCTTTCATTACATATCGACTCTAAATTTAGTTTGAAAGTTTTACGTCAATATGCTATATGAAAATAGCGATCTAAGTGGATATCCGATTCTCCGATTATCCGGAGGTTCCGACCCGTTAAAAATTGGGTATGGTCCTTATTTAGGCCTTGATAAGTAAGTGGGTCAAAGTCCGGTTCCACCTTGGCTCAGACCTGTGGTCTCGAGATCCGACATATTACCTCAATTTTCAAAAATCTCTCCTAAAAATCATGTTTTTTTTTAATATCATTCTCTACCTAAACCCGGTCCCGGATCCAGACCCTCTCATGTATGGTTTTGATTCCGGTTCCGAAGCCAAAAAACCGATTCTGAAACGGTTCCAATTCCACTTTCTCCTTAACGGTTCCAGTTCTAGACCCAGAACGGAACCAACCCGTTTACAACCCTATATGAAAGTGACCCATGCGAAGGAATTTCAATGAGGAGCATAGAACACCATCGTAGGGCTTCAAGATGAAGGCCCTCTTCTTCGATAGAAGTTGGCACTCCGATATAAGTTGGCCCACTATAAGATTGTCATACGCTCATATGCTCAATCTTATAGTGAGCCAACTCTTAATGGAGTAAATAATGGAATTTTGATGTGGAGACTCTAGAGATCTATAGGCATTACAGTGATTAGGAAGCTCCACAGATCTCTTCACGTCTTACCTATGAGAATGGAGTGTCTTCAACCCTACGGCTCCCTTATCCTTAAATAAAGTCCCAAAGTGTCACATGTACGAGAGACTTTTTTGCCAAGAAACTCACATTCACTAATCCTATTAGTAGTTTTATTTGTGGGGACAAATCGAGTCTTTCATTTATAATGGGACTTATATTTTTTAGGCCTCTTGTCATGCTTGATATGATATGGGAACTGTGACAAGCGTGCGACACAATTTCCTACACTAGAACTCTATGAACCACCCACTAATGGGCGGGCATTAATTTTGAGTGGTTTGAACTTTTGATAGGTAAGCCCTATTGTGGAGGGGAGTGGGAGGGAGTGTGAGGGAGACACTCATGCCCATTTTGTTTGGAGGAATTTCTCATAAGAATTCTTGGGAATTCTTGACAATAATGTCCATTGCTATCAATCGACAGAAATTTGGTTTATTAAGTTTCATGGCAAGACTCTCTCCTTTGAAACAGAGCTCACCTTTTTCTAGGCCTGGGAGTGACACATCCCAGTCCCATAATGACATAACACAACGCACACAAAGAAATTTATTAGGATGATTCACATAATTGGGCGGTTAGGATTAGGACTATATCCCATGGAAGTTGCTCATGGATCATGATTATATCCCAGTGGCAACAGCCTGATATTGCACATGTATATACAGTAGTCATATGCAGTCATGGGAGAGGAATTTGTTCTTTCAAGCCCAGATTTTGAACTTGCCAATCCAGACTATCTGTGGAGCCTATTCAATTAGTCAGTTCTCCTATGTTCGAGCTCAGCCCATTGACCAGCCCTTGTTATTTATTGATGTTGCTGAATTTCACATAACTGTGACTACTATTACTTTGTCGATCCCAATATAGTTGGGACAAGGTTTTGATGATGTTGATGATGATGATATGTCTATTATTACTTTGGAAGAAAAAATTTGTAGAAACCCAATTTTGAGCTCTTTATCATCTCAAGTTCAAACAGATGCAAGCAGATTGGTGGAAACCCCATGCAAAATAAAAGCCAGTGGAGGACAACCATGTAATGGAACAACTAGCAGGAATTTCAAGGTGAGGAAGACCAGTGGCTCAGCCTTTGTAGGTGCATTTTGCCAATCGAATGTGGGGGATGTGAGCCCTAATGTTCTCGGAGCATTTTGCATTGACAGCGGCAAACCGTGCGATTTCAACCGTTCAACTTGCAATGGCAATGACCAGCTCTGCATAGGTAGAGGTCCTGGGTATGTGCTCTGTGACCATGTTATTTGATTTACAAAACATTTAACAGTCCATAGCATTTGGTTTGAATAGAGCTAAGATGGAATGTGGAGAATACTACTCTATCTTTTAAGTTTAGAGAGAGAAAAAACAAGTGGAGAAAACTTTCCATGATACATATTTGATTAGTCTGAAGGTTCTCTTCTGATGCATGAAATTATAGAAGAACTGGGGCTTCCAAATGAAATGGGCCTCATCAGTTAGGTTGCCTCAAAAAGTTACCCCACCAAACAACAAGGCTTTAGGGGTTAACCATATGTATTTCTGTGTATATAAAAGCAGGTTTGTCGATTCACGGCCAGCCTAGTTTTATGCTTGGCTTATCATCAAGCCCTCTTGTATAAAGTAAGACTAATGACTCCTATAAAACAATACTAAATCTATCTCTTAAAAAATCATGCTGGAAAGTCATAGTAGATCCAAGTCGTGAATCTGCACAAGGAGGTTTTTTGAACTTTTGAGATTTTTGGTCATTTTTTCCTCATTGCAGTTAGGATGACCACCATTTAAGAGTAGATTTTGAACATGTTGCAGATACCCAGATGAGATACTAAGCACAAAGATCATCGGCCAGAGACAGTTTCTCAAGGCAGTGGATCTCTTCAATTCGGCCCAAGAGAAATTGTTGGGCAAGATAGATTATCGCCACCTCTATCTAAATTTCACCAATATCAATGTGGATTTGGGTGGAAACAAGGCCGTGAGGACGTGCCCTGCTGCCCTTGGTCCAGGATTCGCCGCGGGGACCACAGATGGGCCCGGCACATTTGGGTTTCAACAAGGTGACACCAAGGTCAGGCCCATGAATATATCCATTTTTCCAAATAGTGGACTGTGTTGATGGGAGGTGGAACCATACATAATCTTCTTAGCTCCTAATGATGAAAGCTATTGGGCCCTCCTCCCATAACTGATCAGAAGGCAACCAAGCTAAGATTAGTAATAAGTGGGGCCACTTGAATCTTACCATATTTAAATCAACAGCTGTTTCTTGATCTAGGGTGGAAAACGGGTGGGATTGGGTCACGAGTCGAGGTCCAACCCAAAGCTTAAAGTCGACATGACCCACATAACTGCAGATCAAGATTTCCTAATTTGGCCCAGATTTCTTGGTCCATTCGGCTTTTTCCCATTTCTATTGGGGTCGGTTCCGGAATGAAAAGGTCAGGCTGGAAGGGGAATTATGTGGGTTACGGCCCACCCATATGCTGCTTTTTTTTTTATCAGATGGTCCATACCCAACCCAACCCATATCCACTCATGAGTCTGTCAGTTTTACTTGATCCAATCAGGTTTTGCCACCCTCAGACTTGATCTTACCATCCCTTGAATTGATGAACAAAGAACAAGTGGGGCCCACTTTCTACCAGTGGATACTAATGAAGATTTGGAATGGGAAGCAATTACATGAAATGGTGTGTATAAATGATCCTTCTATGTAACAAGATGTGAAGAAAAACAGCTGGGGTTTGATGCAGATAAATGATTTTTGGAGGAGGCTGAGGGATTTCCTGAAGGAACCAAGCCAAGAACAGGTGGAATGCCAATTGCCCAAGACCGTTTTGCTTGACACAGGAGAGATGTTTGAACCTTATGAATGGGCGGTAACAACTTTCAACACCTTACATCTGAATGTTGAAAAAATGCTGTAGATGAGTCTAATTACACAGACACATGCATGACAATGAGTTCTCACCACTTTTTTTTTTTGTATATGACAGCCTGCTATTCTTCCCATTCAGATCCTGAGGATAGGCCAACTAGTCATACTTTCAGTGCCTGGAGGTAAACTCTCTTAGCTAAGATATATTGTCTCCATCTGAGAAAAATGTATATCCCTTTCACTGTCAAAATATAATTTGACACTAGGCCTAATTTGACACTCATCTGAACTTCATTCATCATTGGATTGAATGGAAAGGTGAAAAAGTAAAGAAAAAGAAAAAGAAATCTATAGTTTAGGACCATCTAATGGAGTTGGTTTTTTGACGCAATGTTATCTATGATGAGACCTTTCCAACACCCCCAACTCCATCTAGAGGTATGGATCTAGGTTGGCCATGCAAATTTAACCGCATATAAACATAATGAATTCCACTCATAGGTGAATTCTAGGGAAAGTTTGGATGGGAAAGCACAAAAAATATACAGGTTCCTTGCTCCATTGGTGATCATGAAATGCTTGATTGATAAGAAGAGAATGTGGAAACAGTGAGTTGGGGCAGAGTGTCAGGTCCAGATTTGGGCTCTGTGAGGACCAATAATGTATTTATAAGAATGAAGTTGGTTTTAGATTGAAATGAAGCATAGAAATTTGTTGTTTTATAATGTCAGAATTCACAACAATGGCTGGGAGGCGATTAAGGGAGGCCGTGAAGGAGACCCTGATAAGCAATGGGGGTGGAGAATTCAACGACCAAACACATGTTGTCATTGCTGGCCTCACCAACACCTATTCTCAGTACATTGCCACCTTTGAAGAATACAAGCAACAGAGATACGAGGTACCCCATCTTTTTAATCAAGATCATCTTTGAAAGATTATAACAAAAATGGCATTTTGAGGATGTAGATTATAGTCATCATTCAACTAAATGAAATCACAGTGATGTAAATCATATCTTAATTAGGTACTAGCATAATTGCTCATCACGACGGATATGGCAAATATTACAATTTACTTTTTTAGAAAGAAAGCTAAAGACAAAAAAAAAAAATTATGAGTATGTATTTATATAATCCAAGAGTTGGTATCATAGAATAAAAAAATGAGAATTGGAATAGAAGGAATGATAGATTTTGGATTGAAACAGAGTCTTTTGAAAGAAGAAAAAAAGTGGAGAACATCTATGAGTGGTTATAATAAAAAGATAAAAGGTAGTTGATGTAACTTTCGGTTAAAATTATAAAAGATAGTTAAAATTGGATCTAAAAACCTCATAGATTAATATATTATAATTGCAGCAGAAGACATGGAGATCCAATGGCCTATCCCAAGGTCTCCTCACTTTATCAATCAAGACCATCTCACTCTGCACACAACAATTTGTGGAAACCACCGGCAATACCATTGTTTTTATTTTGAGTCATGGTCCTCCTCGTGTCTCACACTTTCCATGAGCGAGGGTACCTAAGTAGAACTTCATAGAGGGATCCACCTATTGAAATTTTAAACCGCCAAGACTCAACATCCTCCTCTTATAGGGATATTTTCAAAATTTATTCAAGATTTGGTCTCACCATAAGATTGGGCATAGAAAAAAAAACACGCATTAACATTTTTGATAATTCATCGCTGTCATTTATATATGTTAAATCTTATGGTGTGACTATAACTCTTACGGGAGTGAAACTTCACCGTATTTCATAATTGTGAAAAGGACATCCATTCCGAGCAATTTAAATTTTCGAAAGAAGGGACCCACAATAGAGTTTTACTTTTCTCACTCACGAGGCATGAGGGAGTCACCCCGAGGATTTGGAAAAAAAAAAAGGAAATGTAATAAAACAATAATTTAAAAAAGATTCATAGCTTTTAAATTTACTTTCAAAGAGACCTATGCATTAGCTTGTCCTGCCACTGTGATAACTGGTGCCAAGGAAGCATTTATTTAAATTGACCATTTACTCATTTACAAGTGAGATCTAAGACATTATTCGCTTTAGGTGTTCACTACAACTCAACACTAAGGGCATGTTAATTTTTAAGCTTTCATGATTATAATTGTATAGTATGATCACTGACATTTGTGAAATCGATCCTGCCTCCAACCTGTGGTGGAGAGAATTCTGACCCAAAATATACCATCCAATGCAAAATGGTGGATAATGTATAGTTTCATAGAAGTTTATAGTTTTGAACTTGTCCTGAATTTCTTTATATATAAATGATTGGCTTGCAGGCAGCTTCCACATTATATGGGCCTTATACATTGTCTGCGTACATTCAAGAGTTCAAGAAACTAGCAACATCAATGGCCAAAGGCGAAAAGCCCCAGAAAAATGTTCTGCAACCACCAGATCTCTCTCATGTTTTAATTAGCTTATTATTGGAACCTTTTGGTGACTTGTTACCCCAAGGGAAAAAATTTGGAGACATTGAACAAGATATCCTTCTTCCAAAGAATCGATCATCATTCGCAAAAGGCGATAAGGCGATTGCCACCTTTTGGAGTGGCAATCCTAGGCATGATCTTTTGACAGAAGGCACATTTGCAGTCGTGGAAATGCTTGATGGAAAGCAATGGAATCCAGTGTATGACGATGATGATTTCTGCTTGTTCTTCAAGTGGAATGTGGATAATAGCAGTTTGTATGGCTTGGCAACTGTGGAATGGGAAATCCCAAAGGAGGCAGTTTCTGGGGTGTACAGGCTTAGGCATTTTGGGTCCTGGAGGAGCTTTCCCAAGTGCCCCACCAGTTACTTCACTGGAACTTCGAGTTCATTTGCAGTTTCTTAGATGTAGCTATTGGTTGTAAATGAGTTACTACTAGTGTAATAATCCTATGGTCAAGAACAAAGTTGATGTTGTAAATAGTATGAGCGAAACATAAACATATGATCATAGTATATAAAAGAAATAAGGCCTAAGTACTCATTCTAGTCATCTTTTGCATTTTATGTGATCAGGTATGTTGAAGTGCTAACTACCTTACAAAAGGATATTCAAAATTAGAGTCTATTGAGGAGTACGCTCCACCCGAAGGAGAATATTGAGAAGTATTTTTGCCGTCTCTACTAATACCTTGAGGTTGGTAGTAATGGCTAGCTGAAGAAATTTAAGACGGTATCAAAGCTAACCGGTCGTGAGTTCGAATCCCAAGAGAAACGACTAGGAGCAAAAAAAAAAAATTTGCGTGTCGCCAAAAGTGCGCCAGCTGGGTTCCACTTGAAGGAGAGTATTGAAGAGTATGCTCAACCAGAGGGAGAATATTGAGAAGCATTTCTGCCATCTCTACTGATGTCTCGAGATTTTAATAATAATGACTAGTTGAAGAAATTTGAGATAGTCAACGAGTTTTTTTATAGCGATGGGATGGGTGTAATGAGTTTCACTTGGTGAACATTGAGCATTTGTAGAAACACCCTATTGATTTGGAGAACTTTCACCAAAAAAATGACTTTTTGCGGCTCTAAAGCAGTTTTTCTTTGCCGCTAAAATTGTCATATTTACTTAGAAATTGACCATTCAAACAAATCGGACACTTTTAATGGCAGAAATGTTTTTCCGCTAAATAAGATTGTTAGGGCGAATTACAAAAAAAAAAAACCATTGCTAAAAGTCATTTCTTTTGTAGTGAATTCTTTCAAAATTCAGGAAATTTTTTTAATTTTTTATCTTTATATCGAGTTGCACCAAATAATGGTTTCTAAGTCAACCATGGAGACTCATCATAGGTCATTCAAAAATAAAGTAGATTTCCATGTCTCCAACTCGATATAGCTCGATCGTGTTCACTCAACTTTAAGAAAAATAAAATATTTCTTTTCATTTTATATGTTTTCACACTTCATGTTGACTTTCTAATTTGCTCATCACAACTGAGTCCCATTTCACCTTGGCTAGTGGAAGTGTAGGAAGTGTTTGAGCTTTGGATAATATGCGACTCTGTCTTTGGCCAATGTGCGTACAAACAACCAGTAAAGAGCACAAACAACCTTTTTTGAGATGGGGTGGGGGTGGGGGTGGGGGTGGGGGAATTTTGGAGATTGCATTTCATAAATTGATGACTATACTTTTAATGCAGAGGGACTCAACATTTATATAATACAAGGCTAATGTAATTAAGAAAATATTGTAAATGTAGCAATTAATAGAACCTATATAGATCTTAAGAGAACTATCATATACTTATGGTTATTAAAATATCTGTTTTTAAAATAATCTAAACAACTTCAATCTTCTTAATATGCAGATATTCTACTACAAAACTCATATATCAGCAATCAGGCCCAAATAAAGCTTATCAAAGTCATGATCAAACCCCCTGCCCCTCTTTGCGTGTGTAAATTTTTCTCAGCAAGAGAAGGAAAACCAAAATCATCACGGACACAACCAACCCCGAACCACAAGTGGCTTGCCTTCAGTATTTATTATTATGAACCTACACAAAGATAATGTCTATACATTAATATTAACGAAATTTATCCTAAAAAACACTTTAGATGGCTACTATCCAAAAGGGTCATAGTAGTTTTTATGAAAGAGAATCAGTATTTCCGCCAAAATTTTCGTTTTGTTTTTTGTTTGCTCTTTTTCAACTATCGTCAACGTCATCGCTCAAGCTCGAGACTTAGCAACGACATTGTTGCTCATTTTTTATATATTATAACCCATCGAATCTGCCTTTTCTCCTACCTTTTTCCCCTTCGATTTTTTATTTTCTGCCTAGCATTAAACCATAACTTTTCTCCAACGTTAAATACCTCTTGTAGAGGTTGTTGAACTCCATTAAAGAGGTATGTATAGCACACAGTGACCTTCTTTCATGCAGTATTTACCGTAGAGCCGGAGTTTCATGCTTACATTTTGAGAAAATGTCATCTTAGTTTGTTATACATAGTTTATTCATTTCATTATCTTTGTTGTGTGATTATTATAGGGTGGTTAAAGCATCCACGTAACAAATTTGATTGTTCTAAAGTTGCTTATTGTCAAAACCCTAGCTGAGAGCATGTTATGCTAAATCTTTCATTGAGTATGACCCTTTTAAGCAATATAAAGATGGGCACTCAATATAAATATGACTATGAAAATGGTCAATATCGACCATTATGCGGGAACCCAAATAGAAGTTGAGTTTTTTAGGAGGGAGAAGGGGGGAGGGGAGAGGAGGAGGAGGAGGAGAGAGAAGAGGAGATGGCTCCTTTCACGACCCCTTCTTCCTCATCGCCACTGCTGAGGACTATGTCATCTTTTTCAAGATTTCTTATCTCACCTTCTTCAATATGTACATCTTTCCCTCATTATATTCACCATTGTATCAACAACATTAACTTCACTCCCTCTTAGGGGTGTAACGGTTCCGTTAACCGCTTAATTTGGAAAAACCGTTAACCGAACCGTAACCGCGGTTTTCTGTCTTATAAAACCGTAACCGTAACCGTACCCAAAAAAACCGTGGAAAACCGTAACCGCAGTTAACCGTATTAAACGGTTCGGTTACGGTTAATAACCGTGGAATGCCTTCCTCACATAAGAGGATAGATGTGAATGATTGAAGGTAAAATGTCACATAAGGAGCAATTGAATAAGGTAAGAACCCTTATTTTTTATTTTATTTGTAAACGGTACGGTTATTCGCATATGGTTAACCGAACCGTATCATACGGTTCGGTTCGGTTAATAACCGTGAATTATTACGGAAAACCATAACCGAACCAAACCGTGCGGTTTTTGGATTTCATTAACCGTAATCGTAATCGAATTGTGAAATACGGTTATTAACCGTAGTTTGGTTCGGTTCTGTTAGACGGTTTTCCGGGTTTTTTTTACACCCCTACTCCCTCCACTGGCGTTCTCTCTTGAAGTCGCAATTTTCTCACTCTTCATCATCAAACAGCCATCTCCTCTTTACAATCAGTCTCATTTTGGGTACCAATTTCAGTGAGAACCCTTGCTCCACAAGTTTCAAATCAAACCCATTCGAACCCAACACGTCTTTTCTGCAATTTTCTTGATGAGTTTCTCCTGAAATCCTAAAAATCCCAACTTGGGCTATTTTCAAATCAAAATCAGAACCAAACCTATCAGAGTATGTAATCTTAGTACTAATATCTTGATGAGTTTGTTAAGAAAATCCACAGTCAACCCCATTTGGAACAGACCCACCTATGTATGGATTCTCATTTTGAACAGACCCACTCGGCCATGAAGCAGCACCAGCAACCAAACGAGAAAACCCATATTCGTCTTTTTTCTTGTTATTTCGCGATATGGTCGATACCGACCATGCAGGGGAAAATGCCTTTAAGTTATATGGTCGATATCGACCATACAGGGAAAAATGCATTTCAGTTATATGGTCGATATCGACCATGCCACTAAACGGCAAAAAAAAAATACGAAAACGCACTCAGGGAGCCTTATCCGTGTCCATGGTGAATACGACACCTCCGAAGTGGTATATGGTCCTATAGGGCTCTATGTCCTAAATTCCTCTTTTTTCAATGAGGAAGACAATGATTTGACTGGTTAATATATAGGGTAGTGTACAACTGTACATGCCTTTTATAGATATATATATATCTATCTACTATATATACTATTATAAAAGAGGCAATGTTGCATGATTTTTTCACCACACCACTATGGGGCCCACCCAAAATATTATAATAAAATATAATCATATATTTTATATTATAATAATAATAATAATAATAATATCTATACCCTTATTATCTATCTATCTCATACAAACTTTTTTCACTATACCATTGTGGGGCCCACCCCCAAATATTATAATATAATATAATAATATATTATTTTGAGAAATTACAAACTTTTTCACTACACCATTGTGGGGCTCACCTCCAAATATCTACTATCTACTATTATTATAAAAGAGGGAAACTTGCAAACTGTTTTTCACTACACCATTGTGGGGCTTACCCCCAAATATTATAATATAATATAATAATATATTATTATGAGAAATTACAAACTTTTTCACTACACCTTTGTGGAGCCCAACCCCAAATATTATAATACAAACTTTTTCACTACACCATTGTGGGGCCTACCCCCAAATAGTATAATATAATATAATAATATATTATATGAGAAATTATAAACTTTTTCACTACACATTTGTGGGGCCCACCCCCAAATATTATAATCTATCCACAATTTTATCTTATCTTATATCTCATATCTTATATATCTTATATTTACTATTATAAAAGAGGAAAAATTACATACTTTTTCACTACACCTTTGTGGGCTCCCAAATATTATAATATAATATAATCAAATAATATATTATTATTCTATTATAATAATAATCATAAAATATCTATGCCCTTATTTTATTATAAAAGAGAAAAAAGTGTTATGCTTTTTCTCTACACATCTATGGGCCCCACTTAGTATTATGATATTATATATATAAAATAAAATAGAACTACACATATGTGGGCCCCAATAAAAGAGAAGAACTTGTCATGCTTTTTCTCTACACATCTGTGGGCCTCACTTAGTATTATTATATTATATATATAAAGTAAAAGAGAACTACACGTCTGTGGGGCCCACTTAGTAGAAGAACTTGCCATGCTTTTTCTTTACATCTAGACATCTGCGGGCCACACTTAGTATTATTATATTATATACATAAAATACAATAGAACTACACATCTGTGGGCCCCACTTCGTAGATGAACTTGTTAAGCTTTTTCTCTACATCTACACATTTGTAGGCCCCACTTAGTATTATTATATTATACCACTAATTAGTAGAAGAACTTGTCATGCTTTTTCTCTATACATTTGTGGGGCCCACTTAGTATTATTATAATATCTGTATGCCCCACTTAGTATTATTATATTAGATATATATAATAAAACGAGAACTACACATCTATGGTCCTCACTTAGTAGAAAAACTTGTCATGCTTTTACTCTACATCCACGCATCTATAGGCCCCACTTAGTATTATTATGTTATATATATAAAATAAAAGAGAACTACACATCTGTGAGCCCCACTTAGTAGTAGAACTTGTCATGCTTTTTCTCTACACATCTGTGAGCCTCACTTACTATTATTATATTTCGATGAAATGCTTAGCTCAAATGATGATGAAAATGGTTGTGTTTAAAGAATTTGTTCATTCGCTGCAAGAACTCTAATGAAAATTTTCAGTTGAGATTTTCATGTGTAGAAAATTTCAACTTCAATCCCAATGCCTATAAAGACATGATTTGCTTGTCAGAGGAAGATATGAGAATGTCAAAGATTGCTTGGAATCCTTGTGATTTGTTGTTGATTCGTTTAAAGTTATGAGTTGGGTTGGTCGTATTTTATTTCATTGAATTTGGTATATATTTGGCGCTAGGTTTTAGACAAATTTTAATGGGAAATAGGCCGGACTATCGATCTATATTGAAATTGGTGAATGTTTTGCCTAATCATGTATGACCAGAAAAATGTTGGTTTTTAATTTTTTTTAATTAGTTTTCTTCCATATATCTTGTTATTCAATCTTCTTCTTACTTTTTTCTAGTGAAGCTTTTACTAAATTTCATAAGAACAATGAGTGAAAGTAAATTACTTAATTTGTTACATGGTCATTCTCCATTGGGATAGTTAATATTGAGGTTTTCAATGACTTTATTTTTTCAAATTTTCATATTAAAAGAGTACGTTACTTACACGTGCATTGCACGTGTTGGGCTCCACTAGTATATATATATATATATATATATATATATATATGATAAAATCACATCACAATCTTTAAGTACTACTATTAATACAATAACTAAGGAAAGAAAATCTCTCCACACACTATTTATAGGAAGGAGTGAATGCCATGAGCTGTCCTTCGGTGTCTTTTCAACCATTATTTATGGTATGGTTGAATAGTGGAGGGGATGGCATGAAGAGTCCGATACCGTTTTGTTGAAAGGAGGGGATACTATTTTATCTTATTAATTATATAAAGTTTTATGTCAACTAATACATCTTTTTAATTATCTTTTTAAAATAGAAAAAAATATATATAGCTACTGAATATTGATAGAATGGAATAATATCTTTCTAATTCAACAAAAAACGAAGATTGAAACTCTGACATGAATTGTATACATATGGCATCAGATGATATGACCTGTACACGCAATGGTGAAGATGGCATGAGATGTATATTGTGGTTTCTCCATCACTTGTCAATTTGTCTAATATGCCCTTGCAAGAACTATGGTACTGCCTTGACATTGAGCTTGGACTTCAACTTTGAATTGGGCACTAGATACCCTCTTAGTGAAAATCTCAGCAATTTGGTCATCGGAAGTAACACATTTAACTAAAATATCTCATGAAACGACCTTCTCACGGATAAAATGATAATCAGCTTCAACATATTTGACTCATGCATGAGAACTTGGGTCAGCTGTAAGATGAAGAGCACTATTATTATCACATCGAACCGTATGTGTCATCTTTACAAATGGAAAAACGGACTCATCAAACACTACGTGCCGTGAGAATTAGACATGGCCTATGAGTATCTCAAGGCGATGACATCCTCCGCAATTGCGATTATAATCAAGGAAAATACATTCGATAGACCGATATACAAGTTTATGAGAATTATATAGACGTAGAAAAGAAAAACAAGAGCAATGCCGTGGAAACGAGAAGGAAAAGGCGCTCAACACCTTTATCATACATATGCTTGGTGCTGTGGGAAGTGCTAGAGGGGTTACGTCATTTTAAGCATTCTCTTCGCACAGCAAGAAGATCTTAAGAGGCGTTGGTGTAACACCGCGGAAGAGAAAACCGTGCATTTCTTCTTTCGTAGCACCACCTATCTATTAAAGAAAAGAAACCTAAAAAGGTGGTTCCTTACCTCTATTCCTTGTTACACCAAACGGCAATAAAGAAGGCACCTCCTTACATTTTCGTCGAAACATGCATTACACAAACACCTCCTTATGTAGGAGTCGTGTTGCCGCAGAATCCACGTACGCTCATAAATAAGAACGGAGTTATTTTTCATTGAACAACTCGCCCGTACGATTAACACAAACTAACATCGAACTATTTAATAAACAATTTTTTTTAATTATCAAAACAACTTCAAATTAATCATCCCCTCTACATCTTTCTTCATTTATAAAAATAAATAAACTCAAAAACACAATCAAATCAAAACCACTAAAATTGAAGTCCCCACTCTCCAACACCAATTTTCCAACCTAAACATATTGACTCATTTAGGTTGCATTTGCAAAACGAGCCGCGAGGCTACGAATCCGGAATCGAATCCCCCGTATGCGTTATGCGCACGGCTGCGTACGTATTCTGGACACCGCACACAATTATAAAAAACCGGAAAGGAGACGCGGTCGGTCGCTCTCTCTCTCACTTTCTCTCTTTCTCTATATCTCCTGCGTTTCTCCCCACAGCTTCTTTTACTTGCCAAAAAAGCTTCCTCTACAAATCTCCTCTCCATCTTGTCTGCGCTTTTCCTCAAATCTCTCCTCCTTCTCATCCGATTCCAGGCTCTTTCAACACACAAAGGTGCGATTTTTTTTTATGGGTTCCCTTTCATTATCCACTTTTATCAAACTTAGATCGATTTTCGGTCGTGTTTTCATTCTTTTTCTTCTCAATTTCTTCATGTCAGAAACCCTAACCACCAATCTCAGATCATTCAACCAGTTTGTACTTTATCTGTTTGCGTTTGATTTGCTTCTTTTCTTGTGATTGTGTTCGATTGCAAGTATTTAGATTGCGTTTGGATGTGCCCAAATATCGATCAGTTTGGATGTTTTGGGAAGAGGGGCTGCTTTGTGCGCTTGGGCCGCATGGAAACTGGAGATAACCGTTGGTGGGGTACTGTTTTTTTTTTTTTTTTTTTTTTTTTTTTCCAACATTTCTGCCCCTAGTTGGGATTTGTGTCTAGGGATGGATGATAGTGGTTGGGCCTTCAAAAGGGTAGAAAGCAGTCTTTGAGCTAATGTGGATTCTGGGATTCCACAAAGGGCCGTATGCATCTTGTAGCTTGCAATTTTGGGTGTATCCAAACACACTAAAGCCTCAAATTTTGCGGGGTAATGGATTCTGAGCAACTTTAAGAAATGGCTTCCTATTGGTCTCTTGCTCGATGTGAAGCTTGTAGGACGCTCTTGTTTAAGCTAGAATGTAGATCATGTGTTTTTGAGAAATGGGAGCTTTAGATCTCTAGGAAGTGAGAAATAGGGGTCTCCAGTTTCCAATCTCCACTCTCCAAGCCTTTGCAAGTGTGAAATGGGTAAAAAAGAGGAGAATGAGTTTTGAGATGTATCAATCTGATTATTTCAAATGATTGGTCAATATGGATAAACTTTTATTCTATAAATTGAATTTATTGGTGATAGGACTGATAAATTCTCCATTCTTTCTGAGAACAATATTGCGGTAAAAAAAAAAAAAAAAAAAAAAAAACTTTTGTTCTGAAGAATACAGCTGACTAGATCACAATTCTTATACTACTAAAGTTTTCATTTTTCTAATTAAATAGATTTGGGATGAAGAAGGGTTTCCATAGCATTGTTGTATGGTGCTCATTTTTATAACCACGAGATTATGGGTTTGTGTCACTTTATCTATATAAACAACAACAAGCTTAAGAAGTTGAATGACAGTCACACGCTAATGTCAGTCCATAGCTTATAGAGGGTCGAACCAATCCCATGCTTGGGTCATGCAGCGCAGGCTTGGGGTCATTTTATTCCAGTCAGAATTTACCTAAAGAATGAGGAAAGAAAAATAAAGAATAGAAAGTAAGGGGAAGAAGAGAGAAGGAGAGGGGGGGTTGAACAGGTTGGAGAAATGAACAAAGAGATGAAGAACGGAGAGAGTTGGAAATGTCCATTGGTACCGTTCCACGTATGTTGTTTCCAATGATAGTGGTGTTGTGCATCAGTCACGGAAGGGAATAAATAAAACCCAGAAAGGAAGAAGAGAACAAAGAAAAACGAGAAAGATGTTGCATCTTTTATGTCTCTTTTATGGTCTATCATTTAGACTAATTATTGTTTTACTTTTGCTGGTGCCACGCATTACTTTTATTAGTTAGTTTCCTATCAGATCTTGGGTTGTAGGTTTGGACTTTCGCTGTCAGGACCTGTCCTGAAATTTTTTTTAGTCTACGACTTGGGCCCAAAAGGCAGACATGAACATCAATCAGGACATACTTATATTTGCTTTTGGATTGGTTTCATTGGAACCTTGCCATCCTGTGACACTCTCAAATGGAAATTCACAAGGGCAGGCGGAGTGTCAGCCCAATTCTTCCAATTCTCAGGTCTCATTCTTATTTTGCTATGCACACGTCTGCCTAATTAAGCATGCGATTAGAGACCTTTCTATTGCAAGTCTTTAAAACCTTGCCCATTGACCGTATTTATTGACGTCAAAATCTGGGCTCTACGGCATATGATACATTATAAATTTGTTACCTGTCCCTAATGCTCCCTTGAGGATGGGGCTTCTTGATACCAGTTCTTTCCTTGGGTTGAATATTGGAGAGATTTGCTCTAGTCTTTTTTTCCCACCCCAGGACCTACCAGTGGCTGGCTCGATTGCACGTTCGACTTCCCTCCTAGCAGCAAATTGAACAAATGCAAAGACTCGATTCTTTCTTCTACTTTGGTTTGAGTGAATGAAAATATCTAATATCCTCCCTCCACGGTAAAACAAAGCTTCCAGATTGCGTTTTGAGATGATGCTTGCAAATTGGAAATGAAAACAGATCAGGATCTTTCTCTAAGAAGCTGAACATGTTTTATAAGGGCCTCTCTGTCGGCTGTCCAACATGTTGCAATCAGATCTTCCTTGGAGTTTGGCTCCAAAGTTTTCTTCTCTCTTATTGGAGCCGGCCCCACAAGGATCTAGGAGGTGTCCAACCTCGAATTAGATGATCTATCTCTCTTCTTTTTTGGTTTCTATCACTCTCACAAGCCATTCCGGTATCGGTGTCTCCGGCGGCGATGGAGGAGGAAGAGGGCAGTGTCCACCAAATTGTTGCTTTAACTTAGTTCAAATGCTCCTGACACGGTCTTCATTGACACTTGTTGCTCTAACTTCGTTAAAATGCTCCCGACATTGCCTTCATTGGCACTTATATTGAATAGAAGTCTGTTTGCAAGCTTCTTCCTGTAATTAAACCAAGATGGGAATAGTCTCTGGATCATGATTGTTGTTTAGTTGCAAAGCAAAGCGGTTAAACATTTCATTTCAGAAGATATTCCGAACAAAACACAAACATAATTTTTTTTCTTGAATGATAACCATAAAAAATCTCAGTTAGAGTTTCTTCTGAAAAAGAATGGTCTAAAAATGGGCGAAATAGACCGAAATGGCTGAAAGGTGCTTGTTCTTGTGGAACACAGACTATTGTTTTTGCCAGTTTTCTGATAAATTAAGCATTGAGAAATAAAAAAAAAGGGATGCAATTTTTTTAAGAAAAGGGTGGTGATGTAAAATGTTGTTACATGTGTTGCATGAGTGGTGATATAAGTTTTGCTTTCAGTACGTGCATTTTACTTATTTTTTTATTCTCCTTTGAAAAAATAGTGTTAGTTTTACCTTAAAAAAAGTGTTAATTTTACTTTTTACTAACTTTTTCCATTTCTTATTTTTAGAAAAATTTCCTACATCTTCCCAGAAGCAGAATGCTGAATCAGCCAAAACAAGGAAACATTCTATTTTAGGGGCAAAACTGAAATTGTTTGCGAAACAAAATCAACGGCTAAGTTCAAGAGAGATTGTCATTTGTATCATTATCTTTTCTGGTGAGTGCCTTATTTTATCAGAACTTGGTTATCTTGCAGTATATCACCTTCTTATCTAACTAAACTGCATACTTTTTAGGTCTTTTTTTAATTCTACTCAAGAAAATGGCTGATGGAAGTTCTTCAGAAGTTACTAGTTCCAGCCAGGATAATGCTGAGAGCTCAGAATCAACTGTTGCAGTCAATGTGAAGACATTGGATTCTCAGATTTATACATTTCGGGTGAACCAAAATGTAATGTTGTTTTGATTACATTTATCGTATATCTATATATATATATATTTTTGAACTTGCTAATGTCAATGGGGTGCAAGTGCAAAGCTAGTATGCTAAATATGGAGTTGCATTATATTAACTATTTTTTAATCATGTTCTTGGCATACAGGGATTTTTTCCCACGAGCAAACTGCATGTGCATAATATGCATTTGGCCTTGTGGGGCTCACTTGTCAGCTTTCCTATCATTGTGGATAGGATTGATGGACAGTTCTATTTACGGATTAGGGTCATGCAAAAAATCAGCTCCATCAGTTCTTCCTAGCCATTGATTAAACAATCTTAAAGTTTAATGCAAAAAATCAACCCCATCAGTTCATCATCATCATCATTATCATCAAAGCCTTGTCCCAAACTATGTCCCGGCTACTTGAATTTTATTTCTCTATTTTGATTTATTTTGATCCAAATCCTCAGATAAGTTACACTTCTTCATATCTATTTTTATTACCTCCGTCCACGTCCTTTTTGGCCTACCCATTCCCCTTGGTGGGCCATCAATCTTCATAGCCAAACTTTTTTCTACCGACACCGTTGCCGGCCTACGTTGGACATGCCCAAATAATCTCAAATGGGTTTCTCTAAATTTATCCTCTATTGCTGTTACCCTTAAATGCTCTCGAAAGCGCTCATTTCTAATTTTATCCTTCCTAGTTTTATCACACATTCACTTCAACATTCTCATCTCAGCTACATCCATTTTGTGCATATGTTACTTCTTTATTGACCAACATTCTACTCTATAGGTCATAGTGTAAGAAACCATATACCAACCCAAAAGCTTAAGCTCATAGGTGGAAGGCCCAAACAAGTATATATGAAGCCTTGCCAAGGGCATTACTTAGGAGATGTGGGATGTGGGGCTTTACTTTACCAACACATAGCTGGTCTGATCACTATCTAGTGAAATTTTCTCTTTAATCTTGTTGGCATTCGTCGGTCACAAAACACTCCTGAAGCAAGTCTTCACTTCAACCATCCCGCTTTTATCTTATGTTTGACATCTTCTTCAATTTCCCCATCCTTATTACAAAGCCAAGGTAGCGGAAATAATCGTTTTGTGGTATGTCATGGTCTTCAATTCTCACAGTAGTTTTAGCTCCCCATTAAAGTTATAACCCATATATTCCGTCTTTGTACGGCTTATTTTAAAGCCTTTGGTATCTAAAGCCTCCCGCCATATCTCAAGTTTTGCAGTCACACCATTTCTTGATTCATCTACTAGCACAATATCATCTGCAAATGACATGCACTGAGGTACCTCTTCTTGAATATGAGTAGTTAACTTATCTATAATCAGTGCAAAGAGATAAGGACTTAGGGCTGACCCCTGATGGAAACCTATGGTCACTTGTAACTCCCTTGTCTCTCCACAAGTAGTTCTCACACTTGTTACTACTCCTTCATACGTGTCTTTAATAATTTCAATATAACATCTTAGAACATTTCTTTAAACCAACTAAATTAAATCTCTAGATACCCTATTGTAGGCTTTTTCTAGATTGATGATGATGAAGTCTATATGTAGATTTTTCCTCTTCGCTTGATGATTTCCAATTAATTGCTTAAGTGAGAAGATAGCTTTCATGTTGACCTCCCTGGTATAAAACCAAATTGATTGTCAGATATCATGGTCTTCTGTCTAAGTCTTTGCTCCATTACTCTCTCTCACAGCTTCATAGTATGACTCATAAGTTTAATCACACAATAGTTGGTATAGTTTTGTATATGTCCGTTGTTCTTATATATAGTATTGTAAGTTTAATTCCACAATTTGCATAATTCGATATTATTATTATTATTATTATATTTGGGTGGGTTTGGGGGGTGGGGTGGGGTTGGGTTTTCAAAACCTGGGTTTTCCACAAAATTGCGGAAAATCCCAATTCATTTCCTTGGTGCGAACCTTGCTAGACTTGCCCTAAGACTGATTATTTGGACCACTGAGTTACAATTTTCTTTTCATCTGTTTTGGTTAAATTTTAGTCAATATTTCATCTTCATAATCATCTTGATGTTATTCCACTAGACACAACCATCTTAATTTGTTCTATTCAAGAGACAAGTAGAAAAAAAGTGAGAAAGAAACATAAGTTAGTATTCAATTTATTCACAAAAAAAGTCAATATTCTATTGTGTAGTGTCACTGTATTTGACTTGAGAAATGAATGTTTTTACAGTATGCAAATGTTGAGATGATGTCTCAACACAATGATATATGATGCAATTATTTGTGGAATGAAGCAGTGAGCATATGAATCATTATCATCAAAGCCTTGTCCCACCAATGTTGGGATCAGCTACTTAAATTCTGTTTTTACATTCCTGTATATTCACAGTGAGCATATGAATCTTTTTTTTTTTTTTTTTTTTAATGGTGCATATGAATTTCGTTGACCTTACATTTTTGAAGTGAATTTTGTTAAGTTTTTTTTTGTATTACCATCTCTTGCATTTTTGAAGTGTAATTGTTTTGCTTTATTCAGATGCCAGTTTCTTTGTTCAAGGAGAAAATAGCAAGTGCTGTTGGTCTTCCAGTCGGCCAACAACGGCTAATTTTTAGGGGAAAGGTCTTAAAGGATGATCATCTACTCTCTGAATATCGTATCCTCCTAGTTTTGACTTCATTGTAGTGTCTTTCTCTCTCTCTAGAATTGTTTTCCTTTTTGTTTAATTTTTTTGGTTACTACCATGCTACCTTAGTTTAGAGAATTATTGAAAATTTTGTGTAAAACTGAGTTGTGCATTGAACTTCTCCATGTTTTAGTTTAGAGAATTATTGAAAATTTTGTGTAAAACTGAGTTATGTATTGAACTTCTCCATGTTTTCTGTTCTGGCGAACTGTTGGATAATTTGATTTTTTTTTTCTTCCCATTGACGTATAAATCTGTTCTCTAGGTACATAATTTCAAATATTATGATATGGCATCGTGATACTTTTATCTAGTTGCTCATTTGAAGGCCTAAATATTTTGAGACTTTTAATGTAGGAGGAAATGTATGCATATGCTGAAAATGTTGTTTTTTGCCATGTCCAAGTGATGCAGTCATAGCCCTGAGTTCGCATTAGATCTGACCTTGGAGAGAGACCTTTATTAGTCATATGAAAAGTATATTTAGAAGTTACATTTTATTTGTGCCATATTCGGTGTCTTCAAAGTCAAATCCCTTGTATTTTTGAGATGGGCAATTTCATGAGTCAAGTGTTGTCCAAGTCACATGAAATTATGTGCCATTGACTGTTATTCAGTTACCAATCTAATGAGCACAACAAGCTCAAGTTGTTGCAGTTCTGACATAATTTGGATAACTTGTGGTGTCCCATTTACTGACAGTTACTGACAGTGTGTTATCTAGTTATGAATTTCAGTCTTTTCTAAAGTCTTCACAGCGGTTGATATTATATCAAGTCGGTCTATACTCTATATACTCATTTTCATGCGAATTTACTAATAAAGTGAAGGTGAAGTAAAGCCTCCATTTACCGGACAAGAAAAGACTAAGGGGGTCATATCAAAAGTTCACAAATTCAAAATTCCCTCCTTTTTCAAAATAAAAGTAAAAAAGCAACCTCCTTTCTCAACTAAAAGATAAAAAAATCTACTTTTTACACAAAAAGTAAAAAAGATTTCTTATCAAGCAACTAAAGACAAAAGACTATGATAACCCCCTTATATTTTATTCTCTCTTGATTTGATGCTTTACATCCTTCATTCTACATGTAAAGTTCCCAAATGGGCCAGGCATTCTTTCTGTTGTGAATGCAAGACTCACACTCCTTTATGCGAAGGCGCCTTGGGAAACACCTTTGGCGATGACTATCATAAAATGTCAATAGTTGCAAGTTTCAGTTTGTTTTGGTCAAAAGCCAAATAATTTCTGTCTGGACAATGTTCTGAACTGAACAGCCACACTGAAAAAACTTGGTTTGGATTTCGAACCATTTCGGCCTAAACTTTTTTTTATAGAGAGAGAGAGAGAGAGAGAGAGAGAGAGAGAGAGAGAGAGAGAGAGAGTACAACTAGTCGCTGGACAGCGAAAAAGAAAGGAAAAGTCGCTGGACAGTGAAAAAGAAAGGAAAGGGGTGGCAGGAAAAACCAATAATATTTTTTAACTTGTACCCTTTAATAAGCCTACTTAAGGAAGGTTAGGGTTGCAAATGGGTCGGGTTCCAGATGGAACCATGCTGGAACTGGATTCAGATCTGGATCCATTTCTTGAAGGGCAGATTCGTAATCAGAACCGGTTCTGTCACGATAACTGTTACATGGTTCTGGGTATGATTCTGGTAAAAGGACGTGGATCCGGTTCTGGACCCAGTTTCAATTTCTTCTCTGGTTCTGGTTTAGTCTAGTTGTGCTGGGTGCTGGGCTTTAGAGAGAGACTGAGATTCTGGGAGTGGAGTCCTGTCTTAGAGAGAGAGAGAGAGAGAGAGAGAGAGAGAGAGAGAGAGAGAGAGAGAGCCTAACTTTGTCGAATGACTAAAATATCCTCAGTTTTCTTTGCAAAAGGTTTGGGTTCTCAGGCGGAATCGGTATGAACCCTGAATTAGACCCGTTTCCTTACCGGGTCCTAGATCAAGTTCCGGGTTCAGATCTGATTAATTATTGGAACCAAAATTTGGTTCTGAATGCAGATTTTTGAGGATCGGACACTCGGATATCTGTTTGTATCCCTAAGGAAGATGTAAACCATTAAAAATTGCTCATTTTGCATTTGGAATCACATTGCACTATTGATTTGATAGAATAAATCAACTGTATAAAATTTATGTTACTTTTAAATTTTAATATTTACATTTATCATTATATATATATATATATATATGGGAGATGCTCCTATGAGAGCATCTCTCACCTTACTATGAGAGATAAGGTGGGGGCCCTCACATTTAAGTTGTTGGCATTGGATATGGATGTGAGGGCCCCACCTTATCTCTCATAGTAAGGTGAGAGATGCTCTCATAGGAGCATCTCCCTATATAAATATAAATATATATATATATTGAAATATAACTCCTAAATGTTTCACCAAAATTTCAAATCGGCTGAAACATTTTGGTTTGGAGGCTAAACTGAAACTAGGTCTGAAATGAAATTTTCAACTGACTGCTGGAAACTTTGAAGAAGATACTGTGATGACTCCTTTCTCCTTAAACCTTCACATCAGTTGGTAGTACTGGTAGAGCAAATACGTTCCTTGGAACTCTCCTTCTTTCCAACTCGAAATCATATCCTAGTTTATTATTCAATTGTTTTCCGTTTCACTTATTGTAAAGTCGTTAGTTTGCATTCATCATCCCTTTTTACAGTTGTCTTTGTTTTGTTCTTGTTACTGCTTTTCAAATTCTCTATTATTTTTCCCAATCTTCCCCAAATTTCCCAATTTTCATAACCCTAAATTTACCTCCAAATTACACCCCCAAAACCTCATCCAATACCCCAACTTACAGTCCTTAGTTGACTCAACTCAAAGAAAACCTTGCTTTCCCCCTCAGGTCCTCGTCACTCCGAACCCCGATCATAATTCCACCTAATACTCAACCTAAATTCTAGTAGACTAATACTCCAATTAAACTCTATACCCCACTTGAAACTTATCTAGAATCATCCCAAGACGTGTTCCACAAAAAAATCCTAATTAGCCGCTATCATTTGATTAAAAAATCCCCTCTCAGAAAATCTTTACTTTTGCCTGGAAAACACACCCAATGTCATGGGTTATCTTGAAGATGTAATATTTGATCTTGACAGAGGATGAGAGGAAGAGAGAGTTGGAAATAAATTGGGTGTCCTCATAGGAAATCCATTCATTATTCTTCCAGCTAATAGGAATAAACATGAAAAACAACTAGAACCATGTGGTTTCTCATGAATAACATGTGGGCCCCATCTTGGGTCATCTTAAGTATATGACCATGTTAGCATTTAATCGGTGATAGAATAACCCATATGGTGCATCCAGTTTTGTGTCCATTGATTCACGCATGAAACATGCCCATTTTTTGAGAAAAAGCACGAAACACTACTCTAACAATGACTTTCCCAAACAAAATCAACAAAAAACTCTTAAACCAATTATGTCAGTTTCCTAATGAACTAGACCCTCAACAAGAAAACAAATAAATATACAATTTTTCCACATGGATTCTTGTGCAGAAGCACATTAATACCACCCACTTCTATGAATTTTGGCAAGTATGGGGCCCTTGGTTCTGATGTCGGCCTCTATTTTGGGATCTTGAAATCCTTGCATCTGCATGAGAACTAAGATGTAGTGACTTTTTTTCTTCCGGGATAAGAAAACTCATTTGTACCTTTCTAATAATGATAATTCACTTAAGCGATCCTATGACAGTGCTGTGCTTTGCATGCAAATCTACTACTGCAACTTGGTTGGTGTGACTGAGTGGGCTCTAAATTGTAACAAAGATGGTTTTTTTTTTTTTTTAATCCTTCTTTGGTACATGCTCTTTGTTCATAGTTATTAGCACTCCCCTAGCTTATGTTCTTCCTCAAGCGTAACTTCTTTGCATGTTTTTGACGTTTTCCACTTCTGTGTGCTTTCTTGTCTCTTGACTATAACTAAACATACCTGTTTTATTTGCTTACTTTTGCAGTCGGTTCTGCTTATTTGATTTCTTTCTTTTCTTTTCTTTTCTTTTTTTTTTTTTTTTTTTTGCATTTTGCTCCTCTTTTTTCTGTATCTGTATCCTTGTGTCCCTTGACTATGACAAGATCTGGAAGATGGACATACACTGCATTTGGTTGTGAGGCAACCAGTCCAGTCCCAGACTTCATCTGGCACAAGCTCTGGAGAGTCCAATGGAAATCATGACAATCAAGGTGTTAATTCCTTAGCTACATTAAATTATGAACTCATGGTTTGATATTCTGCTTATGAACTGCTTGATTTTCTTCGTTATAAAAAAAAAAAAAAAACTGCTTGATGTTCTTTGAGATAGAAACTTTTCTTGCCAATATGAATTTCATTTGTCCACATTTAATTGTAAACAGTACCTCAGCTGCCAGCGACACCATAGTTGGCTGAAACAAACTTGGTTGTGAAGTAGAAAAACAAAAAGATATGGGTCCCCAAGGTTGGGAGGAACAATAAGAAGGAGATAAAATGAGAGTTGGTTTGTTATTATTTGATCTGGTGGAACCGTGGAAGTTTGCAACTCCATAGGACATAATGTTTCTCTGTAAGTGGCTAAGGCTATTCAAAGTGGCTTTCTTGGGCTTAATAATGCTCTGATGGGTATTTGGTTAACACTTTTCATGGGACAGAAGTTACAGAAGATAAAGCAAGAGCTCCATGGAGATTTTGTTCCATACTAGACTCAGCCGATTTTTAGATCTATGCTCGCAATTACATCACTTGGGCAGGTGGACCATGGACTCCATCTTCATTCCATCATTAGACAACTGATGCCTATCATGATGTTTAGCCTTATTGTGATTCCATCACTAGATGGGTAGGTCTCGCCATGATTTCATTTGGGTTAGTGGACCCACCATGATCAAGGATTCAATCATTCCTTTGGTGTGAAGGACCCACCATGATTCAGAACATCTAGTTTTTTTGGGGAGAGGATTAGTACTGATGGAACTGAGTTCAACTTCCTATTTATGTGTAAATGTCCTACCACATGGGAAGGTGGTGTTACCAAGGCTTTAGGTATAAGGGTTTTGGCCTTTTAATTATGCTTTTGCACCCCCACAAAACTGCATATGTAAATAAGTGCAAAAGGGGGAAAAACTTAGTCTTTCACCATGCCAGTGCGAGGATTGGAACTTTCCACTTGGATCTATGAAAGTATAAACATTTACTATTTGCTATTTTAACCTACAAGCATGGTTCAAAATAACATTGTGGCCTCATTACTGGCCATAGCAGTTGAGGCCACTATGCTATTTTGAAAAAAGCAACGCTGTCTAGCACCAAGTGGAGCCAAATAGTTTTTTTTTTTACGGTTTTTCCTATTTCTTCTCAATTACTTTTTTCTATAGTTGTCTTTACCATTATATTGTTCCAAATCACTAAATAAACATTAGATTGGTTGCTACACAAGATTCGGATATTTTTTGACCACTTAAGAAACTCACATCGCTGCGTTGCTACGTATTGCTGCAACCTCTAGGTATTTTGCCCGTTTTATAGCGTTTTGGCCACTGGCCGCTCTGCCCATTGCAGCTGATATTTTGATCCTTGCCTGCAAGCATTGTGTAAAATTACAGTATTGGTCGCTATTGCGGTTGACCCAAAAATTGATACGACGTTGCATCGCTTTGTGGTTTGTGGCCATCGTAGTCCATCGTGGTGTGAATTTTTTTCTACCTTAAAAATTGAAAAAATATTCAAAAAAATCCAGAACATTGGAAAATGTTAGAAAACGATGTTTTTTTCCCATTGGCACGCTATATTCCAAAATATTGTCTCCCAAAGTCAACATCCTGCATTGTTGTTAAATCTGTAACTGTTGACTTTTTTTTTTTTTTTTTTGGCAACTGCAATTCTATTAGAGATCAACCGCAGAAGAGACATATTGAGAAGCATAAAAATGGAAAAACACCATCATCCAAAAACACAGGAAAAAGGGAAAAGACAACCCCCAAAATACACCTAGCCTCAACGAGGGAAGATGTTTACTACAATCTGATCTCCCAACCTCTTCCTTGGCAAGAGCATCTGCCTTCTCATTGGCGAACCTCTTCACATGCAAGGAGACGTTGAGCTTAGAAGCTAAATATGTCCAGTTTTGATGTTTAATTTTTGTGCCTCTATTATAATTTATAAATTAATTACTGTAGCTCATATGTAAAATCCAAACCATTCAAATAACTGTCACTTCTCAGCTTTGAAATAATCTCACTACAATCAGAGTTGGGCCCACATTTGAATTGGTCGTGCTATGTGATTAGAATAATTAGAGTGAGGATATTTTGAAAATTTTGTATGCTTCATAGTGGATCCACCTAAAAAATTAAAACATCAAAATAATTGCCTCCTTTTGTATGGGCTTTGGCCAAATTTCATTTTTAATGGATATGCGATACTATCAGATTGATTGATTTATTTTATTTTATTTTAAATTGATTGACTGATCAATTTGACAGTGGGGCTAATCTCCTATTAGAGTGAAACTTGTCCAGGGCCCATATAAAAGAGCAGCAGTTATTTTGTGTTTTTTTTTTTTTTTTTTGTAGGTGGGCTCCTTTGTAACCACAGATTGGTAATGTTTTTAAATTACATTCGTTTGTGTAACTGATAAAAAGTAAAGAAACTAAAAGAGAAGAAAAATACTTTACAAGGTTATTTGCCCTTTCATTTTGTCTGATATAGAAAGAGGGGGAGAGAGGAGAGGAGGAGGAGGAAGGAGGAAAAGGGGGGGGGTGGTGAGGAGCGCGTACTGAGGGGAAAAAAAGGAAGAAGAGGGAAATGGAAAGGGAGAGTAGGAGGGAGGAGGGAAATGAAATGAAAAAGGAGAAAAGGGAAATGAGAGGAGGGGAGGGAAGAAAAAAAAAAGGAGGAATAAGTAGAGGAAAGAGGAGAGGAGAAAAGGAATTTTACCTAGAGCGGCTTCACCCCCTTGCCCCCTTTTTTTGAGAATTTCAGCCCTATATACTGTTACTGAAAATATGGGCCGTTACGATCAACATTTGGCCAAGATATCAGTCTGGACCAATATTTTTAAAATCTCGGCTGAGATAGACCGATATTTTGGCCATTTGTTTGGTAACCAAGACCAAAATCTATAATTATATTCTTATCAGTTCGATCAAGGCTGATACTGGTACGTTATGTACTGATATCAGCTGATATTTTAAACGATGCTTGCAAGCACATTCTTTTACTGTGAGGAGGGATACTTGGAACACATTTGGTTTTTAGTTTGTGTTCAGAAAGTTGCTGAGACATTTGACTGATAGAGAAAAGATACAAGACACTTTTTCTTTTCTATTTTGTTACTTTTTGTTTGTGTTTTTCTTTTTCTGCATTGGAAGAAAAATGCAAGGTTTCACCTTAGAGGCCACTGGGTGGATCTTTCTACTCTAATATCTCAACGTATTTGTATTTAGTATTTCCTATTGCAACTTTCAAGGACATTAAAGTTTGAACTGTAATGTTGACTTGACAAAGATCTGCTATGCAAACTAACTTTTGTGCATTTCTCACGGCAAAAGATACTCATTTAATATCAAGGTCCTACACTATGGATTTTTATGCCTAGGAACTATTTGCTGGGAATCGGTTCTAGTAGTTTTTATAGTGTGTATCTTTGTTGTGTTTGACAGGAAATGATTCCGCTCCAGGTGCACCTCATAACAGGGTCGGGCATGTTTCACACAGTGTGCTGCTTGGAACTTTAAACGTCAGGGACCAAGTTGAAGGCATTGTTCCTGACCTTTCTCGGGTATGTTCTGCTGTGCAATGAGTGAAAACCAGTTGATTGTAGTATTATTGAAGTATGTGACGCTAGTTCATTGCGTGTCTACCTGTGGCAGTATTTTAGGGTTCTTATTTATTTTTCTAAATTATTGACTGATAGGTTCTAATTTCTTATTTTCCTTTTAGATTATTGGGGCTGTATTGAACTCTTTTGGAATTGGGAACCTAGTTACAGCTGCTGGGTCTGGCAACACATCATCTGGCAATGCTGTGAGTCATACTCTCCTTTAAGCCATTGATTTTATTAGATGGTAAACAAAAGTTCATTGATAAAAAGTACAGAAAATAAGAATACTAATATAGAAATATAGTGTGGAAAAGCAAAAGTATAATTCTATTCCCCTGCGAAGAAGGAAAAGAGGAATAGGAAGATGAGCCAAAACGAAAAATAATCTAACATCACAAACTCTCTCCTATGATCATTGCTTAGTTATGCTGCTCAGACTTATCTAAAGAATTCGACATTTGAGTTAGTAGTAGCACTCCTTCTGTGTGAAACTTTACTAGACAAGTATAGCTATTCTTCTTAATTTCTCTAATTGAATGTATCTACATGGCCTTTTACTTTTACTGGTTTCCCATTTGATTGCATTAGACAACTATCGATCATCAACCACGCTGAAAATTGACTTCTTGAAAATGGGTTATGCACTGCATTTACTGTGGGCTTGCCGTGATGTTACACTTGTCAGGTAAATACCACCACTCAACCTGACCAAGGCATTGAGACTGAAGGAGCTCAAGAGAATGCAGGCAGTAGGAGTCAGGGACAGCCAGCACAGCCATTCTTCAATCTCCCATTTCAAGCTCTGCATGGGATGGTAGCAGTTCCTTCACTACAAATGGTTGTTGTTTCTTCATCCACTTTAAGTTCTTACTACTAATTGTATTTCTTGGTGATTCTCTTTTGACACCTTATTTGTATGTAGTTCAGGTCATTCCTGATTCTTTGACAACACTTTCTGAGTTCATAAACCGCATGGAGCTGGCATTATCTCCAAATGGTGACATTTCTGGGTGCATTTTCCATTTTTGTGTGATAACTGATAACCAACTTGTTTCTTTGTTTAATTCAATCTTTTTGTAATTTATGTAGGTAATTCGACACCCTCTTCCCTTGCCAATGTTAGAGAACCAAGGCAAGAATTTTCTTCTTCTATTGCACGGGGATTGCCAACACCTGAGGTATTAGTGACTGTTATGCGACAAGCACAGCAACTCCTTAGTGGCCCTGCAAGTGCTGCACTTTTGGTAAATATTATATCCCTTGCTGTATTTTTGTTCAGATAGATTCTTCAGATGGATTCTTTTTTGCCAGTTGTTTATGTTGGTATTTGAATATAATTTTGTCACTTAAATGAAAAGGAAAAGAAAGGGACATGTTCATCATGAGAGTGGAACTTTGTAGAGTGCAGCATGTTCTTCTGTTGATCTGTATTCTGATTTTGGAAGCTTTAAAAGTCTGAACAATGGCGGTTAAATGTTTTCTATGCAGCTCAGTTTATAGTATCTTTTCATCCCTCGCCTCTTGGATTTACTGTTGACTAAACTCGTTTCTTTTTCCATTTTTCCTTTTAATGGGAGTCGAGAGAAACTTAGGATCACTTCGGCTCCATGGATTTCTATTATACGAAAACCTTGATTCTAAGATCTCTGAATTCATGGAAAGCCTATATAGATGTGTACATGTGCATATATGTATATATGTATTTGAGGGCACCCACTGCCAATCATGATACTAATTTGTGGACTGCATATGATCGATACAACCCCGTTATATTACGTCCCCCTCCCTGGTAAATTAGCATTCATTGCAATTTGACGCTCATTGGACTAATAGCAGCCGCTAGATTTTTTTCTCAAAAGATTCATTATATATATATATATATATATATATGAGAAATATTCAAGTGCATCTATCCCTCACCATGTGTGGTGAGGGACATCCCTTTTTGCAAAGTTTCAAGTATAAAATGGGATCTTCCCAAAAAGTACAAAAGCCCTTTTGTACTTGAAACTTCCCAAAAACGGGTGTCCCTCACCACACATGGTGAGGGATAGATGCACTTGAATACGAGAGAGAGAGAGAGAGGCTCTCCTAAGCTTATGATAAAATTTCGTAAGCTCATGCTTGTGGGGCCCACCTCTGGTCCATTCATATGCCCCCCCTAAATTGCACATATCCACCAACTTTCGGTCAAATTCGAATTTACTGGACCATTGGATCGACTATGTATCGATCCGAATGTATTGTTAACCATTTAACTTTTGGGTCCATATGGAGATGATAGAAATCACGGTTGGGGCTGATTTTTTGCAGAGATGAGGATCCCATGAAGTCCTTGAAATCCCCCCATCCCCATCCCCAGGTGGGCCCCACCATACACTTGAGCTTACCTTATCCTAAGCTTGAGCTAAAGAGAGCTGGCCCATACACACACACACACACACCATCAATAGGTATAATCCATTTTATTTAAGAGTTTTTAAGTTGTCAAAGTTTGAGGTTTGCTTGATTAAGGGTTGGGTGATCTCTCGACTTTACATGTAAGTAGTTGTGGGGAGGGGGGGAGGGAGGGAGGGAGGGGAGGGTCCAGTTTGATCAGCATGGTCCTTTTTATTTGACCTGCATCCAGTGTGATCAGCTTATTTGAACCTTTCGTGGGTGATGAATAGTTTGGTTGAGATTTCCATGTTACTACAAATCTTGAGGATTTCTGAAGTCCCTCAAAATCTATGTTCTAGGTTGGAAGTAAAAACCTGTCCAATTAAAACGTGTCATCTTTCCACTGTGTGCCAATTAGCCAACTGCTCCATGGTGTCAAAAGGAATATCTTTTAACTGGCTTTCTTCAAACGGCTTCACTTTTCAATCTTTTCAAGTGTTGTAGGTTTGTAGCAGTCTTCTTTGCTCTTCCAACTTGCAACCTGCTGATGGCGGAAGCTAAGCACTGGGCTGTGCCCACTGTGGGTCCAACTGAATGGACCAAAAACAGGGACCCCCTACCCCCCTCCACTTTCTCCTCCCCTGTTCTTCCTCTAAAATACACCGGATCCATGGGGTTAACACCCATGCGAATGGACTGGGCCCACAGATTGATTGCACACCCATGCAAATGGACCATGAAGCCGTTAAACTTGTGGGTCCCGAATGAAGATGATATGATTATCAAATGGGCCCCGAACTTGGTAGATAGATAGGACCCAACCAGATCTTTAAATTCCCCCAGTCCCATCCCCAGTTGGGCCCCACAGCCTGGTGCAGTGCATGCATCGTGCATTGGATATATATGGAAATATTCATATGAGAAAACCGTCTCGTCGTGTCTGTAATGTGCTGCGATTGCAAATCTATATGTTTAATGTTACTTCGTGCTGCAGCCTCAAGTGTCCATCCATCTAATTAGAATTCATGAATACGAACTGCCACTTGTAGATCCATACACTAAGTTTCGTCCTCCCAAACAATGTAATTTTGGTGAGTTGTTAACTGGAATTCTCTTATTACTACTATTTAGGGTTATTATTTTGCATATTTATTTTCCATGCCCTGCTGAAGTTAAAGAAGTGTAGTATGTCTGTTTGAGTAGTTCATTGTTAGGATTCGTCAGAACTTCACATCTTGTAGTTACTTGCAGGATATCTCAATGCAGATGTTCATTGTTTTGTTGCTTGTAGTTCCATAATGATGCTATAGTCTTACCACACAGAACATTATCAATACACAAATCCTGGGGTCTCTTTTGGTGTATGGCTAGTGTTGCAAAGGAGTAATAGAGGAGTAGCGCCTTGTTTTCATTGAAGTGTGACTTCTATTTCAGTGTGTTAATGTTCTTTATAATAGAACTTGTGTGTGCTCATTACCATCAAAAATGGGGATATGTGTTTGAATATCAGGTGCCCACTGTTTTCTATCTATGTTTTTTTTTCAAGGAAAACGACCACTTGGAACTATGAATGAGAAAGGCGAAGAATTAAAGGTGGGAGTTGATGACATTAATTTAAGTTCCCAACTTTTTCTCCTTTCTTAAGAGATTGTGTAATACCAAATGGTCATATTAGTGCATTTTTGAATTTTTTAGATTATATAAGTGGGCCCACTAGTGGTACTAAAAAAAGACATTGGTGGGGCCCTCTATAAAATTCAATGGTTGGGTTAAAATCTCCTTTTAAATTGCAATGCAATATGAATGTTTTACCCACTTATGGATTTCGTAGCATTTCTTTTCATTTCAGAACTTTTAAAAAAGACGTTGATGGGGCCCACTAGTGGAACGAAAAGAAGACATTGGTGGGGCCCTCTATAAAATACAATAATTGGAATAAAATCTCCTTTTAAATAGCATTGCATTTTGAATGTTGTAGATTACATAAGTGGGCCCACTAGTGGATTTCATAGCATTTCTTTTCATTGCAACGCTGAAAAAATACATTGGTGGGGTCCTTTATAAAATTCACTAGTCGGATTAAATCCTTGTCTTTTAAATAGCAGGAAGTAGATTGTGTGTCATATTTCTATTTCTTCTACTATTTTCTCTCTTGACAGACGCACATCCTATGATGCCCAGATACGGACACGGGTAAGGATACGGGACACAGGAACGAGCGTCCGATACGTAAACTTCAAAATTTTAGGATACGGATACGGGTACGGCATTCCTAGAAATATATAAATATAAATATTTGGTTAGGGATTTATTTTAGGTGGAATGCTTATTTTATCTCAATTTAGAGCTCAAATATTACAAGGCCCACTGTTTGTTTCAAATTTTCAATGAGGTGGGCCTCACAATACAATATCTCAGCATAGAAAAAGAGAAAATGAGAAAAGTGGGCCGAGTGGCTAATTGGATAAGTAGCCCAACATTAAAAAGAGAAGAAAAGAAAAATGGGTTGAGTGGCTGACGGGCTCAGTAGCCCAACATAAAAAAAAGAAAGAAACAAAACAGGCCCAACGGGCCCATACTCGTTTATAAGAGCGATGTATTCTTTTCCCCCCTTTCGTTGGCATCTCTAGGGCACGAACGAATGAGAAAAAAAAGCGAAGAAAGAAGACGAAGAAGAAAGAAGAAAGAAAGAAAGAAAAAAGAACAGAGGAAGAAAGAGAGGAGGAATACCTGGCACCTGGAGGTCGAAGTAGCAGCAGCAGCAGTCGAAGTATGAATGGAAAGTAGTCGAAGCAGGAGCCCTAGTCGAAGTAGGTGGGTCTCCTCCTCCTCTCCTCCTCCTCCTCCTCCTCCTCTTTTGTTTTCCTTTTGATCAAACTAAGAGTGAGACAGAAATTGGCCAAAATGAAAAATCTGTTGAAATATTGGGCGAAAAATAATGCAAGCCGTATCCTAAAATTGGCCCCCCGTATCCGAGCCGTATCTTGCCGTATCCTGTACCGGTATCCGTATCGGACCGTATCGGTACGGGTACCACAAGTAATTTGCAGTATCCGGGTATCATAGCGCACATCTCCTAAATGATTTTGAAAGAAGAGTAAAAGTAGGAAACATCGATTCATTGCTGCATTAAACAAGGAGAAAAAGTCTCTACTAACTCTTCCTTCATTGGAGTGCAGAGACGCCCCTTTTCTAAGATGGCATTTTGTACGATTCGTTTTCCGAATCCAGATTCGTATCCCTAATCTTAATGGAAATGATTCGTATCTATGCAACGAATCCCATTTACAAATGAATCTTAGAATTCTGGTGTGAATCCGACGATTCGATATTCATTTCATTGAATCTTACGATTCAAGCGATTCGGTTAAGCGAAAATAACTATAACCAATAAGTTAATATTAATAATCTTCTATCTTTTTTCTTTCTTTATTCTTTCTTTCTTTCTTTTAGCATTTTTATTTTTAAGAGGTTATTTAGTAGTTAACGAAACCTCCTAAGAATTTTTTGCGGCTTTGATAAGATTTTAAAGATAAATAAAAAACATGCATTTAACTAAAGCATTTGACTGTACGTACAGTGCTTGTCTATATCTTCTTTTTTTTTTTTTTAATCTATCTATTTTGATTTTTTTTCCTATGAATATTTTCTTAACTTCAAGAGATATCCTACTGTGTAAGATTGATGGTTTGGATTTAATTTTTATTTTTATATTTTGATTTAAAGATAATAAAAAAGATATATTAATACTTTAAACTTATTTAACTATTTACACATCATTTATTTAATATATATATATGTATGTATATATTAATATATGTCATCAAGTTCTTGATATGATTGTATGATACACTTACTTGTTATTATATTTATACTGCTATAAATTGGAAAATGGATGGGTATGAATAATTACTTTTTTCTTTTTCTTTTTTTCATTTTTAATTATTTTTTTATTTTTATTAGAAAAATGAAAAAAATCTCATGATTCACGATTCGATTCAATTCATGGGTATATACGATTTCGATTTTGAAAATTATGCCAACGAGTGATGCTTTTTTGTGCCCTATTTTTTCTCCTTCAAGATGAAAGAGAACAATCACTTCTATTAACGAGAACCTATTCGTGGGGTCTACTATTAGAAAAATCCAATCCAATCAAAATAAATAGCATCATCTTTTATCTGTTCTCACCAAATTTCATTTCCATAGGAGTTGAGCCCACCATTAGATTTAGTACCGTGAAACTTGCTGTTTTTATAATGTGACAGTGGGCCCAGTTATTTCATCCATTGAGATTTAGAAGTTCCTATTAGTGATCTATTGCCACTTTTAAACTCTTACCTATTTGAAAAGACTAGAGATTAGAGATTGATTCCCACTAAATCTAAGGCTTATCTTTCCTAAAATTGCTCTATCCAAATATTTAGCTAAGATAAGAGGAAAGATGAATTGGAAACCGAGAGTAGTGTGAACTTATGTCATAAATTTCAAAGAAAGTCAAGCAGCTGCCTGACTTTCTTTGGATGTGCAAAAGGGGGCAAAACCACCCCATTTTAAGAGGGGCATTCTTTAAATTTGGAAACCAAGAGTAATATTAACTTATGACTTGAATTTCAAAGCAAGACAGCCTGCTGGCTGGCTTTCGTTGGATGTACAAAAGGGGGAAAATGCCCCATTTTAAGGGGCATTTTCTATAATTCCTCATATATAATTGTAAGTATATATATTGTAACAACCCGGGCTCACTATCACATGATATTGTCCGCTTTGGCTTATAGGATTTCAACCCAATCTTACCGCACATTTTTTAAGGGCCTGATGTGGGGTTAAGGCTAGGCCGCACTTATATGCCCTGGTCCAGGATTTGCATGTTTTTAATGTAGTACTTATGCACCATTGCATACCCAGTCCTTTAGAGTTTCCCCTGCCCTCTCTCTCTAAGTGGATGCTCACCAAACCCAACGGCCCTTTTGCAGGGGGGCCATAGGCCCACAGGCGTGGCATACTTTCCTACTAGAATTTAGAGTTGTCTTTGGCTCTAATACCATCAGTAATGACCTGGGCCCACTATCCACAAGATATTGTTTGCTTTGGTTCATAGGATTTCAGCTCAATCTTGCCGCACAATTTTAAAAGGCCTCATGTGTGGTTAAGGCCGGACCCTACTTATATGCCAAAGATCAGGACTTGCATGTTTCCGATGTGGGACTTGTGCACCATTGTATACCCAGTCCTTTAGAGTTTTTCCCATCCTCTCTCTCTCTGGGCGGATGCTCACCGAACCCAAAGCACTTATACATTATACATTTTGGGGGTGGGGGGGTCTCTGGCGCGACATATGTATATGTATGTATGTATGTGTGTGTGTGTATAGGGCCCTCCTCTCCTCAGCTCGAGCCTCGAGCTGACGGGGGAATCTGTCCGCTCAAGCTTGTGGGGCCCACAAGGGCTGGTGGGATTTGAAGATCTGCATGTGGGCTCCTATGGACAAAAGACCATCCCAATCAAATCATCCAAACCTTATCATCCAGGGCCCACAAGTTTATCCATTTGAATGGGGTTTGTAGTCAATCCAATGGTCCAGTCCATTTGCATCTATCCAATCCTGGGGCCCATGTGATATTCAAGGGGGGTATGTGTGCGGCCCAGCCGGATGACCCAACAGTGGGCCCCACATGTGTGAGCGGACAGAAATCCCCCGTTTGCTTGAGTTGAGGAGAGGATTTCCCATATATATATATATATATATATATTATATATGAGGATCACTAGAAAACGCTAGGGCATTTTCAAAAGAGAGAACGCCCCGTTTTTGGACAAATAAGAGGTGGAGAGGATTCATAAGAGGAATTTCTTAGGTGGACTCTTGTACTTTTGTACTTTTTAGGTAAGAGAAGAGAGGAGTTACAAATATGAAACTATCGGATCTATTTTTTCTTCACGTGGAGTTGTAAAAAACGATGCATTGGGTTCCTATTATTTCTCCCTCCCTCTTTAAATTACTTAAAACAACTTTCCACATCTCCATCTTTAAACCACCAATTAATACTTATCCTCCTTTTTTTCCTTCTTGAAAGCAAACATTATCATTTACCTTCTTGATGTTTTCTCCTCCTTATATGGAAGGTTTTCTCATAAAACCTTGTGTGGGCCTATGTTGATTGACGTGAAATTGGGGTAGATGCTAATTTAGATATTAATTATGAATGTTTTTTTTATTTTGTAAGGGACCCACTTTTATTTATAGCATTGTTTTAACTTCAAATAGTTTAGATTCATACAATCAGGTGGTGGACCAAAGTTTTAATAAGTGGGTATTCTTGAATAAAGAAAATAAAGAACGCGACTTATTTAAGATGCATTTTTGAGAGGAGAGAAAATAGGAAGATAATAAATGGTAGTTTTAAAGGAGAACTAGTCTCCACACGGACCACACTATTGAACATTAGACAAGGGGCAGAAACGCCCCTTTTTGAAGTGTGCATTTTGTAGAATCCCATATATAGTGTTCACTAATGCTTCAAAGATTAGATAAACCAATGCACTGGTTCAGCACTTCCCGTCTATGTTTATCTGCTAAGGCATGTGTTCCATAAATTCCAGTGATGTAGAACGGGCCACAGTGGTCCCACCCAGTTAGAGATATATTTTATTATATTTCCTTTTATGTTTCCTAATTATTAGTTAGCATATTTCTAATTGTAATTAGGCTAGTTTCTATCATTGGTTTAGGTTTGCTTTGTAATTAGGCTAGTTTCTATTATTGGTTCAGGTTTGCTTAGGCCCTAAGCTTGCTTTTCCAATTACTATAGCATTGTAGAGATGAAAGTCTCGGACTTGATTATTGAATAGAATCGAGGTTTTTTCCCTCGGAGAGGTGTGTCCTCATGTTGAAATCTCTGGGGAGATAATTTGAGGTGTCTGCGGATTCTTGGCACTCCTCGCAATCCCTAACCTAGGGCTTGCATCATCCAGGCTCCTAAAAAATACGCGGAGTAATCGAAATACAGATAATCATAAACCTTTTTGCACTTGTTCAATTCGAATCACATAATTTTTCTTCGCATTTCTTGTCATTTCTCAAGCTCTTTAAAAATTTTACAGTAAAAAAAAAAAAAACACTATATTTAATGGAAGTTCTTTCACATTACATGTGTTAGATTTCATATGTTCTGATATTTTCTGAAACATGCATTGTAACAGTTGATGCTGTGTAATTGCAAGTCATAACTTGCTTCGCCTTGTAGGGTATTGCAGGACATCTAGAAAGAGAAGGGAACACTTCTGATACAGTGACACGGGGTCAAATTCAGGCTGAAGCAATGCAAGTAGGAGTTGTCATGCAACATCTTGGTTCTCTTCTTCTAGAGCTTGGCCGTACAATTCAGACATTGCGCATGGGGCAGTCTCCTGTATGTTTCTCTCCTTGTTTCAATTTCAGATTTTCTCCTGAGAGTTTTCATTTTGAAATGCATGACAAACTGTAGGCTGAATCTGTGATAAATGCGGGACCGGCAGTTTATATATCTCCGTCAGGACCGAATCCTATCATGGTTCAGGTTATCAATGATATTCTTTGTATTTTTTTCATTTACTAGTTCACTTCTAGATTTAATTCTCATGATATAGTCTAATTTTTCAACGCAGCCATCTCCTTTTCAAACCAATACCCCCTTTGGCATTTCTTCGACTGTTCGTCCAGTGTCAAACCCTGGTATTCCTGTTCCAATTGGACAGGGAGAAGTGCCTCGCCACATCAATATCCATATCCATGCTGGTGAGAATGATACAGTTTACATTTTTTTTTTTTTTTTTTTAAATGATAAAGTTTACATTCCTTCTCATCATGAAGGGCTATCTTGACCTTGTCTCATCAACAGGGACATCAGTTGCACCTGGAGTATCATCTGTTGGGGCCAGTGTGAATACAGGGGAAACGGCTACGGCTAATGTTGGACCGCATCCAACTCAGGCTCCAGGAACCAACAATGGAACTGGTTCAGCTTCAGTCCCAAGACGTGTACTGCCAGTGAGAAGTGTTGTTGCCGCAGTCCCGACACGCTCCCCTGCAGAAGCTGCCAGTCATTTTCTTAATGCTTTCTATCCTCTTAATGCAAGATCTCAGCAGACAGCTCCTAGCAATTCGGTTTCTTCCCAAGGCTCTAGTCTGGCAGCTTCAGACAGAGACCAGCTCAGTTCAGGCAGTTTTTCACAGAACTCGCAATCTATTTCTCTTCCTGCAGTCATGGCCCCAGTGCATGCTCATGTTGGAAATGTTGTTGGGAATATACAAGGAGAGAGTTTATCTGGCTCTGCTCTTGGAATTGCTGACAGGTTGCATGCTGGTGAAGGAGTTCAAGTTCCATCAGGTTACTTTCTGTGGCACTCCTGATTATGGAAATATAGCCATCCTGATCACATACTTCCTGAATGACGAACTATAATGTTTTGATTTATTCAAGATATGCATTGTGATTAGAATTCTAGACAGCTGGGTCTCTTTATCGGTGATCCAGGCTGTTGATCTAGTGGACCTACCTTGGGTAGGGGTTGGATATACTAAATATTTAATATTTGGTCTTCTGTCTCTCTGACTGCCTTTCTTCCCTCTTAAGTATTTGTAAGGCGAATTATTGATGGCAAGTATATTTTGGAAAATTTGAGGTGAATCCTCCATTCTTGATGGGGCTCCTTAGATCAATAGCCTATAATATATCAACTGTGGTTCCTACTTGTACTGGATTGTCATATTAGGATCATTATTACATAGGCCAAGTGAATTCTCTTAATTGTACGTATGCTTGAGACCTATAATATCTCGTGAAATGGAACTATGCACATGCCAATTGACTTAAGTTTCTCCATCATGTCTACAGGCCCATTAGAGACTACAAACAATCCAACTTTAGGAGCACTTTCTAGCGAGTCAAAAGCTCAACCTGGAGAGAAAACTACAACCACGGTTGCTTCTGAGCACACTTCAAGCTCAAGCTTAGGCCCAGAGCCTCCTCAAGGTGGAAGAGATATTCCATTGGGATTGGGGTCGGGAGGATTGCAGCCTAAGGTGATTAACCACCCTTTTTTGTTTTTCCGAGCTTATGAAATTTGTACTATTTTGACTTGTTTTTTTAACTGGTTATAGGGTCTGTTCTGCACCCATATCTTTATGCAGGTCCCTCATTTTGTGATTAAATACTTTTGAAAAAGTTGTGTTGCAAATGTCAACAAGGGGTGTTGGACCCAGAGTGTCTCAAGATGAAAGATTCATTGCCCTGTGATAACTTTCTGGATCATTGACTTCTAGAATGTTTAATTGTAGGCCTCCAATCAAGTCTTCGAAACTGAGATTTGTGGGTTTATATAAATTGCCCTGGCAGGCCCATTAGATAAATGCCTTTGATTACTAACCGGCCCACACACTGCATAGGATGAACTAGGAAACCATACATCTGATGGGTCAGAAGTTATAGAATTTATCTGTTTGCAAATGATAGTTGTACATGGGCATTGTTCTTAGACATCTCTTATATTCTAGGAACCTAAACTGCTTTCAGTCACCTAATTCACGGTTTACCATGTCAATGCATGCAGATGCAGAGAAGAAGCAAGCAGGTAAAGTCGCTAGGAAAAGATGATGGAGTAGGCACCTCCTTACCTGTCACTCAGAATCAAAACCAAGAGTCCATTTCTAGGGGACAGCAGGTTCTCCAATCTCTTTTTTCTGGGGGAGACAACATAAATAGGACAGATACCAATGGACAATCAGTGCAGATGCCTCCTTTAATTGGTCAGATTATGAATGGCATGCCTTTGGGAGGACAAGGTGCCAATGGGCAAATAGATGTTGCAAACATGATGTCTCAGGTTCTTCAGAGTCCTGCTATGAACAGTCTTCTGGCGGGAGTGTCCGAGCAAGCTGGAGTCGGATCTCCTGCGGGGTTGAGAAGCATCCTTGAACAACTTACCCAGAGCCCTTCGATGAGGAATACACTTGGCCAAATTGCTGAGGAGGTAGGAGGGCAAAGGCAAGAACTTGGGAACCTCTTTTCAGGGCTGGGAGGTGACCAAGGTGGGATAAATTTTTCAAGGATGTTTCAACAGCTGATGCCTGTTGTTTCCCAAGTTCTCAGCCAGGGACCGGTCACAGAAACTTCTCGTGGAATGGAATCAGATATTCAGTCTAGTAATGGTAATAATGCAGGCAATTGCAGCCAAGCAGATGGAAATATCTCTCAGGTGTGTATTTTATTTGCGGTGTTATTTATTATGTCTTAGTTGTGTATTTGATTAGTTGATGCTTCCATTTGTTATCTGCTCTTCATATAAGAGCTTGCCATTTAAATGAACTTGAAGTTGCTGGTGTCACACTTTAGTGCTAGTCTATGTAGTGCTCTAAACTCTAAACAAAGGTGTTACAACTTGGAACCAGGTGCTTACTGGATCACCCTTGAGTAAAGTCGCTACTTGGTGCCCGAAAATGCCAAAAAGTAGTGTAAATGATTAATATAGATTAAAAATAGGATCAGTGTCCTATGAATCTAGAATTTTAAGGAACATGTGCTTTAAACAAATGGGGGCCTTTTATTCCCAATCGATCTTCTCCTTCTCATTCTCCATCTTCCCTCCACTTTGGCTCCTCAGTTCTCCAACATCGACCACCGGAGATCACCCTTCACTGACCACCCGACAGTGAGTCATTTCCCTCACTGATGAAGAACTTTAGGTGAGCTTAGACCACGTACTTGTTGATGAATAAATATGGTTATTTATGATTCTTTATGCCCACCAAACCACCAATGTACAGTAGTGATATTAGGAACCAAATGCCTTGTGGACTCTCCAGTCTCCACTGACGAAGAAACTAATCAGATCTGTGTTAAAGGACACTAACCATCTTATTTGAATGAGGACTTTTACAACTTCCGATAGTGGTGATTTGTGTGAGGTTACCATCTTGTTATAGAGATTGGGATCGTAATCAAACATGTCGTGGGTGTCGACTTGGAGAGGCTGGCCCTCCATTTCAAGGGTGAGATGGATGAACCTCATGTACTTAACTCTCATCAGCAGCGGTCGTGGACGTTGCAGAGGAAACAGAGGATGGTGGCATTGACATCTTGTATGCTGATGTTGGTGGCCCGGATGAACGTGTGGGGCCGTATTGGCTATGGGGTTGGCATTGGAGGAAGGTGGGGCATTGTCTGTGGATGCGGGTGTGGCTGTAGCGGTAGAGAGGGAGGGACCTGGTGGGGTGGGGTTTTGTAGATAGTGGAGGGTAAACAGCGGCGAAGGTGGTGAGTGGGGCCTATAGAGGCGGGGATGGGAGAGGAGGTGGTGGTGTGTACTGGGCTAGCACCAGTCTTCTGGAGAAGGTGCACTTGTGAACAACAACAATTAGCATAGAGAAGAAAAAAACCATCGATTGCTTAAGACCCTAAATTAAGAGAGATTTTCCGTTGGAATTGACAGGGGAAGAATCCACACACACACAAAGGTTGTCCTTAATAGAAAGAAAGTTGTAAAACTCAAACCCTAATTTGAAAACTTTGAGTTCTCATGTCCTTTTTTGAAATAAGCCAAAAACTTAGGGTCTTTTTTTAGAAAAAAAAAAAAGAGTTCATATATGTGTTTTGATTGAGTCACTATGTGTCTCACCGTATAGTCTCTTGTCAAACTGCCATTGCGTGCGAGTCCTATGCCAATTTCTACTAGCTGCCTTCCAGTTTGTATTAGTTTGTGCCGGTTGAAGTCAACCAAGTCGGTGCCAAAACAGTCAAGTTGGGGCTTTTTTAGGATATAATTACCTAGATCGTACCCATACTGATTAACATCGAGTCCACTTTGTGTTAGACAAATTTCAAGCCATGATTTTTAAGCATTTGAACTCCAGAAGTGGGTCCCCATAAACAGATTGCATTCTGCTCAACATTCAGGAACATTATTTGAGAGATCTGGATCTTCAATTGCTTTGGCCTTGTATCTCAGCTGCTCTCTAGCATACATGATGAAGGCTTATGGGGTCCTATTGGTGCTATTAGATACAAAAGGGCTTTGATCTATCTAAATGTAAGAACTTGAGTCCACTTGTGTTTCAGCTGTCTGATCTATGTCCTTGAATTGGACAGCCAGCACAAATCCTTAAGTCCTCTTGTATATGGTGGGTCTCGTGCAAAGTTACGAAATTCAGTTCGTTTCAAAATTCGGTGCAATTCGTCCAAATTTCTGTAATTCGGACAAAAATCCAGAATTTCGGCCGAATTGGCCGAAATTCCACAGTTTGGTTGATATTTGTAGTTAGCCTTTGAAATAGAAAAAAATAAAAAATGAGGGGCTAAATGTAATTTTTTTACCCAAAAGTAAAAGTAAAAAAAAAAGAAAAAAAACCCTAACTGATCCCATCTCATTCGCCCCCTTTCGTTTGAGAAGAATAAGAATAGGCAGCAACGGAATCTGCTGTTGCTGCTCATTTTGTTTGACTAAGAAAAGGAGGAGGAGAAAGAGAAAGAGCACCTGCTGCCGGTCCAACCTGGTGCTGCCACCCGAACCACCTGGTTGCTGGTGCTGCCGCTCGAACCAGGTACTGCTGCTACTTCTTCAACCTCCTGCTGCTTCTTATCTTTTTCATTTTTTTTATTTTCTCTTCTGCTACTGCTGTCAAAGTCGATGGGTGTTTTTTTCCCCCTTTCACCTTTCATTTTGCCCAGAGCTGTTAAACCAAAGACAACACTTGTTATGCCTTTTTTTCTGCCCCCTTTCCTTTCAACACGTGCCTCCTTATATAAGCTGGTTGGGCTGGGCTGGGCCAGCTGCTGTTTCGTAGCTGGCTGGCTGGGTCAGTAACTCAGTATAGCTTTTAGCAGTTTGCTGCTGTTTTTTTAATAAGCTCGCTGCCCCCTTTTTTCCTACTGTTATCTGCCCCTGATTTAGAAGAATAAACTATATGTATGAAACCATATTTTTTATTTTTAAGATTATTCATATATTTTTCTATACGTATAGATATTTTTTAAGTTTTTATATTTTTCCGAAATATAAATCCGAATCGTTTTGCCGAAATCCCGAATTGGCCGAAATATTTCGAATTTGGGGGCCAAACCGAAACGATGACTGAAACGAATTTCTCAACACTGGTCTTGTCACGTCCCCAAAATAAGAATTGGGAAAAATGTGAAAATTTAAAATTTAAATTTAAATTCTTGTGTTTAATACAACATAAGCTTCCAAAAAGTGGACCCACAAAAAATTTCAACCTTTGGTGAGTCAAAACAAATTTCATTAAATGCAACGGAAGCTTTATTCAATTGGTATCAAACGTTCATAAATGAAACCCAACAGAAAAATCAGATAAACATTAATAATTCAAGTTGCAGAATAAATTAAATAATTACTAGGAAAAGTTTATCATTAAAAGAAAGTTCATCTAAAGAATTGCTAAGATGATGATCTCTCTAACGCAGGCTCAGACGGCTCCAAAGCCATCTCCGGCATCCCACTCGGGTTCATCAGTTGGCTCAAACGTTTGTAACGTTTGACCCTCCTCTGTCTCCTCGGTAAAGTAGGGCTCGGTACCTATGCACCAAATATTACAAAGTAAATAGCAAGTACATAATCATAATTCGAAATTAAATACAACAACGAGAATAATATAGACAAGTGTGATCATAAAGAAGTAATGACAATGACAATGACACGAAAGAACGTATAACATAAACCAAATAAAACAAATGGAGCAGTATAATTTACACGAAGACAAGTGTCCCCCTTGTGGGTGGTCAATCCTAAATAAATCGGGAAAGCCCGTCCACATAGTCGGTGGTCATAAACCGATCAAATAAAACAAATTAGGATAACCTATTCACATTCAAAGCGGATTATAAGTGATCCGGACACATCGGTGATCAACCGTCCACATATCGATCTGCAGTCGTCCACAAATGACCCACATAAATATAAACATATATACATAATAGACCTGAATAATAAAGCTCCGACACAAGAGTCCTAAGTCAAAGTAAAGTGCTGGCCATTACACATTCCATATCATAATCAAATCGTCATAAATAATTTCCCAAGCCACTTTATAGTCCATAATACACAATAGGGTATGCATCTAAGATAATACATAACCTAAACTAAGATATGCATGCGAAGGTTAAGACATAATTACGAATCAATCCTAAGGTTAAACATAAGGTTTCGCACCCAATAACCACGGGCATCTCTAATAAATATAAGATCAATGCATCCCTTTTTCATTAATGGTGCATAGACCCAATTAAGGGTTTTCCAATAGAGATGGGTTGAACTCGAACCTATTAGGATTTGCTCGAGGTCATACCAGGCAATAAACCCCACGTTAGTAAGATACCGTTTGCCTGGACGGTATTTACTCGGTCTAATGATCTGATTAATTAAGTCCAAAATTATAATTTTGACACATTAAAATCAAATATAACATTTAATATTTAATTTACAAATTGATAAAGATAAATGTCCTTAATTTATAATTTTTGAAAGCTTAGGGTCTCATCTTAGTGTATTACCAAGAATATGAATTTTAAGAATTAAATGGGTTCATTAAGGCTACAAAAGGTTTTTGCTAAATTCAAAATATAAAGGGGTCATATGATAAAATAAAAGGGCATGGAATACATGTGCTGTAATCACACAATTTCTCTCATTCCCATGTTATCTACATTCTCTCCTCCTCTCACACGTCACCTCCATTTCTTTTTTGTATTTTAACTTAACAACACATGTCACCACCTAATCTCTCTCTCTCATTTATCCCCACAAAATCCCATACACCCCCAGACCACCTAACCTCTTATCCCCATCTTCACATCAGCCAGCGCATGTTCTGTATCAGAACTTCTGCAACATAACTTCTCGCCTAAATCATTGCTTGCTAAAACCGTGGGTCCCTCTTATCAAAAATCCAGATCAAACCCTACCATCATGATCGCCCAGGCCTATATGGCCGGATGCCCGGACCAGATCTGTGATCCGATCGTCCCGCGGCCCCACAACCATCAGATATACATAACAATCCCTCTTTCCCCCTCATTCACGCCTTCAACTGATCATACTAAGGGATGGTGGGCCAGGGGTGTTTACTGCATATGAGTTCAGCCTTTTTAAGGTCGTCTGTGGGTCATCATCCGGATCCACGGATAAGATCATGCATCAAGTGGCCCACCTGGGTCCCACTTCCAAAACACGGGAAAGTCCCCGTGAGCCGCCCAAGCACTGGTTCTCTACTGGTTTGCAATGGGCTGAATCGAGTCAAATTCCAATTAATAAGTCTACATTACAAACCGATTTACAAAATCTTAGTTGAGGAAATAAAAGAAATCATGCAATAGTAATATCAACACGAGAAAAACCGATTGAATCAACCCCAACATCTCCGATCTCATCACAAAAGCAGATTAACATGAAAAGGAGGGCATGAAAGGGTTTCTATATGCATTAACACGCAAATCAAAGAAAGAACACAAGTATTAAATCTACAAATTATGGTTAGATACTTGCCTTTTACCGGGGTTGAAGAAATGCACAGATCCTAACCCAAATCGAGATTCTCACAGCGATTCCCACAGCGTTCGAGAAAAATCCTATCACCGATCTGACAAAGAATATGGGAAAAAAATGCTTAGATGAACAGATCGATGGTATTCCTATCCCAAATCTACCATTGGAAAGAAAAAGGAGATAACCCAAGAATATAGATCTACTCCTAATGGTTTAAGGAGAGGGTTACCTGAGATGAGAAAGTTGAACCAAGAATGATTGTGTCTTCAGATCTGGATCCTGATGGCTGGATCCTAAAGTTGCAGAGGCTTGGGAAGTTGAAAGAGGAAGAAGATGATGAACTTATGGGAGGAGTTGCAGAGATAAGTGGGGAGAGATAAAGACGCGTCGTTATTAAAACTAGGGATTAGGGGAATATTCTTTGGTCGTAAGTTATTGGGTCAAAACTACGGGTCAGGTCATCTACCCATTAGCCCAACTCACCGATTCACACACTTAATCTAACGTGTGCCCCACTTAATCCTACCCGTTTAAATAACTAAAATATATTAAATTAATATAATAATAATATCTAATTAAAAAAATTAATAAATATTTAAAAGTGGGACCGGGATCTTACAGGTCTTGTGGGACCATGATGTGCTAGAGCACCTGTGGAAGACACTACAACCGTACTCCATAGCCATGCAACAGAGGCTTCAGCTCTTCAGGTGCTTGTAGCAGGAGACGGGGAGAGTACCTAGGGCTTTGTCATCTTAGAAGCTGGAAGAGACTGGGGCTCTCAGAAATGGCTACCTCTCCCACACAGCATCAAAGGAGAATAGTTTTGATTGTTTGAATGGATCAAAAGTCCTAAAGATTCTCTCTTTTTATGAAAGTGCCCTCACTAGAGGGGTAGTTCTGCAAAGAGAACTAGAGAACTCAAAGAAATGATATTTGTATCATGTGATGGCTATCAGGCCGAGATTAAAAACAATATGGTGTTCGATTTCTGTCATTTTGGCCAAAATGTATGAAATTGACAACTTGGGTGGTGCTGTTTGAGGCAAGTATGATACAATTATAGAGAAACTGAGAATGTATTGTCTAATGTTTCCCAAATAAGCCTGTGTCTATTTATATGCCATTTTACATGGTAGAATACATAGAGGGTGTTTGATGCAACAAAGAGGTTAGGATGAGATGAAGGGGAGATGAGAGGATAAGAGGACGATTGTTGTGGATGGTTGTTGCTAATGTTAAGCTATTGTTAGGCCTATTGAGTCTATTCTTGGGCCTGGGATGTGGGTCTAAACTCCCCCTCAAATCGATGCAGAGTGGTTCACAGCATCGATTTGTCTGTAAGAAAGTGATTGCATGTGGTGGTCAATCCTTTTGGTAGACAAACCTGCAAATTGTAGCTAGGAGGTTGCATAGTGTAAAGCAATAGTCTGCCATAGAACACGTTATATTAAGTCATAGTCAACCTCGATATATTTCATGTGTTCATGAAATACTGGATTACTCTTGTCAAGAGTTCCATGCAAGTACCGGAGGATCTGATGAACATTGTTAAGATGAGGTTGTCGTGGATTAGACACAAATTGGCTTACTGTTTGGACAACATGACCAATATCTGGATGGCTTATGGTCAAACAAATTAGCTACCAACTATATGGTGATAAGAGAGTAGAATTGGTGACTGGGCAACCATTATCACAATGGATTTTGCTATTGAGTTCAGCCAGAGTGCTGGTAATGTGGAGTTAGTAAGGCAGATCCTTTACATATCTCCGCTGATGGATATGGTAATCATAAGTGGTCATTTGAATCTCAAGGTGAAGAAAATAGGTGAGATGACCCAAATCTTTCGTATGGAATTATTTAGCAAGATGGTGCTTGAGATCAGTAATCCCATTAGAATCATTACCAGTGATTACTATATAATCCACATAGAGGAGGATTCTAATGCTTATTGATGTTTCCTAATGAACATCGAGTGACCATGCGTATTCTGAGTGAAAGCTGCTTGTAATATGGCAGTGCGGAAATTTTCAAATCATGTGCGAGGTGCTTGCCCATATAGGAACTTATTCAAAAGACATAACATACATGGAGGACAATCGTACCAAGTAGGGGAAGATATGAACAACCTTGTGAAGATTCCTGTGGGGGAAAGTGTTTTTAGACATTGAGCTGATAGAGAGGCCACTTTTGGATGGAGGCAACAACTTAAACAGTTCAAACAGTCATCATTTTAGAAACTGATGCAAAGGTCTCCTCGTGATCAATTTCTTATTCTTGTTTAAAGCCTTGTGCAACAAGACAGGCACTGTATCATTTAATGATCATTGAGCCTTTATTTTGATAGAAAAAATTCCACTTGCGCTCAATGACAGACCCATTTTTTGGTCTAGGGATAGGGATACAAATGGATATCCGATTATTCAATTTTCCAGAGGTTTCGACCCGTAAAAAAAAAACCCGAGTTTGGAACCTGTATTAGGTTTCGTATCATAAATGGGCCCGGGTATGGAATCCAATTTAGGTTCCAATTGATAAACGGGTTTGGTTCTGGGTCCATACAGGTTCCGACCCGTGGACTCGGTTCCCGGCGCACGAGTCTTTAATGTTCCAGACTGTAGCTCAAAATTAACTTTGTTTGCTATTTTTATGTTAATCTTAGAGGTAGTAGACTTGATGCACTGTTATAACTTATGAGTTGAATGATATCCTTATTTTAGGCAAACAAAAAGGAAAAGAAAAAGAAAAAGAATATAAGTGAGAACCGGTTTTGGAACTAGATCCTGACCCTCTAGTTGGTCTTGGTTCAAGAATCGGATCTGGGTCCGGTTTCAATATGGTTTTGGCCCAGAACTGTCCCATTTGCTTCCTTACCTATACATAGGAACAGGTTCCTCTACCATGCCTTGCTTCTGTCAATGTGCCCTTTATAGCCTACTTTTAGGAGGTAGGAACAGAAATAGAATCTCAAGTGGTAATTTAGAGTATCCATATCGATCAGGAGGTTTACTACTTTTACTTGCTCGATTAGAGCAGCAAAGACACTAAGAATATGATGTATCTAAATTAGTGGTGGTGAGTAAGGCTTGGGAGAAGGAAGTTAGGGCGGAGGCACTTCACGGGGAGCCATCTTTGCGTTGAACATAGGCCTTGAGTGGAGGACTAGAATCTGAGGGTACTAATTGCGGAAGATAGATATGCTGAACACAGTGGAGAAAAACCACATGGCGGCTAATTGCATGGGTTGAGAACCCATGTCATAGCAAAGAAAACCTTTATGTCCACCATTATATTAAGGAACACACTTTTCTGTGTCTATAGTGGAAAGTGTGGTTTGTTCATGAGAAGGTAGATGAACAAAACAAAGACATCCAAACTCCAAAGACTCGAAGATTAAAGTATGAGGGAAGATTATTAAACTTGCTTTTAAAGGTTTTTGTTTTCCAAAAAGTGAGGGAACCATGAATCCAAGAGTAAGACACGCGTGGTTTCCATAATGTGTATATTTCTCTGCTCAGCACTTCCATTCTGTTTAGGGGTATGGGGGTAAGCGTGTTGATGTAAGTTACCTTTTGTTGTTGATCAATGAAGCGAAGTAACTGGTATTCTCCCCTTGAATAAGAGAGAAGAATTTTGATGTGCTTATTAAATTGGGTTTGCACATATTGATAAATCGTTGAAAAATAGTAAAGACTTTTAGCTGTAAGAAAATAACCCCATCTGTGATCATCAATGAATGTTACATAATATCAAAAACCCAATCTACTTGGTAATGGTGCATTTCCCCAAACATCAGAATAAACCATACCAAAAGAAGTAGCGTGAGTGTAAGAAATCGGAATTGGAAGTGACTTACTTGTGCTTTAGCAATAAGAAATGCTTTTGGCCTGTTAGATAGACATCTTATTGGGTGAAGAATTAAGAAGTCATTGTTTAAATAAATACAACAATCAACCATTATTCAAGTAGCCTAATCTATGATGCCACAGATGCCACTGTCTATGCTGTAAATTAAGATCAGAAGTAGCAACAAAGGAAATTGCAAGATGTTTGTACCTAAGGTGAACTGCAGTCCCAACCGTTGTTTATGCTGTGTCCCAAGTACCTTTCCAATCACATAATCCTGCATAATGCAACCAGGAGAGAAGGTGACATTGTAATTATTTTTCCACAGTTTGACCAATTGGGATAAGATTAGCAGACAAGTTAATGACATAATAGGTGCTGGAGAGATGCAAAGGCTGGTTGTAATGACTGGATAGGACAATTGTACTAATACATAGAAGTGGTGATGTGCCCAATTCCCGTATAAGAATTTCCTTGAGCAATGAATATAGTCACCTTTTCAAAAAAAAAAAAAACAGTGATGAAAACTGCTCCAAGGATAAAAAATAAAAAATAAATAAAACTCATCAAATTGAGTTCAAAAACTCTTGGATAAAAATTCAGAGATATCTAGTGGATTGGGTGACTGATTGCATGTTGGCGAACTGACGACCATGGTGGGCCCGCCCCACCACATCGAAACAGAAATTCTTAGTATCTGGATGTCCTTGCCGGACTCGGTTATAAAGGGGTCACGCTGCTCTACGGTGCTGTTATTTCTATAGAGAATGAATAATGGCTGGAAGAGAGAAATGTGCCCTCCCCTTCCTCTGGAATTTCTGACGGATCTGATGGTAGTAACCAAAATCAACGGTCCTGATCAGAATCGGGTCCTGTGAATTACAGATTTGTCGTATGGAGAAGGGCTAGAGACTTTCTGAAACTTATTCAAAAAGTTCCAAACAAAATATGAACCTTCTGCAACTAGGAGGTTGACCTAGATCATTCGATGGGGCTTGAGGTAGGTCAGTGGAAGTGAGCCCCACTGTTAACTAGCCATCTGGACCATCTGGATAGGTCAGTTGTCGTACTAGTGATTGCTGGGGAGAATATGAAGCAAGAGAGACACAGCTTGGAGATCTTGTTGGGAAGGATCAAACGGATCAAAGTTTCCAAGTGGCACAAACAACACGAGAGATGATCTGAAGGCTGTGACCTTTGAGAAATCTGATCACATAACTGGATTGCCAGAATATCAGAAGATCAAGTTAATAAAAAAAGCCCTAGTTCTCTTATCCCAAATGATCCTGTCATTTATATGCAACCGTACATGGTAGATTACATGGAGTGTTTTTTACAACAAATAAGGAAGAGATCAGAGAGTGATAAAGAGGATAAGGCGGTTGCAGTGGATGGGTGTTGCTACTGTTGGGCTACTCTTGGGCCTGTTGCGCCCAGGCCTGGAATTGTTGAATTCTTTTTGTACGTTAGGGTAATGGTTTGTGGGGCTGGATGCCTTAAATGGTAGTATACTTTTATTTGGGGCTGGAAAATAGGTTGGAATTGGAGATTGGGTATTGTGGACTGAGGCTCAATCTGTAATCAACGATTAAGTAAACGGGTCAGACCTACCACCAACCCTCACCCTTACTTGTATTAAGGCTGCATTCCAATGTGAATAGATTGCCAGTTAAGAGGTTATTCCGCTGTCATAATTAACCCCCATTCTGCTATGTTTGTGCTAAGTGCATCTGGGGGATTTTTCTGCTCTCTCTCTCTCTATATATATATATATATATATTTATTTATTGGGAAATATTCAAGTGCATCTATCCCTCACTATATGTGGTGAGGGACACCCCTTTTTGAGAAGTTTCAAGTACAAAAGGGCTTTTGTACTTTTTGGGAAGATCTCCTTTTGTACTTAAAACTTCCCAAAAGGGGGTGTCCCTCACCACACATGGTGAGGGATAGATGCACTTGAATACCCCCCTTATTTATTTATTTATATATCCTCAAATACTTTCCTACCACCTTGAAGTAAACATATAACCAGAAGTGCATCTCGGGATTTGTTTATTTTTTTTCTCTGTTCTCATGAAAATTTTACATTATGTTTAAATCACTGGGTTTTTATACAATGCTTTTAACTTGTTATATTCAGACTGATCTTCGGCAAGCTGACCAGTTGGAAGGCCATGATTTACCCAGTAATGTTTTCCGTGCGGTGGTTGAAAATGCCAGTCATCTGTATGGCGAAGGAAATACAGATCTCATTGAAGAGATTTGCAGCAACGACACACTTGCCAATGTAATTTTCAACTTTCTAATTTTCTTCTTTTTCTTGTCATCGGTACCTTTATGCACAACTAAATCTGTCTGTTGCAGGAATTCATGGAAATGCTACAGCGTGACGTACATCTACGATGCCAATCAGAACCCAGGTCATCCAATGACAAATCATAAATCATGCATCGGATCATTATCGATTTTGTGATTGCATTTGAGGTATTGTATCAAATGTAAACTTGCTAGTATTTATCATCATATCAGCGGCTCTGCTGGGTTTTCCTTGTTTTTACTGAATGCAAGTCCTGCCAGTGGGAGTGGGCAGAGACTTGTACTTTTGGTTATTGGCAGCAGAAAGATTGTCAGGGTCAGCACTGGCATGGATTGTTGCAGTTGTTAGGGGCATAGTTTTGTTAATACATCATAGGTAAAATGCTTGCCTGATTACCCTCATTAACAATAGACCTTTTTTGGAGTTTTTGTGCTACATTCTGGCCAGCATTCTCTCTCTGTTCCATTTTGGAACACATTTTGGATGGTGTATTATAGACCATGGTGCCAGGACTCTCTACTTATTTCACCTGAAAATGCTTCAGTTTAGTCTAGTTGCAGATCTGCCAAGTGGCTGACAAGCGAAGCTGAGCTGTTGCTTACAGAGTTAGGAGCTTTTTTTTTTCTCAGATTTTTAGATTCTCTCATTCAGGGTGGGTCCATTGACTGATGGCAATGTCCTATTCCTTGGCTGTGGTGAAGTAATAGGGATATATATATATATGTTCTGTTTATTGTTTTATTATTACTGAGAAGATTGCATGGAACAATATATGTTATGTTTATTGTTTATTATAGAGGATTGCATTATGTACTGTTTCATGGTCATATATTTACAAGTGGTCGGAACTCAATCGGGATCTGTATCTTTGAAGTTACAGGGAAGCAGTACAAATTGGCTTTACATAGGGAGTTGTGTATGATTTTTTTATCCTTGAGAAATTATCTGGTCTACTCCTGATACATACTTCAACCCAAATCAATTAGTCAATTTTTACCATCCAAGGGGAATATATTCCTTTGAGAATTCTTCATGGCAGGGCCCACATCTCAATCTCAATTGAATCCATTACATCAATTTTTTACCCTTGAATGGCAGTGTGTCAATCAAGAGTATGTTGTTCAATCAGAGTGAGATACTCGCCAGTTGGATTCGAAATGTAAATGTCTTGGTTTTCATTAATGTCATATATGACTTAAAAGTTGAGTGATATTTGGGATGTATTCAACCACAACTGGGTCCGACTCTGGGAACATATTTGACTGTGGATTGTTTCCTTCTGCAATGACCCTCGGGTTGTTGGTGGCTAATGGGATTTGGTTTGGGCTCTTAAGTTTGGTTGACCATGTGTTGAATATTGTTTGAAGCCTCATGCAAGCCTCAATAAGCTTTTGAGAATAAAGTGCTTTATAGTTATGTACATTTTAAGTAGGAGGACCTCAATCATGAGTCTAGCTCACGAAAATTCTTGGTTTGATAACCAATGAAACCGGTTGTCCCTTGTAGCTGTTGCTTTTGATTGCGAAATTGAATTCCAATTTTGTAACTGATTGTGAAATTGGAACTTCATTGTACAATTGATTGCTCAATTGAATTTTAATTTTGACATTTTTAACTCTTGTATGTATTTACAACATTGCTTTTGATTTTGAAATTGGACTCCAATTTTTCAATTTATTGCTTGATTTGTAGTTGATTACTCGATTGAATTTTAATTTTGACGAACATTTAAAAAAAAAAAAAAAACAGATAATGCAAGGATTCGAAAACTCCCAACCTCTCACTTTTAAAACTCGGCTCTGTTTCTTTAAGAATTCGCTCGTTGTCATCTTAGGTGGAATTTCTTCCTTTTCTTTTTTAGAATTTGGTACAGAATGGAATCAAGTACGGGTTGGAGAAATTCTAATGAAAGAAATGAGCTTCAAATAGGATGAGATGTCACATCATGTCATCTCAATTTTTTTGATGGAGGATTTGAAATTTTAATAAATGGTACAGAGAGTGGAATTTTAAGAATTTCGAAAGGTCTTTTGGGTGGTTGGAATTTGAAATTCTAATGAAAGAAATGAGCATTTCAAATACCAGAGGATAAGATGTCACATCATGTCCAAAAAAATTTCTCAATTTTTTTGATGGAGGATTTAAAATTCTAATGAAGAGAAATTTAAGAATGAGCTTTTCAAATACCAGAGAGCATTAGATGAATAAGATGTTTTATCATGTCAAAAAAAAAAAGTCCCAGTCTCCCAAATTCTAGTTATAAATTTTAAGTAAAGAAACAGGCCCTAAATATTGCATACTCTAAATCATTATTTCGCATACATAAAAACTTGTAAGAATTATGATCAGTAGGTAGGGTATAGATAAGATCATAGATGGGATGGTGGCGTTAGACACAGTGAAGCATGATTCAGAAACAATCCATGCTTGTGGCTCACCCGTCGAATAGATGAGATAATCTTGATTCATGGAGTATGTCTCTGTCTATTTCATGTACATTTAAAAATTAGGACCTCAAGAATTATCCATTTTCTAGATTGTAGTGGGTCTGCTATACTCATTTCCAACAAGTGCTCTAGCAACATCAAAAGTGGGCTCAAAGTAAGGCTTGTCAATTTTGCCATGAGATATGGAGCCTAGGTCCAGCTCAGAAAGCCCCATAAAATGAGCATTTCTTATTTTAAGGAAAAGCCCTAGGGACGGGTTTGAAACTTGTTTTTACAGGCCTCGAAATTTGAGGGCCGGGCATGGACAATATGGCCCAGCAGCTGGCCCTGACCCTCCTACTTGTGTGTGTGTGCGCGCTCGCACTAAAATGCCCATATAACAGTTGCATGGCAGAATTAAAATGCCCATATAACAGTCACATAGCGCTAACAAAATGAAGATATGAAGGCAATTTCATGCCTTATATACTCATTATAAAATGCCCTGAAAGTTCATATACATTCATACTTTATTCATTTCATCTCTATTTAATTATTCAAGTCATCCAAAATATGCTTAAAGAATAAGCAATAAGTGTTACACGGTTGCTTTCTATCTCTTCTAGCTTTATTGCTTTTTGTTTAAGTTTTTTATATTGTTTTCATATATTCTTGCTAGTGTAAAAGGGATCGCATGTAACTTCAAGGATATGGGGTGATACAAATATCCTTATAATTATATAATTATAACTTCTTATTTTTTAAAGTCTAAACTAACAATGATTTTTTTAGTGCGTTTATTTTTGTGACTAAAGCCGAACAATATTTAATAATCAGATTAGTAGTAAATTGAAAATAATGTCAATTAATAAAAAGAAGGCGAATGTAAATGTTTTAAAATCTTCAAAGATAAAACTCTGTTGGGATGATTTGTAACGTGAAAATTCCTACAAAAGTTGTGGGATAGAGCAGGCAGGCTCTTTAACCATTTTCTTTCTTTTGACAAGATAAATAAAGCTATACATTTAGAACGCAAATCACCAAAGCATATATAATTTTGTCAGATAGAAGAAAGTTTTTAGAAAGAACTTTTATTCTCCAAACGTTCTCTTAGTGGCCCCTTTGCAATAGAGGTTAGACAAAATAAAATATCGCTTGGTCGATACTTGATAATTTGTAAAAGTGTTAAATAAATAAATAATGATTTTCTAGTTTTGAAGCATTGAGCCCTGCCATGGCCTTTATATGTAGGGTAAGGGCATAGGTAGAAGCAGGCCCTCCAAGGGCTTTAGCTTGTCCAAGGACCAGCCCTGCATATATTAAGGGTTGGATAAGGACAACAATGGGCCTGGCTCAGCCAAGCCCTTTGTAAAGATTTAAACTCACGATCTATTACTTTTAATAATCTTTTGATATCTACATTTACATGCAAGCCGGGCAACGTATTAAATAGATCTCCTGCTACGTTTTTACTCCTTTTGACACACAGGCCACAAAAGAGTAGGAAATTTATAAAACCACTCTCTTCCCTATGACCGTTTTCTCCCTCTGTTTCTCATGTTCTTAGGTAATATAATATGTGATATCGCACAATTAAAAAACATTTTTGTCCAAATAACTGAATAAGTACTTATATAGAATTATCTCAACTTTGGTCATAAGAATGAGATAAACTATAAAGGTCTAGGGTAAAAGCCCAAATACTATAGAAGAAGGTTGTCTCAATCAAAAGCCAAAACGAACACACAAAAAGCAGGCAAGAGAGACAGCCTAGATGCACTATATGTCTTCACAGGTTGTAGTTGTACTTAGCACTTGGTGCTATAATTTGCAATATGTGTTTGGATGGTAGGGAAAGGATTTAGTGTGCGGCCACCATATGATCTTAGCTCTTTAGTTTTAAGCTTTAAAATTTAATGAGTATGTATTGTATGAGTTTGTTACGATAAGAATCAGATTTCGTAAACTTATGTAAAATGCATGTTTGACCTTTATATAACATTTGTGTTGGGGTTTTACAGAAAGCCACTTCTTTGAAATGTTCCTTTTTGACATCGTTTTTAAGTTATGTCGCTCATCTAGAGTCAATTTAGTCATTTCACAAAAACCATCTTTTTTCATGAATGGGCACGAGTCAGAAATTGAAACTATTGAATTGCAAAAAAAGAAGAATTGATCTTCTTTCATGAATTGGCACAGAGTCAGAAATTGAAACTATTGAATTGCAAAAAAAGAAGAATTGCTTAGTGCATGACCCTTAAAATTTGAGAACTTGAAATTTAAGGTTAGCATAATGTGATTGACTGATGTTTTATAATTCTCATGTAAATATCCTTCCTTGTGATCAAATATCTTCAAATCTTAATCCCAATGGGAGTTGATATTGTGGTGAGATTAAGCAAAATTGGTTTGCATCCATCCAGGGGGGGACCTACAAATCCACACTCTAAAACAAAAGCACCCTAATCCTATTAAGAAATCGATCAATCAAGAAGAAATTAAGAAGGAAAAATTCACATTTCATTCATATCAAACGACTTTAAACTCTCATCATCACCACCAGCACCATCATTTTCATCATCACAAAAAGTAGCAAAAAGAAAACTGTCATCAAAATCAAATACATGATTCACTGGGTAAATATCAATAACCCCAGCCCCAAATTAACTTCTTTTTGGCCTTTTTTTGGGTGGGGCCCCAAATCATCTTCAATCAGAGATATATCATCCTAAATCTCATAAACAAACATTTCCAACCAAATACAGAAAGACCCAACAAAAAACAAATCCCATTTTTCAACACAAGGAGAAAGCAAGATTATCAACTGAAACCAAGTAGATTGATGAGAGAACCACATAAAAAAGGATCTAAGTCACTACTAGGGTTCATAAGAAGATCACAAAAACACTCTCTTCCCTCTCTAACCACCACCCTAACCATATTCTCTCTCTCTCTCTCTCTCTATGTGTGTGTGTGTGTGTGATGTTCACCAAATCCAATGGGTTTGCAGAAACAGCTCTCTTCAATCACCACTCTCTTGTCTTCCCTGCAAAAGAACCCACCAACCTCCCAAACATACGCACCCATCTTTCAGCTCTTAATAGGCACCCACTCCCTCAAACAAGGCCAGCAACTCCACGCCCACATGACCCTCCGTGGCCTCCAACCAAACTCCTTCCTAGCTGCAAAGATGGTGGCAATGTATGCCAGCTCCGGCGATATTTCATCCGCCCGCCAACTGTTCGACAAAATTCCCCACCCATCTTCTCTCCTCTACAACTCTATCATTCGCGGGTATTGCCGGTTCGGATGTGCTAAGACTACCCTCCTGATTTTCAACCAAATGATCTTCCATGGCTTCCGGCCTGATTACTTCACATTTCCTTTCGTGCTCAAGGCGTGCGCGGACTTGTCTGCTATTGGAGTTGGTAAATCAGTTCACTGGCAGTGCTTGAGAAGTGGTCTTGAGCTTGATTTGTATGTGGGGACTTCGCTGATTGATATGTATGTGAAATGCGGTCAGATTGGTGATGCGCGGAGGCAGTTTGATAGCATGAGTGTAAGAGATGTTTCATCTTGGAATGCTTTGATAGCTGGTTATATGAAGTGTGGACAAGTTTCAGTCGCGGAGGAGATGTTTCGGTGGATTCCTAGGCGGAATATCGTGTCTTGGACTGCAATGATATCTGGGTACACTCAGAATGGGCTCAATGACCTTGCCCTTGGTTTGTATGAAGATATGAGGAGGGATGATTCAGAAATAAAGCCCAATTGGGTGACATTGATGAGTGTCATGCCCGCATGTGCACATTCCGCTGCCCTTGAGCAAGGGAAAAGGATTCATGACTATGCAAGTAGCATTGGTTTAAATTCGAATTCTTCAGTGCAGACTGCACTCGTTGCAATGTATGCCAAATGCGGTTGCCTTGACAGTGCCCGTCGTTGTTTTGAACAGATTTGTGAAAATGAAAAGGGTGTGATTGCATGGAACACCATGATCACCGCCTATGCATCTCATGGGCGTGGTGTAGAAACTGTAGCAACTTTTGAGGATATGATAAGAACTGGAGTTCAGCCTGATCACATCACTTTCACAGGTTTGTTATCTGGTTGTAGCCACTCAGGCATGGTTGACCAAGGCTTAACATATTTCGAACAGATGGGTAATGTTTACTCTGTAAATCCTAGAGCGGAGCACTATGCTTGCATTGTTGATCTTCTTGGGAGGGCTGGGCATTTGGCTGATGCCATGGAGCTCATAAGCCGGATGTCAATTGAACCAGGTCCCAGCATCTGGGGTGCTTTGTTATCTGCTTGCCGAACTCATGGTAATTTGGAGATTGCAGAGATTGCTGCAAGGAGACTGTTTGTGTTGGAGCCTGAGAACACTGGGAATTATGTATTGCTTGCAAACATGTACGCCAAAGTTGGAAGGTGGAAGGAAGTGGATGGTTTGAGAGCTCTTGTGAAGGATCAAGGACTGAAGAAGAGTCCAGGCTGTAGTTGGATTGAAATCAATGGGAAAGCCCATGTGTTTCTTGGAGGAGACAAGTCTCACCCCCAAGCAAGGGAGATTTACATCCTGTTGGAAGACTTGCCGAAGAAGATGAAGGCGGCTGGATACATTCCTGATACTAGTTTTGTATTGCATGATGTTACCGAGGAGGAGAAGGAATGCAGTCTCACCACCCACAGCGAGAAGCTGGCCATTGCTTTTGGGCTCCTCAATACATGCCATGGTACGGTTCTTCGTGTGACTAAGAACCTCCGTATTTGTGGGGACTGCCACACCGCTACCAAATTCATATCAAGAATCTATGGTCGCGAAGTTATCGTGAGGGATGTGAATCGGTTCCATCACTTCAAAGATGGCATTTGTTCTTGTGGAGATTATTGGTGATCACATTGAGAATGGTCTGGAAATATAGTGAGCTTGATTCGTAAGATGAGACGGGGCATTTTTTTCATTCCCTGCATGGCAGTTGCAGAGAGCCTCCCTCTTGCGGCAATCATGGGAATCACTGGTTCAATGATGAGTCTCTATCTGATTTGGTGAATGAATCGGAATTGTTTCAATTATAGAGGATGAACAGTTCCATCAATGAGCATTTCATGCCTATCTCAAATGTTGGGTGACAGTCAACTTCAGTGAATTTCCAGAACATGAAGCATCAGAGGGGAGTTCGTACATTGAAAGAGGAGCTATACTAAAAATCTAATTTCCGTTGACATTTCAGGTGAATGCAACTGTTTCAACACCAATGCCTCCTACTTAATTTACCGCCATTCCATTTCATACAATTTCTAGCGCCGGAACATGGATCATACCATCCATTTGATGGTGTGTGGGAATGCTCATTAAAAACAATACTTGAACTTTCATTGGGTCATCCCTTAAGTTGCAGTCATTGGTATGCAACTTGTTGTGTGATAGTAAGCCCAGGTGTTCTCTCTTAATTTACTTATTCGAATTAGGTGGGGTTATTTACATTCATTTATTGCTCCTTTTAAGGTCATAAAACTGACAGCTCTTTTGATTTTGAGATGCTTGTCAAATCTGTTTTTGGGCCTGCATTTTTTGAAATTCGCTTTTAATCTTCATTTTTGACCATCATATGTATTCAATTCCTTTGTATTTTAATGCAAACGAACAGGGCCTTTTGTGTTGTGTTAGATGTTCTTTGGATCAGTTCGTTATTTTGGCATCTTCTGTTAAGCTGGTTCTCATATAAAAGACGCAAAGGTTTTTGATGTTTTGATTCTATTCCTTTGTTTTGCAGATTTCACCTTTACTCACCATGGAAGGCCATTTGTTATGGAAGGCCATTTGTTTTCATGTTATTGAATTCCTAGGAATTAATGGGAAAATGAGTTCCAAGGGAAAACTATTAGAGAGTTGAGGGTTGAAGGATATGAGGTGGAGATGTAGATGTGTACATGAATAGGGTGATAGTTGAGCAATCATTTTCGAGGGAGATATTTGATGGTCATTTGGGAATCTTTTCCTTTATTTCAATTTTAGCCACTTCGATAATCGGCCGTTTGGCATTGGTTCTTTATTTTTCTTTATTTATGTATTTTATTTTTGACATCTGATTTGGGCACTTATTTACTTAGGGCTCTTTGTTTCGTGTAATTGAATACATGGGTTTATATTTCTGTAAGAGATTAAAATTGAATGACCAAAGGGGAATCTCGAACAATGAGCATCAAATAACCTCCTATTTAATGGAAATTGAATAAAGATAATATAGCAAATAAATAACCAGCCATCACTCTACTAATTCAATATCGAGGAAAAGTCGCAGTCCCATCTAAATGACTATATCTCCACCTAGCTATCCTTCACCTCCTCTTTGGTAATCATTTGGCTGAGCTCATTTCACTATAAATTCCTATGTATTTTTTGCAAACAGACCATCTGATTATGCATCTTCAAAAACTTTAGCTTTATGCAAAGGTGGAGCTCACATTTCATAGGCATGGGCCTGGATATATATATCCTTTTGGGTCTGTCGCCCCCTTTGGACTTGGGTCCACTTTTAAAACCCATATGAAAAATCGTGATCCGCCGCCAAAATCCACATAAAAATCCTAGGTCTGCCTCAAATCCCTATGAAAATTCTGGATTTCCCCCCAAAATCCAATTACCGGTAAAATCCTGGTCTGCCACTGTTTGTAGGAATGGATAATGGCTCCTAACTTCCCAATGATGTGTGGAATTAACATTTGAGGGATTCATACTTTCACTAAGTTTTAAAAATGAATTTATATTGAAAAAGGAAATGGAAGAATATTTTCTTAGCATTTTTCTTTTCTTAATCAAAAGTATCTATCAATATTTTTCAAATATAAAATCTTTTACTTTATCTATACCTTCAAAAATAAAATTATGAAGAAAATGAATAAATGAGTCTATGACTTTCAAATTTTGATTTTTTATTTGCACTGAATTCCCAAAAGTTGAAATTATATAAATGAATCAATATTGAAATTTAGATTTTAAGATATCATCTCATCCTATCCATGGAACAACATCTTGTTATTGGCCAACCTTCTCTCCCAAGGTCATCCCTCCAATTGATTCCAAGCCCTCTTCTTCTACATCTAGGAATGGGTCCTCAGGATTAAGAGCTGCATCTCAACGCAGTTCTTTTGCCAATCTTTTTTCAAAACCAAGTTGTCCCTTTCCTCCAGCCCTTCCCTGCCCTAAATGGGTGGAGGGAAAGCTATCTATTCAAATCCTGGAGGAAATGGTTCACAGGAGCCTAGAATCATATTCTTATGTGGTAGTTGGTCAATTTATTAGTAAGAGTCTCACCTTGTTCATGAGGATGGGATTTTGCATGAGATTAGGGGCAATTAAGATTTTTCTTAACACAACCGTAGACTCCAATCATAGTCCCTAAAGATCGAAGTCTACAATGAAGTATAAACATTTCCTTGGTTCACCAACAGAATAGCGAAGCGTCGTAAATAAACAAATGACAACAATTTGAAACATTTAAAAGCAAACATAGCTTCAATTACTAAAATTCAAGTTTTGACAAAATAAACCAAAATAGTTTAATTACATGGCCTCTAACAAAAATATAGACCAATCAAATTGACCCACCTTTAATGCATGCCACTTCCTATCCCATATAATGTGGATAAATTCCGTAACAAGCGGCCATTCATTGAAAATGATGAAGGACTTTGAAGGACTTGACATGCATGAGAGAGAGACAGAGGAGGAGGAAAGGGAGAAAGGACCAACCAAACACCATTCCCTTGTCTCCTCTTTCCTCCTCAGCTTCTTCCTCTTCATGAATACATGAATAGAGAGGAGGGGAAGAAAGAAACAGAAGATTGTCTCCTCTTTGCCTCCTCTTCTCTCATGTAAGGAGGAGAGAGGACGGAGGAAAATTGTCTTTCTCCTTTTTCCTCCTATAGTGCCGTTTGTTCTTGCAATTATCATTGCCATTACCAACCATGGATGTTATTATTAGTGTTCTTTTTAGTACTGGGGATGATAATTGCAAGGATGTATCAGTCCCTGATACAATGTACATGCTCTTTGGCGCTGTTGCACATGTGTTGATAATCACATTTGTATCACAGGCCCTGCATTCATTTCTTAAGCCCCTTGATCAACCATTGGTAGTCGCTCAGTTGCTTGTAAGCACCATTGTCATGGTCATAGTTTCAGAATTACTAGGGTGCAAGCTTTATGACAAAGTGCATATAGGTATGTACTTGTTTGTACAATAAGAGGATTTTGAGCTCTGCATGTTTTCAAATGAGAGAGGAATCCTGTATTAATTCCTACTCTCATATGAAATTGAAATCTTCTATCGAGGAAAATTAGTTTTCTTTCTTTTCTTAAAAAAACATGTTGCACAAAACATCGAAATAATAAGCTACATGAAAAATCACAAAGATTTTCCTCTATGCTGGAATCCTCTCATCATACAAACACACCTATAGAGTTTGCTTAATGGCATGTAAATGAATTGCTTTCATTTTTATATGTTATGATTAATAGGGAGGAATGTTGATTGGAAATTCGGGCTGTCCCAAATTCCTGCAATTAAAGATTTCATGTTTCCGAAGGGCGAGATTGACTACATAAGGGTCTCAAGCACTGTGGGACGCATGTTCTTAATGTTATTGATTGGACTGGAGTTGGACATTGATTACTTGCAACGCAACCAAATTCCTTTCAGTGGCCATCACCCTTGGGGGCACTTTTGCTTGTGCCATCTTGGCTGCCACCTTCTCCTACTTGCTTTATTGGCAAACTGATGCCCATGGTGGCCTAATCCTATTCACCATCATCCTAACCATAATCCTCTCCAGCACTGCTTCTCCCATCCTCATTCGCATGGCCGTCGAATTGAAGGTTGCGACTGAGGTCGGCCAAATTGCCATCTCCTCGGCGCTGTTAAACGACTTGAGCTGCTTCTTTATAATAGCCATCGTTGATGTGGGGCAGGTGAGGTTTTTTCTAGGTGGTAGACTCCACAAAATTACAAAGCTGGTGGTGAGTTTGTTTAATGTAATAGTCATTTTGGCGGCGGTGCGCATGACTCGACCATTGGTGCGGTGGTTGAACCGTCGGTACAGGCAGCAAAGGGACCTCAACTTCTTGGAGTTGGGTGCCATCTTGTCATTTGTTCTCTCAGTTGCCTTCTTAACATATGGATCTGGCTATAGCAGCATGATCCCTTGCTTCATAATAGGTGCAGTGTTCCCTAGGGAAGGGCGGGCTGCGCGAACAATCGTTGCCAAGCTTACTGGTCCCTTGCATAATGTGGTTCTTCCCCTCTACATTGGCTCCACTGGAATGCTAGCAGATATATGGGTGGTATGGGACTCAAAGCACTTGTTTGCTGCCTCCATCCTCATTGTAGTTTTGAGCACCACAGCTAAAGTTGTGGGCACCCTTGTTGTTGCGCACCGCTTCAAGATGTCTGTATATCAAGGACTGGTTCTTGGGTTCTTGTTGAATGTTAAGGGCCATGTTGCTCTACTATTCCTTGACAACATAGCGACTCTTGGCGTAAGTCTCTTCCTTTTAATCTCACATCACAAATTGTTTTCTCTTGTTTGTTTTCTACTTTTCCTAATGCCTAATGGCAAATGAGTTGGACATGACTGATGACGAGATTAATGGATATAACTAATAATATATAAGATTGTGCTAATTATATTTTCAGTCAAGTACTCAATCTTATAGTGAGATCAACTTTTATAAAAGTAAAATATTAGGATATATCACTTCGGGAGGATGACATTCATTTTAAAATTATCAACAAATAAGCCCCGCTATGGATTCCTTTCGATTCTTTTGAGTTTTGGTTAGTTTGTTGATTAAGTAATTATGTTGTGTAACTTCTCTGAGTTAATAGTACTCCAAAGTCCTATATTAAGAAAAAGTATAAAAAAAAGAAGACATGTTTTTGAAGATATTTAAGAAGAACCACCAATGGCCCAAACATTTCACAACGACGGTAAAGGACCTCATACAGACTTTTTATTTTTTATTTTTGAAAAACTTACCCTATGTCCATGATATCATGAAATGTCGAGTCATGGAAACATTCCTTGATATCATGGAATGTCGTTTTTCAATGACGTTTGCAATTATTTTGTGGAACTACGGAGTGATAGAATATTCCATGATATCCCGAAATGCCCTATGCTATTATTACGAAGTGTTTGGATCTTTCGTTGTTTTTCTCAAATTTAAATTTTTTCTCATAAAATTCCAAAAAAAAGAAAAAAGAAAAAAGCATAACAATCCTATTATTATTCCCTTCGCAGATATGGAGCCCCAGAACCTTTAATGTGGTGATAGTAGTCGTGCTGCTAAACACCATGCTAACCGGGCCAGTGGTCTCAGCCATCTTAAGGAGAGAAAGAAAAGCAAATGCCCATTACGAGCACCCTGGCCTTGAGTGGCAGAGGCCCGAGACCGAGCTCCGAATGCTTGCATGCGTGCACGGCCAACGCGACCTGCCCACCATCTTCAACCTCGTCGAGGCCTCCCGTGGCTCCGACCGCTCCCCTCTAACAGCCTTCTTCATGCACCTCGTCGAGCTCACCAACAACACCCTCCCCTCCCACATCTTCTACCACCAAACCGACGAAGACGACGACGACGAATACGGCCGTGAAGACGACCAGCAAATCAGCGACGCTATCGACGCTTTCAAGCAGGAGAGCGACATTGCAGTCCATCAGCTCACGATGGTCTCAGCGTTCTCGACCATGCACCAGGACATATGCAATGGGGTGGAGGATGTGAAAGCCTCGATCGTTATCATCCCATTTCATAGGCACCAGAGGATGGACGGTAAGATATTGACTGGGAAGGTGGGCCATCGTGTGGCCAATAAGAATGCGATCAGATGTGTGAAATGCACGGTTGGGATTCTTGTGGATAGGGGGCTTGGTGGGACGACGCAGCTGTCTGCGCTGAATGTGTCGTATCATGTTGTGGTTTTGTTTTTCGGTGGTGCGGATGATCGAGAGGCCTTGGCATATGGTGGTCGGCTGGTGGAGCATTGTGGGATTAGTGTGACTGTGGTCAGGTTCTTGGCGATTCCAGGTAGAGATCAGGAGACTGGGTTTGGTGAGGATGATGAGGCGCTTGTATCCATGGCTGGTCATGAGAAACTGAATAATTGTGATGATGAGCTCTTCCTTTCCAGCTTCCTCAACAGGTATCTAAACTACCTACTAGTTTTTTTAAGTTTCTTTCTTATTTTTTAAGGAAAATCTTTAAAAAGGGTTTTAAGTTTTTACCTTATTTAAAAGAAGAATACAAATTTCGAAACATTTCAAATCAGTTCCTAAGTCTTCCAAGAAGTTTTCAATTAATGATATCCATCCATTACTCCATTAAATTGAAGCTATATTCTGGCAACTTCTTTCCCTTTTTTTTTTTTTTTTTTTTCAGATATTTAAATTACTCTTCATTAAAATAAAACTCTCATTCACTTTCTCTATATTCTCCTCGTTTCCTTCATTAGCATCCTCACAGTGATCAAAGACAACTAGTGTTGTTTCTATAGTGACTGGGTGCATGTAGTGACTACTGAAACTATGTCACGGATTTTAATGAAGGGTAATTTGGGTATTTTTAAAATATTGAGGGAAAAAAATTTCCAAAAGATACGTTTAAATGGCCAAATGTCTGTAATTGAAAACTTATGGACTAACTGGAAAGTTATAAAATTCATGTCTTTTTTTTTAAATAAGGCAAAAACTTAATGCCTTATTTGAAATTCTCCCTTTCTAAAACCGAGCTAAGACCAAAATATATATCCCACACAAGTGGAAGGAGGAAGCTACACAACACGAGTGGGAATAGAAATCCTACCAAGTGAGAAAAAAAACCACACAAAATGGGAAGAGTTGCAAACCCAGAGGTTGGTCCCTGGGGTAGCTGGGTGACAATTGGGTTTGCTAACCTACTGAGCAAATCTTATAAGCTGCCACTAACTACTTACTAGTGCTAGTTAATTAGTACACATAGAGGGCATCTTTGTGCTACCAATTTTGAGCGAAAAACAAAAGATATATAAGATGCTTGCTCGTGGTGAAGATTTTCATCATTTGGTGTGACAGCTTTTCCTCGAGAACAATCACAAAAATAAGATCAACTTTGTCTGATTGTCTAATTGTCTAAATATTATATATTTTAAAAAAAAATTAATTTTATTTTCAGTGATATGTTTCCAAGAAAATGGAAGTATCCAAGAATTTTCTAGAGAAATTATTTATGGCAGTGAGTGCCCTCAATTTTATTCGGGGCTTGAGTAATAAGAACAGACTTAACCCAAAGTTGATCAATTTATTAATTGGGTTGAAGGTACTAACTCGAACTCAACTCAAGATTTTCTTTTAAAAAATAAGAATTTCAACCTCGCTAGGTTCTCCAAAATAACCTTACACCAAAACAACCTTAGAATTGGGTGTGTTTGTCAACTTGCTGGATTTAAGTTACTCTTATAGTCAGACCTTCATTTTAAGGACACATTTATGCAACGCAGAGTTCTTCCGCAAGTGATTCAAAATCTGTAAGAGATGAATTTTCACGGACAGTAGTAACCTCTTTTTACAAGGAAAAACCCCACACTAAAACGAAAAAAAAAAGTTGCTAAAAACTAAGAATGTTAGGCTTTTCCGCATTATTTATTAATCCTCCCCATTGCAAAACATGTGTGTTTTGATGAGAGTTTGGGTCTGGTGTGTGTTGCAGGTACCTGAAAACAGGAAGAATGTCATATGTGGAGAGGCATGTCAGAAATGGAGCTGAAACAGTGGATGCAATAAGAGGCGTGGTGATGGAAGGCATGTTCTCCTTGTATATTATTGGAAAGGGTGGTTATGGCCTCTCACATATAACTAAGGGTATTAGCCACTGGATAGAGTTTCCAGAGTTGGGTGTGATCGGTGATCTATTGGCCTCTTCAGATTTCAAGATTATTGGCTCCATTTTGGTCATCCAACAATACAATCCCAACAAGAAAGGCACATTGGCTGATGAGTTTGCTAAGTAGTGATTGTATGCTTAAAAAGAAAAAGATTTTATTTTATCATAATCAACTTATATTTTATTTTTTGTTAAAAATAATCTTTACTTCACTCAATTCTATAAATAAAGCCCCCAAACAAGCCGAAAGCCCGAGAAGTTAAAGATATTATGGACGAGTAATGTGAATTGTTTGTTGGACAACTATTCAATTTCAATAAGCCAGCCAGTTATCTAAGTTAGGGAGCTTGTTCGAGTAGATGCACTAGTTTAGCTAAAGTTTTGGGGGTTAGAACTATGTACACAAATGAGAGATATTTGAGAAATCCCCTATTCCTTAATTTGGGGAAGGTTCTTAGTTTTGAAGTTTTGTTAAATAAAATCAAGTACAGAATTAACATGTGGAAAATTCCACTCCTTTCTCAAGTAGGTAGGAGTACTCTTGTTAAACATGTGGCCTCTACAATCCCTGTGTACAATATGGTTGTCCTCAAACCTCCATAATAAAACCATTGACCAATTAAATAGACTTATGAGAAGATTTTGTTGGGAGAACCAGCTGGATAACAAAGCAGAGCTTGATACTATTAAGTGGGATGACATTTGTAGACCTATTGAAGAGAGAAGCATGAGAATTAGAAACCCAAAGCTAAATAATCTGGCCCTCCTTGCCAAAACCTGTGGGAGGTATCTTCACAATGAGGAGCTCTTATGCACCTGTGTTCTTAAGGCAAAATATTGTCCTAATAAGTCTTTATTGGAGGCTGACTATAGAAGTGCCAATTCGTGGTCCTAGAAAGGGTTTATTGAAGCCATCTCCTTTTTTAAATTGAACATCAGTTGGGCCATAGGTAGTGGTGAGTTTATATCCGTGTGGAATGACCCTTAGATCCAGGAGAAGATGGTTTCAGGAAAACCTTTATCAGACATCTCGATTCCAAACTGTTAAGTTATTAGTTTGTCGAGCCTTTAATATCAAGGCATTTTGAGAGTATTGCTTAGCAACTTAAGATGGTATCATAGCCAACAACGTCCTGAGTTCAAATTCGTGTAGGGCAAAAAAGGTCTCATACCGCATTTTGTGTGTGGGCGCATGTGCGCAAGGCAAAAAGGCCCCATGTCATATCTTGCTTGGTCGGAGGTTGACGACCTTGAGGGGTGAGGGGGTATTAAGTGGTTAATTTGCGGCACCTTTTGACGCTTAGTTGTGAGTGGACCAATAATAGTCCGCCACGTCATCCAAGAATTTTTTAGTGATTTTCAAGTTTAAAAAAATTTAAATCAGATGAAAAAAAAATCACTTAAATTTTCGGATGACGTGGCGGACTGTTATTGGTCTACTCATGGTAAATGTATAACAGCTGCAATGGGTGATCTGAACTCTTTCTTCTACTACAGGGTGTCTCAGCAATGTCATAATTTTCTCCGATGCTATCTTTTTGGTGGATAATGGTGCCACACCCTCTGGATTTATAATGCCTTAAGTTATTGTCATATTTCATAAAAAGACACGAGTTTCAAAACTTTTCAAATTAGTCCTTAATTTCTAAAGGAAGTTTTCAATTAATAACATCCATCCATTTAAAGCTATTTTCCGGTAGTTTTTTTCCTCAACTTTTTAAAATGCCAAAATTAATTTTTATTGAAATAAAACCCCCATTCTCTAACTCTATATTCTTCAAACTTCTTTTACTGACGTTCCCACGACAATCAATTGCATATAGTGGCTATTGAAACTATTTCATTTTATTGCTTTAAATGAAGGATAATTTATATATTTTTAAAAATTAAAAAAAAATAAAAAAGAATACCTTTAAATGGCCGAATGTCATTAATTGAAAACTTACCAAAAAAACTTAAAAATTTATTTAAAAAGTTTAGAAAATTTGTGTCTTTTTTTGAAATAATTCGCCTCATTTGAAATTTTCGGTGGAGTGTCTGAAATGTTCCAGAGCTTTATCCTCTTTAACTTTCTCTTCCATTTCTCTTCTTGCATTTTAACCACGGAAGCGGGTCGCTTCATGAGAAGGTATTCAAATCTCAAACCCTAAAACTTCAATCTTTTTCACAGTTGCCCTTGCTCCCAATCGCATTTACAAGGTACTTTTTTTTCCCTCCTCTTCTTATTCTTCTCCTTTTCCCCAATCAATATCACCTTCTCTATGCTTAGAACAGATTCTTAAATCTAAATCATTCCCATTTGCTTTGGTTTTTCCAAGCTTCCGATTTCCCAGATTTTCTAATACAAGCATCTGCAGAATTCGTGCGTTTGTGACCGAATTTGAGCAAAGCAGAGTATCAGCTGCTTTTCAGTTTCCTTCTGTTTCATGGCGGTATGAGCTTACTCTCTTCCATGTCTTTGTTTTGGGGTACTTTTGGATCTGCCCATTTGAGATGATGGGATGTTTATGTGAGATGTGGGGCTAATTTTTCTAGATAAACAGTGTCCAAGCTGACCCCATTTTCCCAAATGCAATTTATAATCATCCCTTTGCCTCTGACTTCTAATGGCTTGAGGTTTTAATGAAGGATGGCACGCTTTTTTCTTCTTCTTCTTATATTTGTAGTATGTGATTGCCTCCATGCATTCTTGCTTAATGCATTTTGTATGATGCTTTTACTGGTGCAGATTGAGAAACTTCTTAAAGATGAAGCTACTGAAGAGAAAGGGGAAAGGGCTAGAATGGTGCGTGCTGGTATCATTGACTAATCTGTGTAGACAAACTACACTCTTTTACACATGGATGCGTGAATATGTATATATATATATATATGTGTGTGTGTGTGTGTGTGTGTAGACATATGTGCACATGTTATAGATGAGCTGATTGATGCATATGGGTTTTATATATATAGGAAAATATTCATGCGCATCTATCCCTCGCCAAATAATGGTGAGAGACAATATAGTGGGGCCGACTTTATGATCCATCCGAACCATCCAAACACGTTGGACCCCCTAAATTACACTGGATCCATAGAGTCTTCACCGATCCACATTACATGCACATTTTTGTTAGAATCTTATGATTCGTATTGAATCCTATGATTCATATCTATGCCATGAATCCCATTTCCAGATGAATCTTCAGGCCTAGGCCTGTTCTTTTGCAAGAATTCTAAGAATTGTTGTCCAGAGAAAATTGAAATTCTCCTAGGCTGCCAAACGAGTAGAATCCCAAATGCTTATGTGCCATCCAGGCTAGAATTTTGAGAATTCTAAGGCTAAAAGTGACTTTTTAGGTGGGTTGTCAGAATTCTAGCAACGAAGCACAAGATTTGAAATGGTGAGGGAATCACTTTTACTTCAATGTCAAAAATCCCCAGTACTACAAATTCTTGTTAAAAAAACCTCCAAAGAATTAGGCCTTAAGATTCAGGTGGGAATCTTATGATTCAATTCAATAGTGGTTTCATTGAATATTACGATATAAGTGATTCGGCTATAAGTGCGAATAGCCACGACCAAAGAGGTTAATATTAGTAATCTTTTTTTTTTTTTTTTTTTCCTTTTTTGATTAGCATTTCTACTTTTATAAGATTATTTACTGGTTAACGAAGCCTCTTATTAAGAATTTTTGACACTTTAGGGGAGGTTTTAGAGATGAATAAGGACCAGTTATTCAACTAAAGTGTTCAATTATACATACGGAATTTCGTCTCATATTCTTTTCTTTTTTTGGTTTTTTCTTCATGATCACGTTCTTATCTTTAAGAGACATCCTAACATCTAAGATTGATTATTTAGATTTTTATTTGTATTTTTTTCTTTAGAGAACAAGAACTATTGTAACTTGTTTATTTTCCTTGTAACATTGATATCTTAAACATATTTTCCTGTTTACACATATCATTTATGAGATACTAATATATGTTAATGACGTTCTTCATATGATTGTATCATAGTTGGGGTTGTCAATCCGTTTGATGGGGGCCCAGCCCAGCCTGCCCAAGCCCACAAAAGCGAGGGCTTTTTTTTTTTGTCCTAAATACCAAGGGTAGGGTAGGCCCAATTTTGAAAAGCTTGCAACCTTGAGGGCCAGGCTATCACGTCCCAAGACCCGGATTTCTTAGAAGTCTGAATATCGCTGTGCGAATTGTGATTTCTATAATGTGAGAATAGGGCAAAGCGGAATTATATTCATATATATATATATATATATATAACAACAGATGATAAATAGAGTACAAGGTATTTATAAATTCTAATTTACTAATTCAATCTAAAATCGTCAAACTAAATTAACCAATTAAATCAACTAATAAAATGAATAAATAACTTTGACCAATTAGAGGGTTTTATTACAATTTCAAAATAATTAGAACTAAACAACGTTCTCAAAATGCTAGCGGATGCCTAGACAATGTTGTCAGCACTCGACTCTTTTCCTCCTTGTGGCTCACCCACATTCAACATGTTTGGGCTCTACCCCGTTATCTAAAAAATGTTCCATGTATTGGGATAAGTCTCAGGAAAACTTAGTGAATAAATAAGCATTCAAAATATCATAAGACAGTCATGCAAAATAGAGTAGGAAAAGTGAAAGACTGAATGAGGTAAACGTTAGGACAGCAATGCAAAATTAGTGCAAGAGTTGAATCTCAAGTCATCTAGAGTTAAAGATTAAGAATCAAATGAAAAGATAGATCAAACAACATTTTCCAACTAAACTAATACAAACTGGCAATCCACATGGGTTAAAGCATGCAAATTATGGCCCCATTAGATAGGACAAAGACAATTTCTGGATGTACTATAGCCCCAAATAGATAGAATTTGTTTTCTGGAACTTAATTTGTGCTAATTTAGAAAAAAAATCAAGTGGTAGGTTGGGCTGTAAGAACATAGACAAATGAAGAGGTTGGTGGGGCTGTGTTTAGTATCCCATGGTATCATTACTTATGACCCATGATATCATGGGACAAAGGACTGTAAAAAAAGTGAAAGTACCAGAGTCTCGACATTTTCGAGTCTGTCGTGAACTTGTAGAATCTATGTCTTAGGGGAGATCATCCACAAAATCCCTTATTTTTATTTTCTTTTGTCGATTGTATCTGCCGAGGGCGACTTATTAGTAAACTGTCTTTTCAAGGTTGCAAATGGTAACAAGTTAGTTTCTTCCTGCAGTTACGGTAGACCTGCTTTTATATTCTCATGTTTGATTACTTTCTAGAACAGGCGTCTTTTGTGGGAGCCATGGCAATTGCAGATTTGGTCAAGACAACTTTGGGGCCTAAAGGAATGGTAATCTTACTTTATCTTCCTGCATGTCACCTTATTGTAACTCTCTGATATCAAGTGCATGATTGAGTTGACTTGCTGGTGAGTAAAATTTTGCTGTGTAGGATAAAATCTTACAGTCAACAGGCAGAGGACGTAATGTCACTGTTACAAATGATGGGGCTACCATCTTAAAATCGCTTCATATCAACAATCCAGCAGCTAAAGTTCTTGTTGGTATCCTATAATCTTGCTTCGTGGGTTCTGAATGGATTAGAAGTTATTATATGTTTGTTAAGCCCCATGGGTCATATGTCTTGTGCCTTATCCTTGCCATCTTCATAATGTTTTAGAAAGTGTGTAAGAGCTTATATTGAAGTGCCACAATTTTATTACTTTGTGATTTTTCCAGGCTCAGTTTAATAAAATCTATAGTGTTTTATCATGATATATTTCCTTAATTTAAGTATAAGACATTTCAAAAGTTCAAGATGACGAGGTCGGAGATGACAACATCTGTTGTTGTCTTGGCTGGAGAGCTTTTGAGGGAAGCAGAAAAGTTGGTTGCAGCAAAGATTCATCCAATGACCATCATCTCAGGTGTGTTTGTTAGGGTTTCATTTTATTGTGTTCAAAACTTAACCTTCCAAGATTTACTTTTACCCGGTTTGGATATTCATGGTTGATTGTTCTATGGAAACTTCCACTGATAAAGAGGTTTTTTAATGATACTATATTCCTTATGACTAAACATGTAGAAGATTCACTAGGGGCTTCTTCTTCATTTGTGTTTGCATCAATTCTTTGGCGACCACATGCAGTGTATTATATTCTATAAATTGATGTCTGTTCGAATTTGCTGAAATGACTGAAATACATTATGATTTCCTTGTTTTGGAATGATTATTACGATATGACTTCTTTCTTTAGGGGGTGTTTGGATACTTTTTGATGCAAGACCCTAGGGTTAGGGTTTGTGTGAAAAGTGTTGAAGCACGATAAAGGTCTCCGTGGAGACTTTCACATGAGGACACACATCAAAAGGGAAAACATGTCCCACCACAAATATTGTTAAACTTCTCGACACATCCCATCTCTAAAATGCCATATAATTAAGAAAGAAAAAATAAGGATTAAGATTTCTAATCAAACTAGGAAATAAACAAATTGGACACTATCCTAATTACAACTCATTAAAGATTACGACGCAATTGCAACTAATTAGGGAAATAAAATAAGAAAAAAAATATCTAAACTTTCTTGGGTCCCACACATGGGCCATGAGCCTCCTTGCAAACAGCTCATTTTCCAAACCAACCCCACCCCCCACCCCGCCGCCGCCGCCCGCCCGCCCGCCCCAACCCCCCCGCCACGCAAAAGAGTTCCACCTCAAAGTTGAGTTTTCTTTATGTTTTTTCTGTGGACATGGTGTACTTAAAGCGCTTCTCTTGTAACATCTGCCCTTGATCTTTGCTTTGGTGGTTCCGGCTTCTTAGGATGGAGTGTGACAGTCTTTCCATCATCAACAAACATAGATGTATTGTCTCACATTCCATGATTTTCATTCTTGTTGTACATCCACATTCCACAGTTGTCCAAGTAGTATGTCTCCACTATCCATTGGTAGCACATCGCACCATTGTACCCCTATATTCTTTCACCAATAGCAAAAGTAACTTGGCACGTATGTTGCACTTGCACTTCGTCACCCATCATTAGTCATCGAACAAAATAGGGGCGATAATGCTTGCGTACCTTCAGCTTTAAACGATCCACAGGAGCTTGAAATATGATGTTATTAGAACTTCTTTTTGAATTACTACAATGGTAGCTTGTCCATTCATAGTACATGTTGAACAAAAGACATTATTCCTCAACCATCTCTTCTCAATAGTAGGTGTAGTTTCCTTGAGAACTATTAAGGTTTCAGCTCCATTACCACTAAGGCCTTCATAATCTTACTCATTAACAGCGTCAATGGTATCCACGTGCTCTATCTCTTTGTCCTTAGAATCATCTGGTGTATCCTGCACATCTTTTTCACCTTCAATGAAATTAACTCGTTTTGGACATTCAAGTGATCAATGCCTCTGTTGTTGACACTTAATGCTTGGGATCCTACTTTGATTTTTATGTTTGAAAAGAATCTTATCCATTAAACTACCACTTGGATTAAGATTTTCCTTCGATGGAGGTCTTTGCATAGCCCGTTTTGATGCATTAAATTTTTGGGCTTGATGATTTGCAATATCCTTGGAAACAATTTCTTCCCTTGGTTTGGTCAAACCCATTTGACTGGCTGCTATTGATGTGGTGTTGACTGTGCTCCACTAACTGGGTTGTTTGCTAATGGATTAGAAATGACCTGATCCAACCTTCACCTGGACTTGATATGAACCCAGGCCCAGAGACATCTGCATGCAGGACCGTAGGAAGAGGCACTGCTTGCAATGCTGTTGAAATGTTGCGATAGCTTTGGCTGGGCTTGTCTTAGGGCCTCTTCGCCTTTTCTTTTATAAATATGTTTGAATCATTTTGGTACCCATTTGATGTTAGTAATCATAATGACCCACCTAATTACGATAATTGCCTTTTTTTTATAAATATTGTAGAATCATTGTGGTAACCGTTTGATGTTAGTTATCATAATGACCCACCCAATTACGATAATGAGTAAGGGGGGCATCTGGTGTTGGTACATTGAGCAACCTATCAAACTTTGAGTATCATAGAAGGAACATTTAATAATGCAAAATTAGTAATCATGGCCACGCAATTTAATGCTCTTAGTCATTATGGGACCCACCTAACTTTGACAATCATGATGGAATCCATCTAATGTGACAATTGTGAGACCCGCCTAGGGCCAGCAAAACCTAACCTGACCCGCCCAAATCAACCCACAAAATATATGGGTCAGCCACGGGTTGGGTTTTCCTGACCCACATTTAAGTGGGTCGGATTAGGGTTAACCTGCATGACCTACAATTAACCCTCATATGTTCTTGAAATAAAGGTAGGCTTGGTTAAAGCACTCAAAAATAGGCTAGAGTTTGCACAAATTTGTTCAATGCATAAGAAATAAAAAAGGTTAATGGACATTGGCCCCACTTTTGCCCAATGAAAAACTAGGTAATGGACCTCTTATAATTGTTAAAATGAAATTGAGCTCAAGTTAAGCTTACAAGTTAGTTTGGGTCAGGTTGGGTTAGATGGCTAGGACTCACTACGAGGATGTGGGTTATGTGGGTCAACCCGATCCACGGTAACCCGCAATGTCTATGTGGGTTACTGCAGATCAGGTCGGTTTGACCCACAACGGTTGCGGCTTAACTGTATCTGACCTGTTTAATAAACAGGTTCAACCCGTTTAACCCAACACGACCCGCTTGCCACCTCTAGACCCACCTAATGTTAGTAACCAAAAGGAGGCCGGTCTAATGTTGGTAGTTATGATAAGACCTAACAAATGTTTGTAATCATGATAGGAGCCACCACTGGTTTTTTTTATCACAGTAGGACCAATATAATATTGGGAATCTTGGTGGGACCTATTTATTATTTGTAATCACAAATCTTACTGGGGTCATTATGATATGTGGTTGCCCATTAATTCACATGGAGATGTTGGGTGAAATACTTTTAACCCATGTTTTGAAGATTTTTATATGAAAGATAATTTTCTACACCATATCTTTGAATAATTTAATATGGAGGTTTTTACAAGAAAGTGGGATATTGTATAGTACATTCTAAGTTAGCCAAATCCCTATTTTTTAGGTGCCTATATTATATCCTAATCTCGGAGATAATATAACAAAAAAAATTTCAAACACCCCCTTCCTTATATTTTTCGTTATTATTATTTTTTTTCTGAATATAAATGCTCCCGAATTTATTTGAAAAAGGATAACAAAGTATCATGGATTGCATATAATAGTTGTAAAGTTATGGTTATTTGTTTTGAATCCTTAGCTGTTGGTTGGTGCAAAATGAAATAGTTGCTTGAAGACTTGTACTTTGGATTCCTCTTTCAGATTTTCTTGGCTTGGAATTTGGAAACCCCATCTTACATACTAACTCCCCACGTGTATATTTTCTTTGGATCATTCAAATTCCAATTCTATGTATGATTTCAGGAGTTAATGTTTTTTTTTTTAACGTTGATTCCAGTAGTTAATTCCAAAAGCATACTGTTTAATACCTTTCCATCTGACTGATTCTTCTATACTTGATAGGTTATAGAATGGCTGCTGAATGTGCTCGCAATGCTTTGTTGCAGAATGTTATTGACAATAAAGAAGACCCAGGTAACTATTGTTAAGTGCCTGTTAGTTATTTGTTAGAATATATCTTTGCTTTTTGTAGTTTCATATTTCATGTAATATTTCTACTTGTCTTATTGTAGTAGGAGCAGTGTGGATGACTCGTGTAATTTCTTGAAGCAAGTTGTTCTTGTTATTTTCATATCTTTCTAAGCAGGCTATTGCTTTTGTTGACAGAGAAATTTAAGTTAGACTTGATGAAGATAGCAATGACAACTCTGTGTTCAAAAATACTCTCTCAGGATAAGGAACACTTTGCTAAATTAGCAGTAGATGCTGTTATGAGGCTCAAGGTACGACTGCATTAAACTTGCCAATGTCCCTTGTGATCTTTCCCTGTCTATTTCATGATCTCAAACCTAATTTTGTTGAAAATGCAATTACTTTCTTTGCAGTAGACATGTATGGATGCTCATCACTGTTGCGTTACTTGTTTGTTAGTATATGGCTGCACCAGGGTTTTTAAAAAGATCAGACTTGGTCACCACTGAATTGAGTTGATTCGGCCGAGTTGAACCTAGTCGCCCTAGGCCCTATAAAGTTTAAAAAATATGAAAAAAAGTAAAAAGTAAAAAAAAAGAAAAATATAGTTTTATGAAGCTATAGTTTTATGACATGTGTTTCATTTAGTTGTTGTAAGATACCCAGATTTATATTTAATTCAGTTAGATGAATAGGACCACTGATCTTCAAATGGTTAAAAAAAAACAGTTTTGATCTAGAATCAATGCAAAATGTTTCTAAATGCCTCCCACACATTGTTTTGAATATCAAAATGTATTGCAAATCTTACAAGGGGATGATCAAATCATATTTTGAATTGTAGGACTTTTTTATTTTTCTTATAAAAATTAAATTTTAAAAAGAAAAAAAGAAAAAAGTAGCTATTCATTATCCATCCATTTTTTATCCATGACAACATCAATGCATTGACAAATAAGACTATGATCTGATAAATATTTTTAAGAGGTCAAATTATTTGCATATGTGATTATTTAATTTTGCCTATTCTGAAATCTCATTATCTTATTATACTTGTCCGTAACATTGTAATGTTACTGTTTATATATGTGTGTGGATAAAATATTCATATCATTAGATCATGAGGTTGATTCTGTGTTGTGTTGCTTTCTTGTCATCCATGATTAAAGGTGTAACAAAGAGTTAAAAATTGCAAAATCGGTCTTTGAAGTTAATTGAAATCACTCTGCAACAAGTATAAGAAGTTGATGAGATCTATGTAATTCTTTTTATCAAAAATAAGAATTGCATGCAATGCTATGATGAAGATTACGAAGTGGAATTCTAAGTTTAGGCAGTCTCAACCTTGACTCAACGTTGAGCCTGGTTCCAAATCTTGGTATTGGTTCTGTCTAGCACATGTGAATATCAGGCAGAGTCTAATATGACTTGGCTGAGTCGACTTGGAGTTACCCAATATTTAGATCCCTTCTTTGAAGGATATTCAAACTTTCAATGTGGACTTAAAAGACTCAATTTTGTGTTCCGTTCTCGTTTGGATAGTATGGTTGTATTGATTCATGTAAATGGATGTAAGTGGGTCAGGTTTTGGACCTGGACTCAATTGGTGTTCTATATGACTTGGACCTGAGCCCAACATGTATCTAATGTATGGGACTTGGGTCTGGCTTTGATGGGCCCCATTGGACCTGGACCCAACTCTGAGCTTACTTAAGTCAAAGTTTGTTATTATTATAAATTATATATTTTACTCTATTGGATATAATAGTGTTAATCTAATATATTATTAATATAGTGGTAATATAATATATATGATATATATCACATTTGTAAATATAGAAGGCTCAAGTGCACACCTAGCCATTGGAACCCACTGTTGGTTCATCTAAATGGACCACAAACAGGGACTACTCCTGAATTACATCAGATCTATGGGGTTAACACCCATCCAAATAGATTGAGCCCATAGATTCACTGCACACCGATCCGAATGGACTATAAGGCCCTAAAATTTGTGGGGCCTAGATGAAGATGATAGGATGATCAAATGGTCCCCAAACTTCGTAGGTAGGTAGGGCCACCCAGATCATTAAATCCCTCCATGTCCCAGCTCCAGGTGGGACCCCATGTGGGCCTGACGGCGAGATGCACATGGTGATACAGTACAAACACCCTTGTAAATATATATTATTATACATTAAATAAATTATACACTTTGGTATTTCGGGTTCTCAATACATGGACCTGCACCCGTTATCAAGTGGTTCCTTAACAATGTTCCGTACCCAGATTTTTCAGGTCTGATCCTTTCGGTAAGCGGATATTCAGACTTCTATCAACCGGGGTTTGAAAAACTGGATATTGCCCGACTTGGCCATGGTTGAGTTGAGTCGAGTTCGTATTTGAGGAGCCCCCCAAAATCAAGAAAAATGACTTAAAGGTCAAAAAAAAAAAAAAAAAAAGAAAAAAAAAGAAAAAGAAAAAAAAAAGGAAAATTTTGGGTTGGGACGGTTAAATATTTTATATGGAAGATGAAAGGAAGGTGCCTCCCCGCTGAGCTACTGTGGATTGGTATTTGGCAACTGCCTTCATTAGCTGGCATGAACTGTTCCACTCAAGCTTTGGCTAAATGGTAAATCAAATCAGCTTTCTCCTGACATTGTAATTTCTTTCATTGTTTGCTTAAATGAAGATCCTTTTGAAAAATAAGGAGAGGTACACATGCTAAAATGCAGTGTATTTTTCACCTTGTCCATTTGCATGGAATCTGGAGATTCTGGACTGTTCCTTAAGTACACTTTTAACTGTTTGACTCTCTCTCTCTAGTTATGTTTCATTTATTTTTAAAGATGAGTTCTTCAATACTCAGTTTTGACTGACTTGCGATAATTCTCAGCGGCATCTAAATCACCATATCTTATCAATGGCAGGGCAGTACAAACTTGGAGGCCATCCAAATTATCAAAAAAGCCGGAGGATCCTTGAAGGATTCATTTCTGGATGAGGGGTAGGCATGCAGACCTTTAGTTTGCTTTTATTTAGTTAGCATTATCAGCCCCTTGATTGTGATGAAATTATTATGTGTTTAGGTAGCCCTTTTAACATAGCATCTTGTTGGTTTTATGACTTAATTTGATATTTACAAGTGGCAGTATTAGTCATGAGGGGCTGAGCTTGCAGGCTAATTTGACTGGTTTCTCTGTGCGTCAAATATAAATGCATGCATTCCCACTCACCCACTCATTGTAATAAAGGCTCGGCTTTGCAGTGCTGCTTGCCATGTGACAATTCTGGATGCCATTGAATATCCATGAAAATAAGGTCCATGTTTCCTGTGCCTGCTGGCATTTTTGGTGCATGTCCTGCAGTGCCAAAGTTTACCTTTTCTTCTGTAAATGTATACTTTCCAATTAGAAGTGATTTAGTCAATTTACATAGCCAAAGCATGGATAAAAGATGTATATTTATCACATAGTAATTCTGTTAAGACATTCTTGGATCATGCAAGCCATTGATTCTCTCAAGTCATAACGAAAGCATTTTTCATGCTTTCATGTCATCTTAGATGAGTGTCTCAATGCTGATTCAATTGTAAACTTGTATGAATACCTGATCAGATTGTAAAATCTGAGCATAAATTATAAGAACTTTTCAGAGTTTGATGCTGAAATATAATTTTTATTGCATTCTTCCACATATACATAAAACATATCACTAAACCCTCCACCATGTTTACTCCACCTGGGAGTTGGTGGAGTGGCATAAAGCGAGGCTTTGCTCCTCATGTCTTGTGTTTGGTTATAACCACCCTAGATTTACCCAGTGTGCTTTTGTGTGGGTTAGCAGCTGCCACCCGGGGGATTAGTCCTATTGGGTCAAAAACCTTAGGAATACCCATGTCATAAAAAATAAAAACCTCCACTGTGGTTCAAAACCAGAAAAACTGTAATGCCCTTGTTTCTTCTAATGTTGAAAACCCCCCCACCCAATCATCCCCCCCCAACCCCAACAAAAAAAACCTTTGTGCGTGTCTGTGTACCCGTTTGTATAATATTTATTACTAGTTTCCATTTTTTTCCATTTATAATATTTTTATTTTTTTCTATCTAAAATGAATAAGTTTCTTCTTTACAATATATAGCACAGAAAACTTAGATCATCTTTTTTTTTCGATCTTTGTCTAGGAGTATTAGAATAGGCTGAGAAGTACCTCGTGGCATTTGATTAAGGATACTTAATCATTGTTTTTATTTGTTGTCTTTCTTTTTTAATTTCCATTGTTTAATGATGACATCATGCTTCCCAATTTTCACTCTCTTCCCATTTACAGATGAGTGGAAGTGGCATTATGTAGGATGTGGTATAGTTTGAATTTGATAAAGTGGATATTGTTGGTAGCGATACTGTTAAAAGATCTGTTAGTCTTATATTCATTTTTGTACATCTATGCATTTTTATTTAGCATGGTCCATGTACAACTCCTAACTATTACTGGATGTGCATGGTGCAGCCAGTATTGTTTAACCATCTGTTCTGTGATTTTTTAAAATGTTTATGTATTTCAATTTTAAATATATTTTTCCCCTTCAATGGTATCCAGTGCCTTTTTTTTTTTTTTTAGTAAGAGCGACCCTAGTTTTTTTATTACCTGTCTGCAGATTTATACTTGACAAAAAAATGGGCATTGGCCAACCAAAGCGCATAGAAAATGCAAAGACTTTGGTGGCAAATACTGCTATGGACACGGACAAAGTAAAAATTTATGGGGCCCGTGTTCGTGTCGATTCCATGTCTCGTGTTGCCCAAATTGAGGGGGCTGAGAAAGAGAAAATGAGAGAAAAGGTGCAAAAGATCATTGCTCATGGGATTAATTGTTTTGTTAATAGACAATTAATTTACAACTTTCCGGAGGAGCTATTCGCAGATGCAGGAATACTTGCAATTGAGCATGCTGATTTTGACGGTATTGAACGTCTAGCTTTGGTAACTGGAGGTGAGATTGCATCAACCTTTGACAATCCAGAATCTGTTAAACTTGGCCATTGCAAGCTCATTGAGGAAATAATGATTGGTGAAGACAAGTTGATCCATTTCTCTGGAGTTGAAATGGGCCAGGCATGTACAATAGTTTTGAGAGGGGCAAGGTATGCTTTTATTCCTGCACAATTTTTTCTTCTATTTGGACATTGTTCCATAAGGTTCTCTTGTTTTAATTTGAACTTCAGTCAAATGGTTATGACTTGGACTTCAGTTGGATCCAAGGTTTTAATACTCGGACTCAGGGCATGAGTCAAGTGACTCACTAGATTTGTATGAGATTCAACCTGAGTTGGACCAAGTCACATCCTAGAGCCCTAAAATTCCCAAAAATATTGAAAAATGAAAGGCCACTTAATTACAGGAGCCATCCCAAAAACATGGCCCCTGAACAAAAGATCTACAAAAGAATCGGGAACTGCTCCTAGAATGTTGACATGAAGGCTCTCGGGTGCCAGGCATGACGACTTAGACTATGTCATCGGCACTCCACTCCCTAAACTCCTCTGGCAGATCCTTTTAGATCGCCTCAATCTCCAACTTAGGGGAGGGGTCGGTACCTAAGCACCAAGAGTAGTAGCATCAGACTAAAATAGCTGGCAGGTAAACACATATAAATAGCATGATATGATGCATTGAATAGAATAGTGACAAGATAATCAATTGAGCAACAAAGGATGATATCTAGGCAATAGTGCATTGAATTGATACAATCATAGAGTCAGCTGAAGATAATATGCTAAACCATTGTATCTTACTCAATTGGCAGTAGAAGAAGTAGCAGCAGCAGCAGAAGAAGTATACACACAAGATCCAGCTAATACCCTAACAAATAGGCAAAACCACATGAGCTAATCCACCACGTGATAGTATCGCTGCCTTCCCATACTCTGAGTTGTGGTAGAGAATATGTGTGGGATAAGAACCCAGCGAATGGTTGCACAGAATATGCTGGCCAATATTGTAAAGGGGAAAACAATCATCAAAGCCCTATTTTCGTATCTAGCGGTGTACACCTGCTAAAACAAAACAATCTATAGATCGCACAATAAATGGTCCTTCCACAGAGGTGCCCTAGCTGTCAGACATTAGTTGTTAGGTGGTGCCTAACTCAAAAATAACAAACGACACAGTGTTAAGCTAGGCTTCTCTTACGTGAATAAGACTCGTCAAACGAATGAGGAACTACTCTCAATCCATCTATGTTCATTAAAATCCCTCATCAAAGTTAGAACCCTGAGTAGTCCTCCCAAAGCCTTTACATTCAAAGTTACTTGGGCTCAAACGTTGTAACGGATTCTGACAATAGTAACAAAATGGTTAACCAAACCAAACCAACAAATATATAGTCCTCCCAAAGCCTTTACATTCAAAGTTACTTAGGCTCAAACGTTGTAACGGATTCTGACGATAGTAACAAAATGGTTAACCAAACCAAACCAACAAATATAATTACTCGACAGGGAATCCTAAGTCCATCAAAGTTCTCACAACTGGTATAGATACCAAGCAATAAAGGAACATGCTCAAGGCACATGGATAACCAATAAGAAATACACATGACTGCAATCAATTACACACGAGTCGAGGATCGTTACAATCCAATCCTAGGTACTTGATTGCTTTCGACATACGGAACTCATTGTTATTCGGTCTTGTACGATGCTAGGGTCACGGATGTCCAATCACGATACCTTGATGCCTCTGATGGTTTATAACATCACATTCCCCAATTCATCGTACCTCCGTCCTAGTATGAGCTCATCCGTTTCATGGACAATCCATGAGTGTATGTCCATTTCATGGACAATCCACGAGGGTACGTCAGCTAAACTCGTTGTTACCTATTTTGTCTTTCATATGAAACAAAAAGTGCAAATTTTATTAAGGAGTAAGTTTCCCTTTTGAAAAGTCCCTTCTAGAGTCTAATGGAATGAATTTGGGCAATTTGTTTCACAAGGAAAAGTGTAATGTATGCTCCAGAATCAATCAAGTTTTAATGCTTTGGAATAGTTACTTACGTGGTTTCCTTGTATCCTTTGCAGTTTACATGTGCTGGATGAAGCTGAAAGATCTTTGCATGATGCCTTGTGTGTTCTATCCCAGACTGTGACCGACAGCAGGGTCTTGCTTGGAGGGGGATGGCCTGAGATGGTGATGGCAAAGGAAGTGGATGAACTAGCACGGAAGACACCCGGGAAGAAGTCACTTGCTATTGAGGCTTTCTCACGTGCCCTCCAGGCCATACCGACTATCATTGCAGACAATGCAGGTTTGGACAGTGCAGAGTTGATTGCTCAGCTTCGTGCAGAGCACCAAAAGGAGGGATCCACTGCTGGGATTGATGTCATCTCTGGGGCTGTAAGTGAATGAAACCAACGCCCCATCCCCCCACCCCTCATGACTCAAAGAAATTTCATGGTAGGTTCCATTTTCTTACTTTTTTTTTGTTCTTTCATAGGTGGGGGACATGGAAAAGCTTGGAATCTCGGAGTCATTCAAAGTCAAGCAAGCAATATTGCTTTCTGCAACGGAGGCTGCTGAGATGATACTCAGAGTGGATGAGATAATAACGTGTGCGCCAAGGAAGAGAGAGGATAGAATGTAAGAGGGCTGAGTTGTTTCTGTTTGTATGGTCATTGAACTCAAGTAGTTCATTGGTCATTTCAGGACACACAGAGGGAAAATAGGTGCTATGCAGGTATGCAGTTAGCTTGGAGAGACAAGACTAGAGGAATCTGGGGACTCTTTTTTTTTTTTTGAGTCTTTTTGTTTCCCTTTTGAAATATGCAAGTGATTGCCTTCATAATACAAAGTGAGAATTGGAATCCCTTCCACATCTGTACCTATCATCAAAGCAACATGACCATGGAGTTCCATTTTAGTTAATGGATGGCTGAGATATCTGGATGCAGGGAATGTTGTGTGTGGACCAATGTGGTGAGCTTGTCAGTGTGGATTATTGAACATGCTCCCTTGTTTTGCAGAAAACTGTTTATTTTAGACCACATCTAGTATGCTTGTAACTTGGATCCTCATGGATTTCAAGGAAAATGTGACAAAAAAAAAAAAAAAAAAAAAAAAAAAAAAAAACAACAACAACAACAACAACAACAACGACAAAATTCATATTATTTAGTCGTGTAAAAATGGTGCTTCCAAAGAAACATGATAATGCGCTTGACATTAACATATGTAAATCTCATTTTCATATGCAAGTCTCGTGGCCATGAAAGTAGAAGACAACTAACCGGTAAGAAGAGTTCCATCTCCAACATGAATGACTTGTTTTCAGACAGATTTTAATACAATACAATACAATAGACACGGCATCTAGTGGCTCACTTGTCCCACCATGTTTGGTGGATTAACCTTTTAAAGAAGAATCTGTTATAAAATTTGTCTGGTAACCTGGATCCTCTGAGGCGGATTTGGAGAAATGCTGCTGATTTTAAAGTACTAGAACTCTACAGTGGATCCTCGTATTGAAAATTCAATTCACTGAAAATAAAAGGCCCTTCCACTGTATTGAGTATTTCCAAGTTTTACACAATAGGATAAGAGTTGGTCTCGCTCTAAGATAGAACCGTCTGACATGATAATGAACATATTTTCCATTACACGGTCAATCTTGTTGGGTAACCAACTCCCGTTTAGGTAAAATTTGAAAATGGCGGATAAAGGAGTGCCTTTATTTTTAGCGGCAAGGACTTCAATTGGTGGGTCTCCTTCGGAGTTCACTCCTAACTCAGGATTTCTCAAATTTCTCGATGATCTTCATGCTTTGTAAGGAAAGTTTTTTAGTTATCTAATGGTGTATAGTTCTGTCATTGAATAGAGGACCTGGAAGATACAAGTGGGGCAGTGGGGCAACGGGAGTCTTTATTTTTGTAGAAGTTAGACCACATCTAGTGTTGTTGGGTTCAACTTAATCTGGATAACGATTCGAGCCACTCTTTCCCTTGAGGCCCATTTGTTTGATGGTATAAAAGTTAGGAGGGGTGAAAGAATATGAGGGGGAGATCTAATGGAAACTAGGCCTTCTCCTAGCATTTGATATACTTGGTGATGGTTGGTCGTTCTTTCTCTTCTGCATTTAATTTACTTCTCAGTAAGGGGGAAATTATTTGATGGCATTGTAGATTATTACTGTTTGTCCCCTCAACTTTAACCCACACTTAAATTGTTTGACCCACACTTAAATTGTTCAAGTGGTTGGGAAGTCCGGTAATGAGCTGAAGGTTCTAGCTTTGAACTATTTGGTGCTTTATTTGATATATAGAGCTAGTGGGTGGTGTCGTGTATCCAGGGTTTTACCCATGATTAACAGCAAGGGATCAACAGGTTCCTCCTCAAAAAAAAATTAAAAATAAAAAAACCTTTTTAACCACTTTAGAAATATAATAAATTAGAATTTCAGGAATTCAATTCAATGCAGTCAAGCACACTTTTCATATTTACCCCACACACATATAATGGCTATCCGGTGTGCTCAATGCAATCCATTTGATGGTCCATCCGACTGGACCACACACCCCCCGTAAATTTCACAAGTCATATGGGGTTTGCATACATCCGAATGGACTGGACTGTTGGATCGACTGTGCACCCATCTGAGGACTGTACACCATTAAACTTGTAGGGGCCAGATAGAGATGAGATCTTGCAATCCTCCTAGGCCCCACTTCCACAATGACTATCATGGGGATCCTTGTTTGTGCAGGGTTTGAATGTGCTGCCCAATAGTCCTCATGAAAGCTCACCTGAATATTCCTGAAATAATAAGGGAGCGACTATATGCACATCCCTTATTACTCCTTGCACATCCATTCATGGTGCCCTTCCAGGGCATTCCCAAAATATCAATCTTCCCTCTCTCCCTCTCCCAGCTCCCACCTCCGCCCGCCCACCCTCTCCCTCCTTCTTTCTCCCTTTCCTTCTCTTCTCCTCTCCTTCTCCCTGATCGACGTCCTTCTGCCGTTTGGTCTCGTAGGGCCGAGCAAATGAGTATATTGTTCCACCATGGGTGGCCGAACAAGAGTCATCTTGTTCGGCCACCCATGACCGAACAAGAGGGAGAGAGGAGAGGGGAGAGGGAGTGAGACCGGGAGAGGGCTAGCAGGCGAAGGTGGGAGCTAGGAGAGGGATAGTGGTCGCAGGGAGAGGGAGAGTGGGAAGGAGAGGGGTATTTTGGAAATGTTCTGGAGGAGCCCATGAATGGATGTGCAAAGAGTAACAAAGGATGTGCATATAGTCGCTCCCAATAATAATACTCTATAAGCAAGTGCCCTAAGTAAACATGGATTTTTTTTTTCATTCTGGTACTTGTCCGTAGAAAGAAGAGACACTCGCTAACTCAAGTCTAATGCCTTCTAACAAAAAAAGAAAAGAAAAACTCACGTCTAACGCCACACAAGTCCCTATTTATCAAAGATTGATCCCCAAGCGTATTTATTTGCATTGAAATACATAATAATTCAATATATTTGGTTTTTTAAAAGTGGTTATAAACAAAAGAAAGTGGAATTTATACGAAAAATCACTTTAAATGACTACTAACCGAAAAACACCCCAGTAATTAATATGACACGGAAGTAGCCCCCCGGGACGTGCAGTGCGTGTGCACGTCATAATGTATGAAAATAAGGTAACTGTGTGCTAAGTTTTCCTCTTCAATGGAGTCCAACAACATGTAGAAGAGGTATTCAATGATCAAAAAAAGTTTTGGTTCAAAGACGTGCGAAATCAGAAATCGTAGAAGAAAATGACTAAAAACTGTTGAATGGATGGTTGAATATTTGTGGGGTTATGAATGAAGGAATTAAGGATATTGAATTGGGGTCAAACAACTCGAAAATTTGAGAATACTTTCACCTAGATCTAATCACTATGTAAGAATAGTCCTCACTCCTCACCACAACAAAGCCGTCAATATTTCATCTCAGATGTCTGTTCGTGTTTGGCGGCCCTGACTTTTTGTGTATGTCCCGTCTCATCACCTACCTCGATACCATCCATCCGTTCGATCAAACAGAGCGAAACCCAGAGCTTACTTGAATGAATCCTTCAATGGGGACCATTTAGATACCGCCGTAATTGGTCTTGAAGCTTTCATTTTCATATCTAATTTAAGGCTGGGCTTCTTGCAATCTGTGAAGAATCATCCCAAAAAGAAAACAAGAAATCCCCTTTTACCTTTCCCACTTCCTCCTCATTTTTTTGTATCATGTCGAGCTCAGATTCTAGCGATGTGGATCCGCAGCTAATCATTTCTCACAAATTCCCTGAGGTTTACAGCATCTGCTTTCTTTTCCGTAGCCTTTTTCAAGATTTTAAGAGTCTTGTTTGTCTTTGAGTTCTTATTGAATCTGGGTCTGTTCAGATGAGTTCTACTGCTCAAATTTTTACTGTGGGTGGTTTTGTCTGGCTGTTTTTGTCATGCCTGAACGACCCTTAAGTGGATTTTAGTAAATGATCGTGGAATTCCATTGTGCAATCGATGGAAAGATCGGATCTTTTTTTGATTTTTGAATTTTTTTTGCGTTTGGGTCTGTAGATTTTTATCAAACTCCTGGATCATTGGGTGTTAGTTTTGTGGGCGTGTTAGGATGGATTTGGTAGAGCCCAATATTGGGATGTTTTGGAATATCTCAAACGCCAATGTGTTTTGAATGATGCTTTTACAATCTGCAAAAACATGCAAGGTTTCTCTATTTTAGAGAGAGAGAGAGAGAGATGAGCAAACAGATTCTTCAATATATTCATTGACCAATAAAAGGATGGCTATATGGTGTTTGTATAATTGATATAAAGTAAAAGAAAAATTATATTAATCCAAGCTGTCCATTACTATAAATTTAGCCATGTGTGTTGTTGGTAAAAGCACAAATAGTTGTTACACAATACTTTTAAGTTCATGGCCCTCTTTAACCTGTATGTATTTTGGCTGCATCTTCAATAGCTCATATTAGAATTACAAGTTCTTAGGCCCAGTTGAAAGATAAATTAGAATCATACTGGATTTGTGGCATTTCAAACCTGTATACTCCTGGAATGTTTTCCTTGAAATAAATGTGAAAAGTAAATTAAAATTTCAGACCCAAAACTAATTACTATTATGAGAGAGAGATCCTATGATATGATAAATCCCACTGAATTTGCGAGTAGTAGGGACACCCATCTCATGGCCACTTTTAGACATTAAATTAGGCCTGTAGATTACCATATCATGGGCTCCACATGCTTGTATGCAAGGCCTGCATTGAGTCTATACATATCATGCTGAACATCACATACCCTTTTATCTTTCACTTCTTTTGAAGTATTTGATGTGTTTGTTTCTGATTTTCTGTTTTCAGTCATGGTTATGGTTTTGGTGCCAAAAGCTCTTTTCTCATCCTAGTAGGATTCACTGCCGAATCTATAATTATCATCAAGACATTATCACCTTCTATTATTATCTCATTTTCCATATCTAGATTAATGCTTCGCAGGGAGAGAACCATTATATATGTTAAAATATTCCAGTTACTGCTGAGCAATAAACAGAACATTGTAGGATTTTTATGATGTAGTTCCATATTCATTTCTTTTTTCTTCTATTATATATAAATAAAATATTATACGACTATACCATATATTGCCATATGCCCTTTTTCTTCTGTTATGTTCATGTTAATACATTCTATAATGAAATCTCATTGTCTCTTGTGATGTATGATGCTATCGCTCATTCTTTCCAAATTATTAAGAACGATTCACATCTATATGTATAAACTTAAAGCATGGAAAAAGGGGCGTTATGATTTATTCCAAAAGGAACTGACTCCACTTGCAAGTGGGCTGTTAATTACTAAATACTCTCTTTGATCAGCTGCTAAATACTAAATGCATCCAAGCGCAGTGTTCTTTATTTTATAAAACTTGTATTGTATGGTATCTTTTGGTGGTAATATAGTTTTTTCTTTAAAGGCTTGCTTTACTGAATATTATATATATATATATATTTTTACTGAGTTATATTTTTGCTCTCCTCTTCTTTTCGCATATTCTGTGTTGCATATTTGGGGCACATTGTAGACAACCTTGACATACACTGAAAGGTATAACTTTTGAGAATCTTGGTTTCTGTATTTTACATACATGAGATTCACTTTTCACATGCACAAATTCACAACATTTGTTGGCAATGCTCTATTATTATTATTATGGATTTTGATTGTACGGCTGCCCCTAAGATCTGACTTTGCCCCTAAACTGTCGAAGTTTAAATATTTCACATAGAGCTGTTTGTACAGGAAAGTACACCACAAAAATGATGATTTTACCCTTAAACTGTGCGATATCCTAAGAAAGTAGGATATCACACAATCCTACAGCCCTAAGATATCTCACAGTTTCCTTTCCCCTTCACGCCCAAAACAAAAACACACATATTCACCTTTTCCCTGAATCCAGAACTTTGTTCTCTACATCATGTCTGCTTGCTTCAGAGACCTGACCTGGTGCCCTTACAATACCATTTCCTATTATTCAGTTCATCCATCTCAGTCATTGCAAGAGGTATGTGGGCACTATCTCATCTTTGAAAAAATAGAAAAATGAGTTTTATGTGCTATAGAAAAGGGAGAGTGAGTTTTATGTGGCATAGAAAAATGGAAGAGGGAGAATGGAGTGAAATGATGTCTTTTTCCAATATCAAAACGAAGATGGCAAGGTGAAAAGGAAGGAAAAACAAATAGGAGGAACTAAGAAGATGACCACAGTGAAAATTCGTTTTCACAGCACCACCAGCATTTTCTTCATTACAAAGCAATAAGGTTATAGGGAAAAAATAGGATTTTGTGCGATATCGTATGGATGTAGGATATTGCACTGTGTGATATCTCACATCCATTGGGTATCGCACACTTTAAGGGTTATATCTTCATTTCTGCAACGTCCTTTCCTGTACGAGCAGCTCTGGAAGAAATATTTAAACTTCGATCATTCTGGGGCAAATGCCAGATCTTAGGTCAGCTGTACAGTCAAAATCCCTTATTATTATTATTTTTAAAAAAAATTCAATGTGGTTCTTGTTTGCAGAGATGTAGCACTCTATGCCCTAGGTGTTGGAGCATGCACAAGAGATGCCTTGGATGATAAAGAGCTGAAATATGTTTATCATAAAGATGGTGAATCATTCATCCAGGTGTAGTGCATTTTATCCACTTGATTTACTTGAAGGCATCCTAATTTAGTTGTACAATTATGCTTATGTAACTGGCATCTGCTTTATGAACTTTCATATTAGTACATTCGGCACATTTTTTTTTCTTGCCCCATGAAATTTGAAGTATCAGGCAGCTTGTAAATATCCACATAACTTTTTTCTCATGATTACAGAAGCACCCTTGGAATATTTTTGGCCTACCTTAGTCTGTGGTCATTTGTGTTCCTTGTTTGCATAAGCTTTATCTGATTCATGTTATTCAGATTATTGTCTATTTTACCATAATGAAATAAACATGGACTGCTCCATTTGCAATACAATAATGTGATGTTTAATCATTTAAATTTTTTATTTTTCAGGTTTTGCCAACTTTTGCTGCTTTGTTTCCTATTCGACTTGTGAGTAACATTGAACAGTTGCCAGGATTGCAGTAAGTACTCATTTGGAATTATATGATCTGACCCATATGTAAATATTACTCAGTGTCAGTGCCCCCACAACATGGTTTTTGGTAATCCAAATGTGCGATGATTGGAATATTGGATGGTTTCCAAGATGGTTAGTGGCGGACCATTCTGGGGCCCATGGTTTGGAAATATTGACGTGATGTGTCTTCCTGTGGATTGGGTGGGGTTCTGTTCTTACAAACCCGTGGTTTGGTGCTCTCCACTTGTTTTGGATGGGTCTTGCGTTGTTGAGATATGGTGTCCTGTATTGGTAAATACAAAACCCTTGGAACTGTTGAACTAGTTCCTATTGAATGGGAGTTGTAGTCTATAAGACTTTCATTCTGTGAGGTTTTTAAGGCATACTCATTCTGCCTTCTCCCATTGTCTGGATCATCAAATAATGGCTGCACGTGTGAGAATTTATGCCTCATAAAATCAAATATTTGGAATATTAAAACCCTGTAATCATTCTGTTATATTTGAGAAGTGAACTTCTTCGATTCATCATTTTGGAATGTGGTGAACCTGATTACTTCTTTCATGACTCCCTTTAAAATTAAGCTGCGCACATAGGCTATTTTGGTAGAATGTTATTGATAAAAAGGAAAATGTTACTTTGTTAGAATGCAGTGTTTTTAAACTTGATTAATATATATATATATATATATATATGGGCAATGGTGAGGGATGGATGCACATGAATATTTTCCTATATATATATATATATATATATATCAGATTGTCATATATGTTACATAGGGATGGGCATGGTGATCCCCTACCTGGCCCAACTCACACTTGCCCAGCCTTAAAGCTACCTCGCCCCATGATAGGTTTAGGATGCGTATGAATCCTACCCCATGAGAGGTGCTGGTTTGGTTAGGTTTAGTGTTGGTTGCCCCTTACTCTCTTTGATGTGTGTATCAATAAATGGTAAACTGATCGGAGTGGCCAAAACCCAAACTAGCCGCAAACCCCAGTCTAGCTGGCATTTGGAAACCTTCGCCTACCTCAACCCTACTAAAACCACTACCATTACCAAACCTGCCCTAATAAGGTGGTATATGTGAAAGCACATAGTATTCTGTCCCTTGGAGCACCAAATTTTGCATTTTGTAATGTATTTTACACAAGATCCTAGCTGATTACATTAGATAGGGACTGATTGTATTTTCGTAGTTTAGATAATTTGAGTTCCTCAATTAATGGATTGTAATTCCCCAATTAGGGGATTGTAAATTGATCGATAATCCATATTAAGGGAGACCCCACAATGCAGGGGGGACACTCCATTCATCCCGTTCTATCATATTTATGATTCTAGTATCATGGTATCAGAGGCCTAGCTTTTGTTATTGTGTCGAAGCCTTGTATCATTCCTGTTGTTCATGAGTGGGCCACTACTCCTGGCTCTCCATCTCACCAATAATCATGAGCAATTGTTCGTCTCTTAGAGGTCATATATGTGTTTAGATCTGTTGTGAGTGGTCCTTCATTGGAGACAACTATCAAGAAAGTCTCCATCTTCCCTATGTCTAAACCCTTTTCCAGTGTTCGTTCCTTTCCTGAATCACTACAGCTTGTGTCATGTCCCCAAATTGGATTACCTCAATGATCCCAGTTCCAAGACGTAACTAGTGTGGGGATTTGAGTCATTTCTACTCTAATGATATTTTACCCCCACACAAAACCCACAAGATATCACATATAAGGATACAATCATTTTTTTCATCATATTGTAAATTTTTCCTGTAGAAGCTTGTATGATCAATAATAAACATATAACCATATTCATCATCATACACGGAGCATATACAGTCCCAAAAAAATATACAATACAGGAGTGTTTAAGTTTGCAACATAAAGAAAAGTGTTTCACATACAATCCCAAAACAAAAGTCTATCACAATCATCTACCAAAACTCCCCAAATAAAGACCAATATAGGTCAATATATCCACCAACCAAAAAACGTCCCCAATGACGAGCTTACGTAACCAGATGTCTGTACAGCATCATCAGGAGTCCACTCATTAAACTCCTGAGTCTCCTCGACTGCCTCAAATCTCCTGGGAAGGGGTAAAGGTGCTGTCACCTGTGACTCCAAATGCTACGTCATCAGACAACTGAGCAAGTAAGCAAGTATAATGAACATAAACATGATGTATCAAACGGGAATAAAGACAAGATAGCATAAGATAACAGATAATTCTGCAAATAATTATGTATGAATGTATGAAACATAAAAGAATCAGATAATGACACATCCAACAGTAAGTCCTAGCAAAATGGCATAATCCACATAAGCTATATTCTCTCAGGACGGTTGTAACCGTGACGAGAGCACACTAATATAATTATAAATCGAGCACTGGTACCCAGGATTCCACAAGGAAATTTAATATCATAGTGTGGCCACTATACAGATAACAGGGTGGTACCTGGAGGACAGAGTCACTCCTATGCAGGGACTATTACATATAGCCCATAATGGTTTGAGGTTCAAAAACCTTGTTTTTAGAGAATATAAATGATACCGATTGAAAAAGAGTTTAAAAAACATCACAGATTGATAAGCCCTGTGTGGAGCTGTATATCATCTGATGTGAAAGCTTACCAGTGTTTGTCACTATTTTACCAGATTTGACCCGCGTCTTCTATTGCATGGACAACAATACATAGAGATCTACAGGCCCCTTCCATCAAGTGGCAGTGTAAGGCTTTTACTTTATTCTTAGATGTGGATGGTTACTTCAAGACATTTCTATTAAAGGTGACAAATATTTAAATGGGAATTCTTTCTTATTTCCTCACTGATTGTTGGGTGGTAGTTAGTATGGTAAACATTAATCAGGTATCTTGCCTTGAAACATGGATTATGTTTCATCTGCTTTTTGGCTACTTGAGATCTAAGCCAGTTTCAGTATATTGAAGAGCCTTTTGGAAGCATATACTTGACCGAACCTGTATCTCCTACCTTCTAGTGTTTCAATGCTAGATACTGATACCGGTTGCAGTCACAGGAACCATAGAAAAACTGACCTGTCTTTATGCATATTTAATGATAGAATCTTACTATTCACGATATGATTCAATTCATCTCCTTGAATAATTTGTGACGCAATTTCAATTTTCAAAACAATGGCTCCTCTTACCTCGCCAGCTGATGCTGGAACGAATGCATCTATTACTTTGGCAAACCTTGAGAAACCGTCTTTTCAACTGCTGCACTGTGAATATTCTAGCATATTATCTACAAACACAGAGAACAAGTCTTTCACCTTACTTTCTTCCCTCTACAAAGCCTACTGCCACGGTTGTCAACCCACACAATCTCTATCACTCTACCTTGGTTTGGGATCTTTTATGTTTTTTCTTCTCCTTTCAGAAGGGGTCTTAAAAAATTCTCATGATTTTAGCGATTGTAAGCCGCACTTATACACGTTTCTCGTGACATTTATCATCCTCATCATCTTCAACTTAGCTTTATCCCCTCAATCTGGATCTTGCTCAAGGGGTTCTAATTAACTAAAAATTACATCATCTCATACCCCGACCCATTGACTAACGTGTATGAAGATGAGGTCTCTTTAAGTGCGCGCGGGCATGCATCAGTGTGCGTGCGAATAAGTGTGCAAGAGACTCATTTGAGTTAGATAAGCACTATAATTTCTGTTATTTTTAGTTGAACTTCCTGCTTGTACACCTGACACCTTATTAGGAATTAGTTTCTTTTGATTAGTCATGTCAAATGGTTTTATGTTTTAACCATTGGTGAACTCTTTCTCAAATTGTGTTGGTTCAGATCAGAAATAAAACAGAGGTTGCCGGATTACATGACAAAGGTATGTTTTAAGAGAATTTTTTTTAAAGATATCCTCATACTGCAAGAATCTGAATCAATGTGGTTTTGCTGATTCAACTTAATAATACTATGAGTCTCTGACTTGCATGCCAATCAACTTGTGGGCGAGCGAAAGAGTGTTGGACGTTATAATAACTAATGTTCATTATCAAGTCCACTGTCTACCAAACCAGAACTGTAAAGAACTATGCTCATGGATCTCAAACTGACAATTCCAATTTGCAGTATGGGAGTTTTAGTGAAGAAATATATGATGGGGACAATGGACTTGTCTCTCTTTGTTAGTTATGTTACAACTAGCCAGGATTGCAGTAACTACAGATTTTAGAATCCAAGGCATTTCTGTCAATATCATAACTCATAAGAGGGCAGATTCTTAGCTGAACCCAACCAATTATTCAGGATTTATATTTTCCTTGTGTTTTTGAAGAACAATATTTAATTTCATATGATAGATAATGCTTTTTTTTTTTTTTTTTTATCGGTAAAGGGTAAATAAAATAAAATAGAAGTACAAAGGCAGTATGTAATAGCCAAAAAATGAAATGAAGTCAAGGGACAAGAGCATCTACCATTGCTACTACAATGTACATAATGCAAGCATAAAAAGTAACACCCCTTTCCACGCCTTATTTAAGCCAAAACATTCGTCTTTCCATTAGCTGATCTCTTAACATGCCGAAACCCTACTACGATGAACGATGAGAGCATGGTTTTAAAACTCGGTAGGGGGGGGGGGGGGGGGGGGGGGGGGTTGTTGTGGCGTGGGGTGGTCCACTTCATCCCCCTTGAGTCAACAAGGCTAAGTCAGATTGCGTCGCAACCTAGAGCCCTAAAAGCTTTAACATTCTTGTAAAAATGATAAAATTCTTAACATAATAGCAATTGGTGTCTTATGGATCTAAAGTTGTAAGACGGGTTTTAATCATTAAGAATCAATTAGTAGCTGCATGCCTGCACTTGTTTTTCACTGAGTCAAATAGTACCTTTGATCTTTGAATGCTACAAATGTGATTCTAATCTTCCAAAATTAGTTTAGGGCCCCACAATCTCCCACATCTTCTCATAATATTAAAATGTGAAAATGATCAAATTTGCACTTTTCTAGAGGAATCAGCTAGAGGGTGACACAGGGCTGACTCAACTAGTAGTTGTTGAGTTGAGTCCTAGTGGACTAGGCTGAGTTGACTTGGACTTAGCCGATTTTTAAAACCATGGACGAGAGGAATTTATTTCCATCAAAGTAGAAATACAGCTTCCACAACCCTCTCTCCATGAATGTAATCCATGATAAGGCATTTGCTGAATCACTCTCTACAATCATCCTATTATGGAAAAAGTGAGAGAAAATCCTAAGCACTTCAAGAATAGCCAGCACTTCTGTCTCATTCGAATTCTTGAGACTCACAAATGTAGAGAACATAAACAAAACTGCCCCCTTAATGTTATATAGAACATTGCCTGTGCTTGCCAAACCTTGCTTCCCTTTCACTGTTCCATTGACATTGAATTTGATGGGAGGAGACCATAGTACCACAACCTTCTCCTTAAATATGCCTGTCACTATACAAGCTTCCCAATTATGAGTAATTACATTTACACTAAAATTCTCAAACTCCATCTGTAAAACCACCGACTTTGCTATCCTCAGAACCACCTCTTTTTTTTTTTTTTTTGAATGGTTACTCTCAAAACCACTTTATCAATGAGAACATGTGAAGACAGAATTCCTCTAATAATCCTGTCATTCCTCTCTTTCCATATGGAGCAAAGTATAGGAAAGGGAATAATTCTCCGAAGTAGAAGACCGCAACTATCGAAAGGAGCTACTCTCCAAGCTTTGACCAAATCACTTAAAAAACCTTGCATGCACCAATCTAGAGAACACTTCTTAAGAAAATTACTCCATATGGTAATAAGTAAGATCACAATGCAATGTTCGTGGTTGCTGCTCAATTGGTTAGGGGCAGAGAGAGGGAGAGAGAGAGAGAGAGCACTCCAAAGCACTATCAAAAGACTATTGAAAATTTGCCCGGAAAGATTAGGTCTCATATATGAGAATCTATGACATCCTTGCAAACAAACACATTATAAAGCAAACTTGAGGACTTGTGCTTGGACAGCTACTCACGAAGAATCCACCTGTAGGACACTTCCTGAGACACATTAACCCCACCACCCCTAATGTTCCTGGAATGAAGACTCTTATTAGATGCAATCCTAAATGACCCAGGAAAAAGACTGACTCAAGGGACCCAACCCCACATAATTATCACTGCAAATACAAATCCTCCCCATTTTCCCTACTTCGAAACCAACCCTTTATCTAAAGACTTCCCTTCTGACAGACTCTTCCCCAAAACTAGAAATTGTAAAATACTGTGAAAGAATAAAAAGAAGCAAAATGGAGAAATTTCAATGGTTTCATTAATCCCACATGACCCCTTTTACATTGGTTTTCATAGAATACAATTAGATTATGAACCCTAATTAGTAATTATCCTTACCAAAAGAGAATACAACAGTAATTATCCTAATCAAAACAGATTACAATGGCAACAATTATTCTTTAGGATAGATACAACTCTTATGAGTCGATTTATACACCCAGTGAATCCATTGGGCCGAGACCCATTTGGTACAAGTCCAGGATCATTTGGCTCAGGCACATGTATGTCTTTTCACTAAACACCAACACCCACCCCCCCAACCCCACTCCTCCCTCCCTCCCTCCTCTCTCTTCCTTTCTTTCAAGCTCATTTATGTCTCTTGATGATCTCCTCATGTCTCTTTGTTTTAATGCTATACTTTTGAGCGTACCAAAGTTAATGTTTTTTTCCATTTTATTGGATAGAAGTTATTACAAACGTAAGCCACATTGAATCTAATTAATTTACTATCACATTCATGAACCTAATAAAAACTCACAACATATGAAGATTTGAGTATGGATTGCATAAATCACAAAAAAAATGAAGCATGAAGATAACTAGAAATGGAATTTAAAATAAAGCAAGTAGAATTGTTACTAATTGATGAAAGTATATATGAATTCTAGAAACAATACCTAATTTAGTAGATTGAGAAAGAATTACACATAAATAGAAATATTTAGCTTAAAATGCAAGGTCCACCAGTTGGAGCTTGTAATCATGTTTCTGATGCTCAAATCTGACCTTAAACACTCTAAAGAAGCATTGCACTAATGCTTCTCTAAAAGAACCACAGAAATCAAGCGAGAAAAGTGAATATTTACTTTAGGTTGATTGTATTGGACGATACCTGCAACACGGCCAGTACCTACTCTTAAACAGTAAATTAGAATAATGGCACAGGCCGATACATGCTTTCCAGCCCTCGTTTTTCACCAAAGCTAGGAACCTTCTGAAGCTTTTTCTTTTTACTTTCCAGGTAAAGCAACTGTATTGGAGATTGAGACCACCAGTTATCATAAAGAATCTGGTGAAGCTCTGTGCATGAATCGGTAGGTGTGATTTCAAATGATCATATGATACATTTAGATGATCAATACTTAAACTAGCTAACGGCATCATTACAGGAGCACTTTCTATCTACATGGTGCTGGAGGTTTCTCAAAGTCATCACCTTTATATTCATATTCGAAGTATCCAACCAACCAGGTTTCTCGTGTCGACATTCCAAAATATAAGCCTTTTGCAGCATACGAGGAATGTACACATGAATCTCAGGTATGTAAAGTGTAAGTTCTATGATTAAATTTTGCAGCTATTTTAAACTTGTTCTTTTGGGTATTAGAACACCCTCAACTTCAACATGGAAGGGCAGTGCATTTTACATGCATGGCTTCTTTCGTTTGTGCAAGATAATGGCAAATAAGAACTTCAGTGTACACATGAGTTGAAGGAAATTTATATATTTGTTGTGCTCTTTTAACCCTCTCATGCCTTCTGCTAAGACACATTGTCTTGGTTTGTCATATTTGATTTTCACCTGAATTTAGTAACAAATCTACCCAAAACCACGAACTCCAACTGAAAGTTGTTGTTACATTCTGACTGATATCCTAAGTGAGAAGTATGAAAGAAACTATATTTAATATAGAAAATGATTCGTTGTTGTCGTCTGTATCATGCTCACGGCAACTAACATCTGATTTAACATGTGAGGCCTATCTTTGTTTGATCCAACTCGTTCGTGTCGCTTGCCTTTCCATGTCCAAGCATTGCCCCGCCTTTCACTTCGGTGGAGTGATATGAATCATTGGGTTTTTTAATGAAATATTTAGTTATGTTCCCTACACATAATCAAATAACAGTGTGGAACACCATTTAGAGTGAATTTGCTGTGATATAATTGAAGCTTGAGAAGCCTCTTGGTTGAGTTGGATGATTTGTTGTTGTGACTAACAATATGTCCTTTTTGTGTATTACATGATACAATGTTTGGAAAGTACAAGTATGGTCAGTTGGCTATCTAATCTCCAAGGATAATCACAATGCTTGTCTAGAGATTGTACATATCCCCCTCACGCTCATAATGTTAGAACATAAGTGTAATGCCATGGGCCTTACCTAGGCAAAAACTAGCTATTGAAGTGGAGGTAAGTGGTAACCTTGTGCACTTTAGCCCAAGCTCTGGACTTGGATGTTTTGGATGTGGGACTTGTGTGGTTCCTTATATCCTGGGTGTTCTTTGGCGGGTAATGGGCACACCGGATTACAACCGGATCTGCCACATTGGCCAAAGCCTGCCGGATCTTACACTCTCTCTCCACCGGAAACAAAGCAGTCCTCAGCTCTGATACCATTTGTAACACCACGGACCTTACTCACCGCAAAAGCTAGCTATTGAAGTAGATGTAACCAACTAACCATGGGTAGTTAAGCCCAAGCTCTGGACTTGGATGTTTCCAATGTAAGACTCGTGCAGTCCCTTGTATCCCGGGTGTTCTTTGGCGGGTGATGGGCACACCGGATTACAACTAGATCTGCCACCTTGGCCAAGCCCGCTAGATCTTACAGTAAGCATTGAGAGATTTTCAAACGGTTAAGATATGGCGGTTGCAAGTGATTTTGTGGAGGAATCAAGCAGGTTGGGCTACAAAGGAAACAATATAAAGAGTAATGGTTCCTTGTCAAAGATGTTGTCACGCAAATTGACAATCATATTTTTCATTCATTTGTGTGATGTGCCAGGAGGAGTCAATCAATCATATTTTCCTTCATTGTGAGGTAGCAGCTGATATTTGGAATAACTTCATTGGTGGTGTGGTATTTCTTGGTTTTGCCCAAAGGATATTGAGGATGCAGTGGAATCGTGGTTGGGAGATCGATTTGTTAGAGGTAGGATTCTTCCATTTGCTACCTTGTGGTCCATTTGGAGGGACCATCATGTATTTGTATCCTACATTTATAGAGTATGTATTTGTACAATCTTGAGGATAAGAGGAAATAACCCCAATTAAGGGATATGATAGCTGGACACTTATTGTAATGAGAGACACAAGGCCAAGCATTGTCATTTTTAAGGCCTTCGATTGTGCAAACGGGTTCGAACCCATGTTGAATGGTTCAGATCAGCTAGGAAGCCATAACACTCCATCATTGTCGTCGTCGTCATAAAAGCCTTGTCCCAACTATGTTGGGGTCGGCTACGTGAATTCTATTTCTCCATTCCGATGTATCATGAGCCAAATCCTTGGATAAGTTACGTGTCTTAAAATCTATTTTTACTAACTCCATCCACGTCCTCGTTGGCCTACCCCTTTCCCTTGGTGGGCCATCAACCTGCATAGCCCGACTTTTCCTTACCAACCTACTTTGGACATGCTCAAACCATCTCAATCGGGTCTACCCCTAAATGCTCTCTAAGGCGCTCATTTCTAATTTTATCATTCCTAGTTTTACCACACATCTACCGCAACATTCTCATCTTAGCCATAACACTCCATGGATTTTATAAATATTGCTTAAAGAAGCTATTTAAGAATTTATGCAATTGCCTCCAGGAGTGGGGTGTATAATTTTCAAAAGTTTTGTTTTCAGGGAAATACAAAAAACAGGTTGTTTGTTTGGTGTATAATTTTCAAAAGTTTTGTTTTCAGGGAAAAACAGAAAACAGGTTGTTTGTTTGGACCTAATAAAGTGGGTCAAGGTGAGCCCTGATTCACTTGGTACCTAGACTACTTGAGTCGCCCATGGGGACCAGACAACCAAGCATGCCTGGAGTTACAGCTAGTTATAGTCATATTTTGATGTGGCTTCTCTGTGAAGAAGCAAAAAGGAATATTGTGTGTGTGTGTGTGTGTGTGTGTGTGTGTGTGTGTGTGTGAAGCAAAGAGGAACATTATGTGTGTATTAGACAACCAGCAAGGGGTAGCTGATAAGATTTTCAAACTCTTTTCAGAATTTTCAGCAACTTGAATTGCTTTAGTCTTGTTATTGGAGTTGCTTTTCCCATTGATCGTGTGATAATCCTGATCGAGTGAACTAGTGCATCCATGTGAGTCCCATCACAAATCAGGACTGCATCAAGTGGTATCAGTGCCACTGCTCTGCTGATCGTCAAATCCGTCACTTTATATGGGTGTACAGGTGTCAAAGACCTCTCTATAGCGATAAATCGCAGAGGAATAGGCAGAGGCTGGCAGCTGCCACTGTAGTTTGACTGGTGGATTTGTAAGGATGCATGATTCGGAATTTGCAAGAGGTTGCGCAGCAACTTGCCCATCTAGCGGAAAGGACACCTTCAGTTCCTACCAAAGGTGAAGACTTGGAGGGAAGTGATTTGAATCCCCTCTTATCAGTGAAATCAATGGGACGATTGTCATAGGCGCAGAAGATACCGGTCCTCTTTCTTTGTAGTAGTTGCAGATATCGTCAACTGCAGGTCCCTTTAGAGGTATGACAAACAGATTAGTTGTAGAAAGCAAGTTTAGGATCAACAATATTTTTCTTAAGAAGGGATTTCTTAGTTTGCTCTCTTGCCAATAGTTATAATTGAGTAATATCCACACTGGGTAGTGGAGAGCAAGGACCAAAATATCAGTCATATAGGCCATGACCAAACTGAGAAATAGAAAAGATCACTGCTTGCATCCATATTTGTCAATAGATTGGTGAATCGGTCAATTCAGGCTTATACGGTCAGGAGATGTTGGATGGCTAAAAGAAACAATGTTGAGATGTTGGATGGCTACAAGAAACAATGTGGAACCATGGTTACCATGATCTGTATGGAGTGTACTACTTAATGGGTGATCCAAGACAACAAGGGCAGTACTTCTATTCGCACCCTCACCATGCAGAAACGCAAAAATAGTTGTTAAAATCAAGCTCATATGATCAATATGCCTATCCAAGATCTTGTGCATGATATCTCTAATCTCTGTGAATAATTATGATTATATATTTACCCTGTGCCCTATGGAAAGTTGCGTATTTGAATTTAGATATCCATACCAATGATGACGTTGTTTGATCATTAGCATTTTATTAGTTTCTAACTTAATATAGCTAATCAATATGAGTATATGTGGACAAATAGCTCAATGCTGTTATTTTAAAATGATACAGAGATACCGGACCCAAGGATGAAAATAGCGGTAGCAGCGGGCGTAGCGGTGCGATTTGGAAAAATCGTAAAAAAAATATGAAAAAATTGTAGAAAATCTAGACTATTGGAAAATAAGAGAATTTTTTTTTTTTTTTTTTTTTTTGCAAAAGTAACTGAGATATGGGGGAGTAGCGGTCCTCTCATTGTATGAGGTCCTGTATCGCTGTATAATATAAATAGAAAATAATAGTAATGATCTTTTTTTCACATGTGTTCATGTTGCTTAGTTGTGTTAACTTAGAAACTAATGAAAGGCTCATAAAAGAAAAAACTATGTAATGAAGTCTAGATTTAAGAGTACTTAGAGAAAAAAAATACATCTACCAAAGGGGTTGTCTAATAGGATGTACTTAGAGAAGAATCCTTGAGAAGCACTCTGTGTATCGACTGTAATTCGGCAAGATCATGTGCTTTTTGGTGTTCTTTTAAACATAAAAGGGTAGAAAAGTTGCGTAGAAATGTTATTTGGAGAGAAGAATAAAAGAAATAAGTCATATTATGCATTTTTAAAAAATTTGAAAAGCAAGAAATTTTATCATCCTGTAGCGTCCCCGTAGCGGTCCGTAGTGGCTTGGTAGCGGCCGTAGCGGCCCCGTAGTGGACGTAGTGGCCGCTACGATATTTTCATCCATGAACGGACCTATATGACAATGAGGGGTTTGATACGCTCACCTTAGTTGCTAATGAAAAACACATTAACTTCTAAAATTCTCCAATATTTTGATTCTTTGGGTGCTTTTAAAAAAAAAAAATTCTCTCAATTTCTATTCACACTGAATCACTGATAACTGATATTAATCGCCTGATACATATCAATGCGTGTCACCTGATACATATCGATACGTATCGCCTGATATATCGCGTTTTGGCCTCCAGCTGATATGCCCAACACAACCAAAATTTTGGTCCTTGGTGGAGAGCTATAACATAACAGGCTATATGTTGATGTTCATAATCAGAACAGAGGGCCATGAGAAATTGTAACCCAGTATCTTTCAAAGGTAATGGAATCCATAGTACAAATGGGTCCATGAGTGCCGGTGATCCTATAATCCAGTCAATTTAACATAAAACCCCTCGATGTTTGTTGTTTCCTTGTTCAACATCCTATATTCCAGCTCAAGTTGATAGTGAGCACAGATTTGTCTAAAATATCAGATGAGCCAAATTATCCATGCACCTTCATTCTTTGGGATCTTTAAACTTAACCAATTGATTTTCAATGGTACCACCACTATCGACTGAATTGGCCTATCTAGCAGTTGATTTTTCCCTTATCTCATTCTCATTCTTCATATCTGGGATCCATCTCTGTAGGAACTTCAGCTTTATCAGGAATGTGGTTCCACAAGTTCTCCCCCTTCAAAAAATTTTGCATCAGATGGGACCAATAAGCCCAGCTTGTCCCATCTAATTGAACAATAATAACTTGCGAGTGTTCAAAAGCCACTATAAGAAAACAAAGTTAAAAAGTTGTTGCTAAGATATAAATGAAAAGGCCAATCTGATTGTTGGATGTGCCTATTGTGAAGTCTGGAATTGGCGTAAAGTAGGTCGAAAGACTATTTTTGCAAAAATCAGATGTACTAGATGTTTTCTTCATGAGAGTTCGACCCTCCTAGATTAGGTTTTGGGTGCCAAAAAACGGAAAAGCAAGAAGCAGAATGAGACTTGGCCTGCAGATTTGATGACCAAGGGAATGGATAAAAGACCTACCTCCAGAGGCAGTAAGATTTTGAAAAAAAAAAATAAAAAAAAATTAAAAATCCCATTAAGAGTTGTTGTGATCAACAGAATGGGCCCCACACAAAATCAGAGTGTGATTGGCTTTGTTCAGATATTTGTCAGACTTTGGATGCAAATCTTTTCTTCCAATATGTCTTTAAAACAATGGCGCTAATAGACCTGGAAGAGAAGGGCGTACAGGATTATCGAGCGATAAGTAATGATCCAAGGTGGGCCCCTCTAGAGATCACATATTACAAAGGAAGATCAGACGATCAATCCTGTCAGATCATGCACTTGACTCTTTGAAGCAAAAAGGACAGCACCACAGAGATGCGATCAGTATCCTAACCATCTTGAACAGGAAAGGAACAGTCTTGTGCTCTGAGTACCATGAAACTTGAAGAAGAATTATGGTTCAATTGGAGGGTCTATTTCGATTAACCATATGTCCTTAATGCGGATTGCAATGATAATATATGGAAAGTACAAGTATGGTAGTCCGGGTATCAAATTAATAAGGATCAATACAATAAGCTAATTAAACTTCCTTGGATATTTTCAATGCTAATCCAGAGAATTTAGTTGATAAACATCTAGTGAGGTATACTGTTGGTCTACAATAACACATGTTACCTCAGTTCTGATGATAAGCGGGATTGATCACCCAAAGGTACGCCCCACACAAGGTCAAATCAGGTAGACAGCTTCCATCAGCACTCTGACAGGAAGAATCAGATATTTCTCCACTAGAATTTCTAATTTCTCAATCCCTTTAATAACCATGTTCTGAATCCCCATAATTTGTGTTCATGATACTAACATCGAATTGTGGAGCACATTCTTGTGAATAAAGGATTGATTGTTAGTACTGGCATAAGCATTGTGATACTTCATAGATTTTAACTTTAGGCGTGATGATGCCGTAATTTGTACCCATGTTGTGTTGGCATGTCAGTATTTAATTTAGGCATCTGTGTCCAATTTAGTGTTCACGTGCAGTCTAATCATGGAGAAATTTAATATGCTATTCTACCTGTTGAGATTTGTGTCTGGCTGATGATGTGATCTCATTTTTTTGCTATTGTGTTAGATTGACTGTTCCACACTACTCTAGTAATTCTAAACCTGTTACAAAGACAACTGCGATCATAATTAGATTGGTAAGAAGTCTCAAACTTGGGGTCTCAGGTTTGAGTCATGTTACCAAAATCATATTTTACCTTCCAGAAACCAAACAAAAGGGTTTGGAAAGAAAGCATAAGTGACGCGAACTGGTTGGAGATTATGTAACATAGCAAATGCATAAAATAGGGGCAAATATATTTGTGGATAGAAATACATTAGAGCTTTGTATTGGTATATAGCTATTTGAGATATATGAGAATAAAAAATAAATAAAGTTTTCTTACCAAGTAGAAATACTAGCATGTGTCTGACAGCATCATCCATGTCAAGAACGTTGAAAACAGAACTCTGAAGCATCACAATTTAAGCATCTTTCCCTCATTTATCTAAATCTGCTAAAGTTAATTATTTAGTGATTTATCCAGTTATTACATGTAGAAGGTCACTCCAAACTGTTTATTTGAACTTCAAATCAACATTACAAACATCAGTACCTTGGCTATTTACTAGAAAAGGTCCATACTTTTCCCATCCATTATTTCAACTGAGATCAAATCAGGGTCGACATGGGGTCTGATTGCATCATATAAAATTTGCAAAAGTGTACACAAAAATAGAATTAATATAAGACACAGAATCAGAAAATTGCTGGTGTTTGTTCCTTACCACTACTGGTCTGAGAAGCGGTACTGAAGTATTAAAGACCATGGTGCAGGCACTATTGTACGGGCTATCTGGTGACCACAATCCGTTGCATTCAGATCCTACGATTGCTCGTATTGCTGGGTTAGTACTACATTTCTTTAATTGTTATTAGAGCTCAGTGTTGTTTCTACAGTTCATTTCTTTGAAGTTTTGGTTCGTTTGTTATTCCTAAATGATCTCTCTTCTGTAGTCAATGGGCATTTGGAAATTTTCATCTATGTTAGGCTTTATGAAAATATCATATATCATGGTACATATGTTTCCTATGAATGTTTGGATGGTAAAGACTAAAGAGTGAAGCAGACAAGACTGGGTTTTGTTTTTTCCTTTTTCCATTTTTTTTTTTTTTTTCAAGTTTCAACTCCAAATAAGCAGTTCACAGATTGCTATACCAACACTCATTTGGTACATAATAAATACATATGCAGGTACATATTTATTCATTTAGAAAACGAGGCAATAACCTAAATAAGAAGATCTCAAAATAGAGACTTATGACGATGTATCAAAGAAAATATGGGTTTTATGGAGAACTAGAAAAGAGAAGGAAAAACATATGGAGAAATAAAATGTATGGTCATTCAATTTAGGGTTGGACAACCATACAGCAGTGGCTTTTATATTAGGTAAATTTCTTAATATTACAAAGTCCCTGCAGCTTTCTGTATTTTACAGAGCAGTCCTACGAATTATAGAAATTAAAAATAGATCCTTCTACTAAAGAAGCTAAGCATTAAATATTTAACTTCCCTTTCTCATTAGGACTTCTAATTTGGCACACATAATATGTGAGAATTTGAGGTGTCATCACCAAATGACAATGTAATATCCATCTGACTAGTTGATATGAAATTCTTTCCTTTAGACAGAAGGGAGAGAGAACCAGGTCATTTTCCCATAAATGGTAAAGATTTTTACGAAGAACATGGTGTGATTGATCTGGAGATCCAATCGAAGGTTATTTTATGTGCCTGGCAGCTCCCTTAATTCCTTTTCCATTGCTTTACCTTCTAGTTTCTGTTTGTCCTCTACACTATATAGTGAGTTTTGGCTGTATCCTGTGAGTTTGCCTGTGTTGTATTGTCGCTCCTGTAAAATCTAGTCCCCTTTCAGGTTTGGTCTAGTGAAATTTGGGTGTGGTCTGCACACACTCTTTGAAAGAGTATCTGCGAGGCATGTCTTATTGGTCTGGATGTGCTTTGGGCGGGAAGAAGGGAGAATATGATGGAGTATTTTAAATTTGGAAAAGGTGTGGGCATATTGAGACAAATGCATGCATCTCCTCTCAGAACTGTGAAAATCATGGTTACGATATCCTGATATTTCAAAATGGACAAGGTTTCCATATTGTATCTGTTACTTCATTTTTGTGTAAAATCTCTCTCCCTTCTGTATCAATGATGTACCCTTCCCTCTTTTGGGAATATTAATATTGTTGGGCTTGAGGAAGTAGCTGTTGGAAGTGATCCTCCAGTGGAAATTCAAACAGTGCTGGTCCGTACAATTGCCAGGATCAGGACCCCTTAATCTCAAGTTGTTGGGGAACCTAGTAACATATGAATATAGAATCACACAAAACACCTACAAGAGAAGAAGAAACAACTTTCCAGAAGTAAAATGACACCGAAGACTCAACAAGGAAATCTAATGAATTGAAAATAAAAGATCACAGACATGAAATATATAACAAAACGACCCTAGTGTTTTATTTATTTACTAATAAACCTAATGATGAAGGGTTCAAAACCCAAGAAAAGCTTACAGAATGGAGATGAAGGATTTAAGAGAGAACAATCATAAGAATACATAAATGTCACTATTCTCCTTGGCTTGGCGACTCAAGGAGGAAATCTTATGAATTGAAAATAAAAGATCGCAGATATGAAATATATAACAAAATGACCCTAGTGTTTTATTTATTTACTAATAAACCTAATGATGGAGCGTTCAAAACCCAAGAAAAGCTTACAGAATGGAGATGAAGGATTTAAGAGAGAACAATCATAAGAATACGTAAATGTCACTATTCTCCTTGGCTTGACAACTCCATGAGGAAATCTTATGAATTGATAATAAATGATCACAGATATGAAATATATTACAAAATGACCCTAGTGTTTTATTTCTCTAGTAAACCTAATGATGGAGGGTTCAAAACCCAAGGAAAGCTTACAGAATGGAGATGAAGGATTTAAGACAGAACAATCATAAGAACACATAAATGTCACTATTCTCTTTGGCTTGACTTGGTTGTTTGAATGTTATATAGAAGGGCACAAATCATTTTGAGAACACATTGATTTCTCTGTCTATAGCGTGACTTCTTATTTCTTTTCTTTGGAGATTGTTATGATGGAACATGTAGGGCTTAACCTGTTTGCTCCATATGTTGACATACTAGAATGCAGGAAATGTGGTTTTGCTAAATTGCTAATGATACCTTTCATGGGAAGCATTACTTCCTTTGATAATTGATGCTCTATTAGGACTAGTTTGTGATTTCGTTTCCTTTTGTTTTCTTAACCAGTAATTGTGTTTTCTTATTTACTCATGACTAAATTATTAAATGATTGTTCTCTCTTTCCTTTTGTTTGCAGGTTTTCTCGCCCAATACTACATGGGTTATGCGCACTTGGATTTGCGGTTAGAGCAATTATCAAATGTCTCGGCAGTGGCGATCCAACCATAGTGAAAAGCATATTGGGTCGTTTCCTTTTACATGTATACCCTGGAGAGACCTTAATCACAGAGATGTGGCTTGAAAATTCTAGGTAATATCACCTGTCTCTTGTCATAATAGCAGCATGCATTATTAGCCAGGTTGATCACACCATTTTTACATAGAAATACCAGTTCTTTTTTCTTAACATGAATCTGCATTACTTTTCACAAAGTTTTGCAATACTTGTTTTTTCATTATGATCACTAATGACGAAGTCATTCATTCAGGGTCTTGTATCAAACAAAGGTGAGAGAACGGAATGAGACTGTTCTTTCTGGCTATGTAGTTCTCAACCACATCCCTTCGCTGTCGTGAATCACAATTCCTCTTGAGGTTACTACATTCATCCTCAGATCTCTGTTTCATGAAACCTTTACGACGATTAAAGCTGAAAAACTTCAACATGTATTTGTGGTTTGTATAAAATAAATTTTACATCATTGGTCAAAGATGCATGCCAGAACCTTAGGTGCTGTCCCAACAGATATACCCAGCATGCGAATTTATGTTATGCACTTGGATACTGTGTAACCATCTGTCTCCTTGTTGATCTGTAGCTTCTCCACACATATGGGCTTACATGGAAGTTAATCCACAGCCTAATCGCGATTTCTATTGTGGATGAGTTGTATGTAGAAAATAAAACTGATTTGATGACCATAATCATCCTGTTGGTGGTTTAATAGACAATGAAGAGGAAAATAATCACTGCTCAGGCAGTACTAATTCAACAGGTGAAATCAAATTTTGCTGGTTTTAGTCCTCTCTACAATCAGGCTATGCTTTGGACTTTGTATGTAGTTGCTCATGTAGAGTAGCATGTTCACCTTCAAGGCTGAGATGTTTTATCCTCAAGAAAAACAGGAGCAGCTAATCCCTTACAAAATGTTCTGCAAAGTACAATTTGCCCAGTTTCAGTTTGGTGTGTGAGGCCCATGAGTGATCTGAAGCTGTTGATTTTATGGGACCCGCTCTGGATGGACCATGCAAAATAATAATAATAAAAAAATCCCTGATGCAATTTCCTTGCCCTTTCAAGTGATAAGCAGAATATTTTAACAAAGAGATTGCAGCAGCATGTCTGCATAAAAAAGAAAAAGTGTCAATGGTTGGATGGGTTGTCTATCTGGTAGATTTCACGGATGGGCCATTCGAGGTGAAATCTGTCATTTGAATAGCTTGGATCAGGCTCTCCTGAGTATAAAGGCTGCTAAGGGTGCTGCAGAAAGCATTGACTGGGTCCAATATCAACCAAATAGTTTTTGTCCAATTGCACCCAATCCAATGGTTTATAACGAATGTGCTCTATTAGTTCACATGATAGGAGGTGCAATCTTTCTTCTTTTGGCATGTCTTCAGCAATGCAAGCAACATACAGCATTGCATTGGCCTCCTGTTGACTCATTTTTGTCAACCAGGACTTACCTCTTGCAACAAATCATTCCGTAGCTGTATGTTATGTCTAAGTTTGTGCTAGTCGTAAGTGGGGCTGCAAGCGGGACAGCTCGGGGTCAAATCCATACTTGACCCAGACCCATTTCTAAATAACGATTCTTGTTTCTAGGTCTGGTTCTGAGTCAAAACCTATCTTGTTGGTTCTAGAGTACCAGGTCTACTTAGAGGATCGAAATCTAGTTCTAAAATCGGTTCTAATTTCTTTTTATTTTTTTATTTTTAATAGCGCATCAAGTCTGCTACTTCCAAAATTATACATTAAAATGTCCAAAAAAATGTTAATTTTGAGCTACAGTTTGCAACGTCAAACACTTGTTCATTCCTAGGTCCACGGGTCGGAACCTATATGGATCAGTTTATCAATTGGAATATAAATTGGGTTCCAAAAATAGGTTCTAAATGCAGTTTTTTGCGGGTCGTAACTTCTAGATAATCAGAGTATCATATGCCCGTTTGTAACCCTAGTTACAACGTTAGGCAAAAAGAGAGTTGGCATCATTGAGATTGTCTTCATAAATTATCACAAGTAAATTTTGAGTCTACCTCTACAAGGAAGTCGCACTGTTCCACTTTGAATTCCCAAACGATGGGTTTGGTTTATAACCAAGAGGAAACTCTGCTGCAGGCGTTTGGAGCTGACTCATTGAGCCTGCTCTCTATAAGCACACACAGAGCAAAAACATGAAAGGGGTCGACCTTTTTAAATGGAGCTGGCTCAAAAGCATGCTATCCTTACATTTTGGAACTGCAGCAATAGCTGTCCAGCCAAGCCCACTGTTAAATTGATCAATGTAAAATACGTAACTGAAATCATATCTGCCAAGCATGCTGTAACTTCCTGTAGTGAACCTGAGTGTGGGGCAACCTTGATTTGTCCACCACTGCTGGGGCTGATTCCAGTTATATCAACAGGTAAATGTGATTAAAATCTAATAGTCTGATGTGAATAAGAATTTAAACAGGGTTGGAGTAAAAGAGCAACCCACAAAACCTACAGCTCATGCAAAAAGGATTCAGTTAAGATGATAATATGTGTAATGAAAGTAAGGCTTTTAACAGGGTCGGTGGAAAAGAGTAACCCACAAAGCCTACAGCTAGCTCGATGCAAAAAGGATTCAGTTAAGATGATAATGTCTACTGTGAACTACCATGTTGATCATAAAGAGAAACCTCCATCTTTCATGATCTTTGAGGCTTTGGCATTGTCTTGGATCTTTTACTGTAAATAGAATAATATGGCATACCAAAATAAGTTGAATTAGTTATACATTGAGATACATGAAGAAAGATGGAATTTCTTCTTCAGTTGATAATGGAAAATCCTTTGGAACAGGTATTGTACCCTTCATATTACAGTCCACGTTATATATGTTGATATGAGTAACTCAACTAATAATCATCAACCAAAGAAGAAAAACTCTATGGATCACACCAGTGTCTCTCTGTGCATCTTGAGAACCACCAAAAGCTTGTGTATTTTCCTATGCAACCTGCAACTTAAATTTCGAGAAAAAAGTGTGACCCCGCTCCCGCAAGCTGCTTTCGGAAATGCCTCCCAATCCCTCTATGTGTAGGAGTATATAACTTAAGAAAAAGTCTACATGGACCGAACATTGGGACCGGTTGGATGAGAACATTGGGATCGGTCAAAGGACCGGTCCCAATATTCGGTCCATGTAGCAGGGCTCATAACTTAAAAACTTTACTACTGTTTCCTCCCATCTGACAATAGAGAAAGCTCAGTTCATCCAGGAAATCCCCAACATCTTTGCCATGAAGCTTTATCGATCAGAACGAGGCCATTAGTTAACATTAGAAAGTCTTCGGCTAAGGCTACAAACTTGGTGAGATCATTCAGAAATTAACTAATACCATTTTCTGTGTGGGTTTCCCAGCTCCATGCCCAGCCTTGCGGGCAATGCGTGCAATTATTGGATTTGTCTGTGGGGTGTTCTCCACACTTGTACAGAAGACGTATTGCATGGTCTGAGGAAGAGATTCAAAACCATGGTTTAAAAACATGCATATTGCATATAAAATATACTATCCTTTGATATTACAGAACATTTTCCCCTGAAATTTACTGTGTAAAATTTTCTCCAAAAAATTCCTAAATCCTAATCCAAAGTCACAAGCTTTTTCCATCTCTCTGAATGGTTACGTGACTCGAATCTGCAAACCTTCCAACTATGCTCAAGTCTTAAAAAACAACCCTACATTCTTAGACCTCTCCAATTGAGTGGAATCCCTCACTGGCAACTAGAACCATATGACACCCCAGAGCCCCACATCGACTATAGAGAGGAAAGTGAATAGGGTTATATGTAGAGCATACACCATTACCTTGCATGAGGCCTTTTGATCGGTTAAAGCCCATCAGAAGCAAAACCGTGAGGCATAGAATACGAATTAAACTAAATGCTGAACTGCTATATCCTTCAGAATGATAGCCAACGAATGGATTGTTCCAATAAGCAGAATGATAGCCAACGAATGGATTGTTCCAATAAGTACTTATTTCAGGCAATTACTAGTAACTTCAGTGAGTGTAATGGCACCACTCGGTCATCATGATCAGCTGTCAACAGCATAGTAGATGGGTGCTGGCATTGTTCACCACCAAACCTCTCCCACGGCCTTCTCATGTTATGAAGTGGTGAGTATCTGAAAATGGAAAAGGGTATTAGTTAGAAATGTACTGTTTTTTAGATTTATAATAATGTAAAAATCCAAGCACTTAAACTAATAGGAAAGGTTCACAAACAGTTCATTGCAAACAGAAACCAAAAAGGCTGTGCACTTTGTCGAAAGTAGTCTAATGCAACCAACATCATGAGCTACACTTGAATGCTCTCAAGGAGTTGTTTGCCTTTTACACATGGGTAGGAGAAAATGAGTTTTACATATGCAGATGTTATGTATCCAAATGTGAAACATATTGCCTTCTCTGTAAAAATCACCATTTTCACGAGTAAATGAGTACATCCAACGGTTTTAGATGTGTTCGGATTTTTACTGGATGTTTTTCACAAATTTCTCATCATAAAAATAAATAAAAAAACCTTTTTTAACCGCTTTAGAAATATAATAAATTAGAATTTCGGGAATTCAATTCAATGCAGTCAAGCACACTTTTCATATTTACCACACACATATAATGGTTATCCGGTGCGCTCAATGCAATCCATTTGATGGTTCATCTGACTGGACCGTACACACCTGTAAATTTCACACGTCCTCTGGGGTTTGCATACAACCGAATGGACTGGACACTGTGCACCCATCTGAGGACTGTACACCATTAAACTTGTAGGGCCTGAATGGAGATGATATGGTTTAAGGTCAAGGCTGATTTTTTGCAGATACGAAGGGCCCAAGGAGCTTTCAATCCTCCTAGGTCACAGTCCCAAATGGGGCCCAATGTGGGCTCCACAATGACAATCATGGGGATCCTTGTTTGTGCAGGGTTTGAATGCGCTACCCAATAGTCCTCACGAAAGCTCACCAGAATATTCCCGAAATAATAAGGGAACGACTATATACACTTCCCTTGTTACTCCTTGCACATCCATGCATGGGGCCCTACCAAGACATTCCCAAAATACCCCTTCTTCCCTCTCCCTCTCTCGACTCCCACCTCCGCCCGCCCGCCCTCCCTCTCCCTCCTTCTTTCTCCCTTTCCTTCTCCCCTTCTCTCTTATCGTTGTTCCTCTCCTGTTCGGTCTTGCTGGGCCAAGCAAATGAGTATATTGTTCGGCCACCCATGACCGAACAAGAGGGAGAGAGACCAGGAGAGGGCTGGCGGGCGGAGGGGAAGCTAGGAGAGGGAGAGTGGTCGTAGAGAGGGAAGGAGAGGGGTATTTGGGAATGTCCTGGAGGGGCCCCATGAATGGATATGCAAGGAGTAACAAGGGATGGGCATATAGTCGCTCCCAATAATAATACTCTATAAGTAAGGGCCCTAAGTAAAATTGGATTTTTTTTCATTCTAGTACTTGCTCATAGACAATTAAGACACCCAGCACTCACGTCTAACGCCTTCTAACAAAAAAAAAAAAAAAAAAAAAAAAAACTCACGTCTAACGCCACACAAGTCCCTATTTATCAAAGATTGATCCCCGAGCCTATTTATTTGCATTGAAATACATAATAATTCAATATAATTGGTTTTTTTTAAGTGGTTATAGACATAAAAGAGGAATTTACCCGAAAAATCACCTTAAATGGCCACTAACAAAAAAAAAGCCCCAGTAGTTAATGTGAAGCGGAAGTGGTCCCCCCGGACATGTAGTGCGTTTGCACATGACAATGCATGAAATAAGGTTCATGTGTGCTATGCCTTCCTCTTTAATGGAGTCCAACAACCTTTACAAATGGGTATTCAATGCTCGAAAAAAGACGTGCAGGAACTCAAAAATCACATAGGAAAAGGTAGGAGAAAAGGCAACGTTCGATGGGTTATAATAGAGAACGAGCGATGATATCGTCGCTCGGTCTCAATACTGAGTGACAACGTCGACACTCATTAAAAAAAAGAATTTTTTTTTTTTTTGGACAGGAAGATCAGTTCTATTTCATAAAAAACTGTGGGGCCTTTTTTTGTTAGTAACCATCTAAGGTGATTTTTCGAGTAAAATCCTCAATAAAAAATCACAAAAACTGAGAATCAAATAATCTTTTCTTTTATGAATATAAAAAAAGAATCAAATGAAGACAAAAATCAAAATAGTCTCTAGTCTTCATTTCTAACCACATGAAATGATTCATCTATATTGAATGTCCATGTATTTTAATACAAACAAACAGGTCCAAGTTGTATGTATGGATAGGTTCATCAAAGATTATTAGGAATTCTATTTTATGAAAATAAAACCAAATGAAGACAAAAAAAAAAAAGAGAAAGAATACCAAAGCCTCTGGTCATCACTTTTAACCTCATGAAAAGAAAGGATTTCTATGTATTGAACATATATTTTAATCCAAACAAACATGCCAAAGTTGCATCTATGGATGGGTTCATGAAAAGGTTGGGCACCCATCCAAATATACTAAAGTGTTGGATGGATGGTTGAATTTTTGTGGGCTATGGATGAAGGAATTAAGGATATTGAATTGGGGTCAAACTCGATAATTGAGAATAGTTTCACCTAGATCTTTTCATCCAGTGGTCCAAATGTTTCAATCACTATGTAAGAACAGTCTGCACCCCAACAAAGCGGTCAATATTATATTTCATCTCAGATGTCTGCTAATGTTTGACGGCCCTGACTTTTTGTACATGTCCGTCTTAACTGGTCTTAAAGCTATCATTTTCATACCTAATTCTAGACTGAATCATCCCAAAAAGAAAAGGAGTTTTTTTTTTATATAACCCTAAAGTTTTTATAATTTATAAATAAGCTCCTGTAGTTTCAGTATTTGTAAATAGGCTCCTACTTTCTAATTTCAATACCTTTCAAGTCTCCAAAATCAGGATTTATATTGAAAATGAGAACCCACCAAGAGATTTGTATTAAACTTTTATAAAAATGACACATTTGCCCTAATGCCCATTAAACAAAAATGAGTATATTATTATCTATAAAAATATCATCATTTATCCCAATCGCCAATGGTCTTTCTCAATAACTCTTTAATGCACATGAAACCTAGTCATATATTTTAAAACTTTCATCAATATAACGGTGGGTCGTGCTTGGATCGAATCAATTATAACCAATTATAAGCACAGGCGTGGATTATCATTATGATCTATTTGGATTTAATAAAATAGACCCTGTATTGATGATAAAAAAACTATTTACATATTGTTATTCTTTCCCACTAAATGTAATTATTAATATTACAAGCTTTGATAAAAATATGTCTAAACTTTTGAATCTATGCACAGGGGGATAAAGAAAGAGGCGAAAGTGTAATTTCACTTTAAAGACTTTTAGTGGTTGGAAGGGTAGGACACGAGATGTATTAAAATATAAAGGCAGCGGCCTATTTACAAACACTAAAATCATAAAGATCTATTTACAAATCATAGAAATGTCAGGGGGTATATGCAAAAAGATCAAAAGAAAACAAGAAATGCCCTTTGGCCTTTGCCATTTCCTCCTCTTTCTCTGCAATCTCTACTCTTTTTTTGTATGATGTCAAGCTCAGATTCTAGCGATGTGGATCCGCAGCTAATCATTTCTCATCAATTCCCTGAGGTTTGCAGCATCTGCTTTCTTTTGCCCAGCCTTTTTTCAAGATTTTAGAGTCTTGTTTGTCTTTGAATTCTTATTGAATCTGGGTCGGTTCAGATGAGTTCTACTGCTCAAATTTTTACTGTGGGTGGTTTTGTCTGGCTGTTTTTGTCATGCCTGAACGACCCTTAAGTGGATTTTAGTAAATAATCGTGGAATTCCATTTGCACATCGATGGAAAGATCGGATCTTTTTTTTTGTTTTTTGGATTTTTTTTGCGTTTGGGTCTGTAGATTTTTATCAAACTCCTGGATCATTGGGTGTTAGTTTTGTGGGCGTGTTAGGATGCGTTTGGTAGAGCCCAATATTGGGATGTTTTGGAATATCTCAAACGCCAATGTGTTTTGATGATGCTTTTACAATCTGCAAAAACATACAAGATTTCTCTATTTTAGAGAGAGAGATGAGCAAACAGAGTCTTCAATATATTCATTGACCAATAAAAGGATGGCTATTTGGTGTTTTTAAAAGAAAACTTATATTAATCCAAGCTGTCCATTACTTTAAATTTAGCCATGTATGTTCTTGGTAAAAGCACAAATAGTTATTACACAATACTTTTAAGTTCATGGCCCTCTTTAACCTTTATGTATTTTGGCTGCATCTTCAATAACTCATATCAGAATTACAAGTTCTTAGGCCCAGTTGAAAGATAAATTAGAATCATACTGGATTTGTGGCATTTCAAACCTGTGTACTCCTGGAATGTTTTCCTCGAAATAAATGTGCAAAATAAATCAAAATTGCAGACCCAAAAATAATTACTATTATGAGAGAGAGACCCTATGATATGATAAAACCCACTGAATTTGCGAGTAGTAGGGACACCCTTCTCATGGCCACTTTTTGACATTAAATCAAACCTGTAGATTACCATATCATGGGCTCCACATGCATGTATGCAAGGCCTGCGTTGAGTCTGTACATATCATGCTGAACATCACATACCCTTTTATCTTTCACTTCTTTTGAAGTATTTGATGTGTTTGTTTCTGATTTTCTGTTTTCAGTCATGGTCATGGTTTTGGTGCCAAAAGCTCTTTTCTCATCCTAGTAGGATTCACTGCCGAATCTATAATTATCATCAAGACATTATCACCTTCTATTATTATCTCATTTTTTATATCTAGATTAATGCTTCGCAGGGAGAGAACCATTATATATGTTAAAGTATTCCAGTTACTGCTGAGCAATAAACAAAACATTATAGGATTTTTATGATATAGTTCCATATTCATTTCTTTTTTCTTCTATTATATATAAATAAAATATTATACGATTATACCATATATTGCCATATGCCCTTTTTCTTCTGTTATGTTCATGTTAATACATTCTATAATGAAATCTCATTGTCTCTTGTGATGTATGATGCTATTGCTCATTCTTTCCAAATTATTAAGAACGATTCACATCTATATGTATAAACTTAAAGCATGGAAAAAGGGTGTGTTATGATTTATTCCAAAAGGAACTGACTCCACTTGCAAGTGGGCTTTTAATTACTAAATACTCTCTTTGATCAGCTGCTAAATACTAAATGCATCCAAGCGCAGTGTTCTTTATTTTACAAAACTTGTATTGTATGGTATCTTTTGGTGGTAATATAGCTTTTTCTTTAAAGGCTTGCTTTACTGAATTATATATATATATATATATATATATTTTACTGAGTTATATTTTTGCTCTCCTCTTCTTTTCGCATATTCTGTGTTGCATATTTGGGGCACATTGTAGACAACCTTGACATACACTGAAAGGTATAACTTTTGAGAATCTTGGTTTCTGTATTTTACATACATGAGATTCACTTTTCACATGCACAAATTCACAACATTTGTTGGCAATGCTCTATTATTATTATTATGGATTTTGACCGTACGGCTGCCCCTAAGATCTGACTTTGCCCCTAAACTGTCGAAGTTTAAATATTTCACGTACAGCTGTTTGTACAGGAAAGTACACCACAAAAATGATGATTTTACCCTTAAACTGTGCGATATCCTAAGAAAGTAGGATATCACACAATCCTACAGCCCTAAGATATCGCACAGTTTCCTTTCCCCTTCACGCCCAAAACAAAAACACACATATTCACCCTTTCCCTGAATCCAAAACTTTGTTCTCTACATCGTGTCTGCTTGCTTCAGAGACCTGACCTGGTGCCCTTACAATACCATTTCCTATTATTCAGTTCATCCATCTCAGTCATTGCAAGAGGTATGCGGGCTCTATCTCATCTTTGAAAAAATAGAAAAATGAGTTTTATGTGCTATAGAAAAGGGAGAGTGAGTTTTATGTGGCATAGAAAAATGGAAGAGGGAGAATGGAGTGAAATGATGTCTTCTTGCGATATCAAAACGAAGATGGCAAGGTGAAAAGGAAGGAAAAACAAAAAGGAGGAACTAAGAAGATGACCACAGTGAAAATTCGTTTTCACAGCGCCACCAGCAATTTCTTCGTTAGAAAGCAATAAGGTTATAGGGAAAAAATAGGATTTTGTGCGATATCGTATGGATGTAGGATATTGCACTATGTGATATCTCACATCCATAGGGTATCGCACACTTTAAGGGTTATATCTTCATTTCTGCAACGTCCTTTCCTATGCAAGCAACTCTGGAAGAAATATTTAAACTTCGATCATTCTTGGGCAAATGCCAGGTCTTAGGTCAGCTGTACAGTCAAAATCCCTTATTATTATTATTATTAAAAAAATTTCAATGTGTTCTTGTTTGCAGAGATGTAGCACTCTATGCCCTAGGTGTTGGAGCATGCACAAGAGATGCCTTGGATGATAAAGAGCTGAAATATGTTTATCATAAAGATGGTGAATCATTCATCCAGGTGTAGTGCATTTTATCCACTTGATTTACTTGAAGGCATCCTAATTTAGTTGTACAATTATACTTATGTAACTGGCAGCTGCTTTATGAACTTTCATATTAGTACATTCGGCACATTTTTTTTTCTTGCCCCATGAAATTTGAAGTATCAGGCAGCTTGTAAATATCCACATAATTTTTTTCTCATGATTACAGAAGCACCCTTGGAATATTTTTGGCCTACCTTAGTCTATGTGGTCATTTGTGTTCCTTGTTTGCATAAGCTTTATCTGATTCATGTTGATTCATGTTATTCAGATTATTGTCTATTTTACCATAATGAAATAAACATGGACTGCTCCATTTGCAATACAATTATGCGATGTTTAATCATTTAAATTTTTTATTTTTCAGGTTTTGCCAACTTTTGCTGCTTTGTTTCCTTTTCGACTTGTGAGTAACATTGAACAGTTGCCAGGATTGCAGTAAGTACTCATTTGGAATTATGTGATCTGATCCATATGTAAATATTACTCAGTGTCATTGCCCCACAACATGGTTTTTGGTAATCCAAATGTGCGATGATTGGAATATTGGATGGTTTCCAAGATGGTTAGTGGCGGACCATTCTAGGCCCATGGTTTGGAAATATTGACGTGATGTGTCTTCCTGTGGATTGGGTGGGGTTCTGTTCTTACAAACCCGTGGTTTGGTGCTCTCCACTTGTTTTGGATGGGTCTTGTGTTGTTGAGATATGGTGTCCTGTATTGGTGAATACAAAACCCTTGGAACTGTTGAACTAGTTCCTATTGAATGGGAGTTGTAGTCTATAAGACTTTCAGTCTGTGAGGTTTTTAAGGCATACCCATTCCGCCTTCTCCGATTGTCTGGATCATCAAATAATGGCTGCACGTGTGAGAATTTATGCCTCATAAAATCAAATATTTGGAATATTAAAACCCTGTAATCATTCTGTTATATTTGAGAAGTGAACTTCGATTCATCATTTTGGAATGTGGTGAACCTGATTACTTCTTTCATGACTCCCTTTAAAATTAAGCTGCGCACATAGGCTATTTTGGTAGAATGTTATTTATAAAAAGGAAAATGTTACTTTGTTAGAATGAATTGTTTTTAAACTTGATTAATATATATATATATATATGGGCAATGGTGAGGGATAGATGCACATGAATATTTCCCTATATATATATATATATATATATATATCAGATTGTCATATATGTAACATAGGGATGGCCATGGTGAGCCCCTACCTGACCCAACTCACACTTGCCCAGCCTTAAAGCTACCTCGCCCCATGATAGGTTTAGGATGCGTATGAATCCTACCCCATGAGAGGTGCTGGTTTGGTTAGGTTTAGTGTTGGTTGCCCCTTAGTCTCTTTGAAGTGTGTATCAATAAATGGTAAACTGATCGGAGTGGCCAAAACCCAAACTAGCCGCAAACCCTAGTCTAGCTGGCATTTGGAAACCTTCTCCTACCTCAACCCTACTAAAACCACTACCATTACCAAACCTGTCCTAATAAGGTGGTACATGTGAAAGCACATAGTATTCTTTGTCCCTTGGACCACCAAATTTTGCATTTTGTAATGTAAATTACACAAGATCCTAGCTGATTACATTAGATAGGGACTGATTGTATTTTCGTAGTTTAGATAATTTGAGTTCCTCAATTAACGGATTGTAATTCCCCAATTAGGGGTTGTAAATTGACCGATAATACATATTACGGTAGACCCCATTCATCCTATTCTATCGTATTTATGATTCTAGTATCATGGTATTAGAGGCCTCTCTTTTTTTATTGTGTCGAAGCCTTGTATCATTCCTGTTGTTCGTGAGTGGGCCACTACTCCTGGCTCTCCATCTCACTGATAATCATGAGCCATTGTTCGTCTCTTAGAGGTCATATATGCATTCAGATCTGTTGTGAGTGGTCCTTCGTTGGAGACAACTATCAAGAAAGTCTCCATCTTCCCTATGTCTAAACCCTTTTCCAGTGTTCGTTCCTTTCCTGAATCACTACAGCTTGTGTCATGTCCCCAAATTGGATTACCTCAATGATCCCAGTTCCAAGACGTAACTAGTGTTGGGATTTGTCATTTCTACCCTAATGATATTTTACCCCCACACAATACCCACAAGATATCACATATAAGGATACAATCATTTTTTTTCATCATATTGTAAAATTTTCCCGTGGAAGCTTGTATGAGCAATGATAAACATATAACCATATTCATCATCATACACGGAGCATATACAGTCCCAAAAAAATATATAATACAGGAGTGTTTAAGTTTGCAACATAAAGAAAACTGTTTCACATACAATCCCAAAACAAAAGTCTATCACAATCATCTACCAAAACTCCCCAAATAAAGACCAATAAAGGTCAATATATCCACCAACCAAAAATCTTCCCCAATGACGAGCTCCCGTAACCAGATGTCTGTACAGAATCATCAGGAGTCCACTCATTAAACTCCTGAGGAGTCTCCTCGACTGCCTCAAATCTCCTGGGAAGGGGTAAAGGTGCCGTCACCTGTGACGCCAAATGTTACATCATCAGACAACTGAGCAAGTAAGCAAGTATAATGAACATAAACATGATGTATCAAACAGGAATAAAGACAAGATAGCATAAGATAACAGATAAGTCTGCAAATAATTATGTATGAAACATATAAGAATCAGATAATGACACATCCAACAGTAAGTCCTAGCAGAATGGCATAATCCAAATAAGCTATATTCTCTCAGGACGGTTGTAACCGTGACGAGAGCACGCTAATATAATAATAAATCGAGCACTGGTACCCAGGATTCCACAAGGAAATTTAATATCATAGTGTGGCCACTATACAGATAACAGGGTGGTACCGGGAGGACAGAGTCACTCCTATGCAGGGACTATTACATATAGCCCATAATGGTTTGAGGTTCAAAAACCTTGTTTTTAGAGAATATAAATGATACCGATTGAAAAAGAGTTTAAAAGACATCACAGATTGATAAGCCCTGTGTGGAGCTGTATATCATCTGATGTGAAAGCTTACCAGTGTTTGTCACTATTTTACCAGATTTGACCCGCGTCTTCTATTGCATGGACAACAATACATAGAGATCTACAGGCCCCTTCCATCAAGTGGCAGTGTAAGGCTTTTACTTTATTCTTAGATGTGGATGGTTACTTCAAGACATTTCTATTAGAGGTGACAAATATTTAAATGGGAATTCTTTCTTATTTCCTCACTGATTGTTGGGTGGTAGTTAGTATGGTAAACATTAATCAGGTATCTTGCCTTGAAACATGGATTATGTTTCATCTGCTTTTTGGCTACTTGAGATCTAAGCCAGTTTCAGTATATTGAAGAGCCTTTTGGAAGCATATACTTGACCGAACCTGTATCTCCTACCTTCTAGTGTTTCAATGCTAGATACTGATACCGGTTGCAGTCACAGGAACCATAGAAAAACTGACCTGTCTTTATGCATATTTAATGATAGAATCTTACTATTCATGATATGATTCAATTCATCTCCTTGAATAATTTGTGACGCAATTTCAATTTTCAAAACAATGGCTCCTCTTACCTCGCCAGCTGATGCTGGAACGAATGCATCTATTACTTTGGCAAACCTTGAGAAACCGTCTTTTCAACTGCTGCACTGTGAATATTCTAGCATATTATCTACAAACACAGAGAACAAGTCTTTCACCTTACTTTCTTCCCTCTACAAAGCCTACTGCCACGGTTGTCAACCCACACAATCTCTATCACTCTACCTTGGTTTGGGATCTTTTATGTTTTTATTTCTCCTTTCAGAAGGGGTCTTAAAAAATTCTCATGATTTTAGCGATTGTAAGCCGCACTTATACACGTTTCTCGTGACATTTATCATCCTCATCATCTTCAACTTAGCCTTATCCCATCAATGTGGATCTGGCTCAAGGGGTTCTAATTAACTAAAAATTACATCATCTCATACCCCGACCCACTGACTAACGTGTATGCAGATGAGGTCTCTCTAAGTGCGCGCGGGCATGCATCAGTGTGCGTGCGAATAAGTGTGCAAGAGACTCATTTGAGTTAGATAAGCACTATAATTTCTGTTATTTTTAGTTGAACTTCCTGCTTGTACACCTGACACCTTATTAGGAATTAGTTTCTTTTGATTAGTCATGTCAAATGGCTTTATGTTTTAACCATTGGTGAACTCTTTCTCAAATTGTGTTGGTTCAGATCAGAAATAAAGCAGAGGTTGCGGGATTACATGACAAAGGTATGTTTTAAGAGAATTTTTTTTAAAGATATCCTCATACTGCAAGAACTGTAAAGAACTATGCTCATGGATCTCAAACTGACAATTCCAATTTGCAGTATGGGAGTTTTAGTGAAGATTTGTATGATGGGGACAATGGACTTGTCTCTCTTTGTTAGTTATGTTACAACTAGCCAGGATTGCAGTAACTACAGATTTTAGAATCCAAGGCATTTCTGTCAAAAGGGGGCAGATTCTTAGCTGAACCCAACCAATTATTCAGGATTTATATTTTCCTTGTGTTTTTGAAGAACAATATTTAATTTCATATGATAGATAATGCTTTTTTTTTTTTGTTTTTTTTTATCGGTAAAGGGTAAATAAAATTAAATAGAAGTACAAAGGCAGTATGTAATAGCCAAAAAATGAAATGAAGTCAAGGGACAAGAGCATCTACCATTGCTACTACAATGTACATAATGCAAGCATAAAAAGTAACACCCTTTCCACGCCTTTTTTAAGCCAAAACATTCGTCTTTCCATTAGCTGATCTCTTAACATGCCGAAACCCTACTACGATGAACGATGAGAGCAAGGTTTTAAAACTCGGTTCGGGAGGGGGGCGGGAGGGGTGGGGGTGGGGTGGGGGGGAGGTGGGGGGGTTGGTCCACTTCATCCCCCTTGAGTCAACAAGGCTAAGTCAGATTGCGTCGCAACCTAGAGCCCTAAAAGCTTTAACATTCTTGTAAAAATGATAAAATTCTTAACATAATAGTAATTGGTGTCTTATGGATCTAAAGTTGTAAGACGGGTTTTAATCATTAAGAATGAATTAGTAGCTGCATGCCTGCACTTGTTTTTCACTGAGTCAAATAGTACCTTTGATCTTTGAATGCTACAAACGTGATTCTAATCTTCCAAAATTAGTTTAGGACCCCATAATCTCCCACATCTTCTCATAATATTAAAATGTGAAAATGATCAAATTTGCACTTTTCTAGAGGAATCAGCTAGAGGGTGACACGGGGCTGACTCAACTAGTAGGTGTTGAGTTGAGTCCTAGTGGACTAGGCTGAGTTGACTTGGACTTAGCCGATTTTTAAAGCCATGGACGAGAGGAATTTATTTCCATCAAAGTAGAAATACAGCTTCCACAACCCTCTCTCCATGAATGTAATCCATGATAAGGCATTTGCTGAATCACTCTCTACAATCATCCTATTATGGAAAAAGCGAGAGAAAATCCTAAGCACTTCGAGAATAGCCAGCACTTCTGTCTCATTCGAATTCTTGAGACTCACAAATGTAGAGAACATAAACAAAACTGCCCCCTTAATGTTATATAGAACATTGCCTGTGCTTGCCAAACCTTGCTTCCCTTTCACTGTTCCATTGACATTGAATTTGATGGGAGGAGACCATAGTACCACAACCTTCTCCTTAAATATGCCTGTCACTATACAAGCTTCCCAATTATGAGTAATTACATTTACACTAAAATTCGCAAACTCCATCTGTAAAACCACCGACTTTGCTATCCTCAGAACCACCTCTTTTTTTTTTTTTTTTTGAATGGTTACTCTCAAAACCACTTTATCAATGAGAACATGTGAAGACAGAATTCCTCTAATAATCCTGTCATTCCTCTCTTTCCATATGGAGCAAAGTATAGGAAAGGGAATAATTCTCCGAAGTAGAAGACCACAACTATGGAAAGGAGCTACTCTCCAAGCTTTGACCAAATCACTAAACGAACCTTGCATGCACCAATCTAGAGAACACTTCTTAAGAAAATTACTCCATATGGTAATAAGTAAGATCACAATGCAATGTCCGTGGTTGCTGCTCAATTGGTTAGGGGCAGAGAGAGGGAGAGAGAGAGCACTCCAAAGCACTATCAAAAGACTATTGAAAATTTGCCCGGAAAGATTAGGTCTCATATATGAGGATCTATGACGTCCTTGCAAACAAACACATTATAAAGCAAACTTGAGGACTTGTACTTGGACAGCTACTCACAAAGAATCCACCTGTAGGACACCTCCTGAGACACATTAACGCCACCACCCCTAATGTTCCTGGAATGAAGACTCTTATTAGATGCAATCCTAAATGACCCAGGAAAAAGACTGACTCAAGGGACCCAACCCCACATAATTATCACTGCAAATACAAATCCTCCCCATTTTCCCTACTTCGAAACCAACCCTTTATCTGAAGACTTCCCTTCTGACAGACTCTTCCCCAAAACTAGAAATTGTAAAATACTGTGAAAGAATAAAAAGAAGCAAAATGGAGAAATTTCAATGGTTTCATTAATCCCACATGACCCCTTTTACATTGGTTTTCATAGAATACAATTAGATTATGAACCCTAATTAGTAATTATCCTTACCAAAAGAGAATACAACAGTAATTATCCTAATCAAAACAGATTACAATGGCAACAATTATTCTTTAGGATAGATACAACTCTTATGAGTCGATTTATACACCCCGTGAATCCATTGGGCCGAGACCCATTTGGTACAAGTCCAGGATCATTTGGCTCAGGCACATGTATGTCTTTCACTAAACACCAACACCCACCCCCCCAACCCCACTCCTCCCTCCCTCCCTCCTCTCTTTTCCTTTCTTTCAAGCTCATTTATGTCTCTTGATGATCTCCTCATGTCTCTTTGTTTTAATGCTATACTTTTGAGCGTACCAAAGTTAATGTTTTTTTTCCATTTTATTGGATAGAAGTTATTACAAATGTAAGCCACATTGAATCTAATTAATTTACTATCACATTCATGAACCTAATAAAAACTCACAACATATGAAGATTTGAGTATGGATTGCATAAATCACAAAAAAAATGAAGCAATAAGATAACTAGAAATGGAATTTAAAACAAAGCAAGTAGAATTGTTACTAATTGATGAAAGTATATATGAATTCTAGAAACAATACCTAATTTAGTAGATTGAGAAAGAATTACACATAAATAGAAATATTTAGCTTAAAATGCAAGGTCCACCAGTTGGAGCTTGTAATCATGTTTCTGATGCTCAAATCTGACCTTAAACACTCTAAAGAAGCATTGCACTAATGCTTCTCTAAAAGAACCACAGAAATCAAGCGAGAAAAGTGAATATTTACTTTAGGTTGATTGTATTGGACGATACCTGCAACACGGCCAGTACCTACTCTTAAACAGTAAATTAGAATAATGGCACAGGCCGATACATGCTTTCCAGCCCTCGTTTTTCACCAAAGCTAGGAACCTTCTGAAGCTTTTTCTTTTTTACTTTCCAGGTAAAGCAACTGTATTGGAGATTGAGACCACCAGTTATCATAAAGAATCTGGTGAAGCTCTGTGCATGAATCGGTAGGTGTGATTTCAAATGATCATATGATACATTTAGATGATCAATACTTAAACTAGCTAACGGCATCATTACAGGAGCACTATCTATCTACGTGGTGCTGGAGGTTTCTCAAAGTCATCACCTTTATATTCATATTCGAAGTATCCAACCAACCAGGTTTCTCGTGTCAACATTCCAAAATATAAGCCTTTTGCAGCGTATGAGGAATGTACACATGAATCTCAGGTATGTAAAGTGTAAGTTCTACGGTTAAATTTTGCAGCTATTTTAAACTTGTTCTGTTGGGTATTAGAACACCCTCAACTTCAACATGGAAGGGCAGTGCATTTTACATGCATGGCTTCTTTCGTTTGTGCAAGATAATGGCAAATAAGAACTTCAGTGTACACATGAGTTGAAGGAAATTTATATATTTATTGTGCTCTTTTAACCCTCTCATGCCTTCTGCTAAGACACATTGTCTTGGTTTGTCATATTTGATTTTCACCTGAATTTAGTAACAAATCTACCCAAAACCACGAACTCCAACTGAAAGTTTTCGTTACATTCTGTCTGACTGATATCCTAAGTGAGAAGTATGAAAGAAACTATATTTAATATAGAAAATGATTCGTTGTTGTCGTCTGTATCATGCTCACGGCAACTAACATCTGATTTAACATGTGAGGCCTATCTTTGTTTGATCCAACTCGTTCGTTTCGCTTGCCTTTCCATGTACAAGCATTGCCCCACCTTTCACTTCGGTGGAGTGATATGAACCATTGGGTTTTTTAATGAAATATTTAGTTATGTTCCCTACACATAATCAAATAACAGTTTGGAACACCATTTAGAGTGAATTTGGCATGATATAAGTGAAGCTTGAGAAGCCTCTTGGTTGAGTTGGATGATTTGTTGTTGTGACTAACAATATGTCCTTTTTGTGTATTACATGATACAATGTTTGGAAAGTACAAGTATGGTCAGTTGGCTATCTAATCTCCAAGGATAATCACAATGCTTGTCTAGAGATTGTACATATCCCCCTCACGCTCATAATGTTAGGACATAAGTGTAATGCCATGGGCCTTACCTGGGCAAAAACTAGCTATTGAAGTGGAGGTAAGTGGTAACCATGTGCACTTAAGCCCAAGCTCTGGACTTGGATGTTTCGGATGTGGGACTTGTGTGGTTCCTTATATCCTGGGTGTTCTTTGGCGGGTAATGGGCACACCAGATTACAACCAGATGGCTGCCGGATCTTACACTCTCTCCCCACCGAAAACAAAGCTGTCCTCAGCTCTGATACTATTTGTAACACCACAGACCTTACTCACCACAAAAGCTAGCTATTGAAGTAGATGTGACCAACTAACCATGGGTACTTAAGCCCAAGCTCTGGACTTGGATGTTTCCAATGTGGGACTCGTGCAGTCCCTTGTATCCCGGGTGTTCTTTGGCGGGTGATGGGCACACCGGATTACAACTAGATCTGCCACCTTGGCCAAGCCCGCTAGATCTTACAGTAAGCATTGAGAGATTTTCAAACGGTTGTTAAGATTTGGCTGCTGCAAGTGATTTTGTGGAGGAATCAAGCAGGTTGGGCTACAAAGGAAACAATATAAAGAGTAATGGTTCCTTGTCAAAGATGTTGTCATGCAAATTTACAATCATATTTTTCCTTCATTTGTGTGATGTGCCAGGAGAATTCAATCAATCATATTTTCCTTCATTGTGAGGTAGCAGCTGATAGTTGGAATAACTTCATTGGTGGTGTGGTATTTCTTGGTTTTGCCCAAAGGATATTGAGGATGCAGTGGAATCGTGGTTGGGAGATCGATTTGTTAGAGGTAGGATTCTTCCATTTGCTACCTTGTGCTCTATTTGGAGGGACCATCATGCATTTGTATCCTACATTTATAGAGTATGTATTTGTACAATCTTGAGGATAAGAGGAAATAACCCCAATTAAGGGATATGATAGCTGGACACTTATTGTAATGAGAGACACAGGGCCAAGCATTGTCATTTTTAAGGCCTTTGATTGTGCAAACGGGTTCGAACCCATGTTGAATGGTTCAGATCAGCTAGGAAGCCATAACACTCCATCATTGTCGTCGTCATCATAAAAGCCTTGTCCCAATTATGTTGGGGTCGGCTACGTGAATTCTATTTCTCCATTTCGATGTATCATGAGCCAAATCCTCGAATAAGTTACGTGTCTTAAAATCTATTTTTACTAACTCCATCCACGTCCTCGTTGGCCTACCCCTTCCCCTTGGTGGGCCATCAACCTGCATAGCCAGACTTTTCCTTACCAACCTACTTTGGATATGCTCAAATCATCTCAATCGGGTCTACCCCTAAATGCTCTCTAAGGCGCTCATTTCTAATTTTATCATTCCTAGTTTTACCACACATCCACCGCAACATTTTCATCTAAGCCATAACACTCCATGGATTTTATAAATATTGCTTAAAGAAGCTATTTAAGAATTTATGCAATTGCCTCCAGGGGGGGGGGGGTATATATAATTTTCAAAAGTTTTGTTTTCAGGGAAATACAGAAAACAGGTTGTTTGTTTGGTGTATAATTTTCAAAAGTTTTGTTTTCAGGGAAACACAGAAAACAGGTTGTTTGTTTGGACCTAATAAAGTGGGTCAAGGTGAGCCCAGATTCACTTGGTACCTAGACTACTTGAGTCGCCCATGGGGACCAGACAACCAAGCATGCCTGGAGTTACAGCTAGTTATAGTCATATTTTGATGTGGTTTCTCTGTGGAGAAGCACAAAGGAATATTGAAGCAAAGAGGAACATTATGTGTGTATTAGAGAACCAGCAAGGGGTAGCTAATAAGATTTGCAAACTCTTTTCAGAATTTTCAGCAACTTGAATTGCTTTAGTCTTGTTATTGGAGTTGCTTTTCCCATTGATCGTGTGATAATCCTGATCGAGTGAACTAGTGCATCCATGTGAGTCCCATCACAAATCAGGACTGCATCAAGTGGTATCAGTGCCACTGCTCTGCTGATCGTCAAATCCGTCACTTTATATGGGTGTACAGGTGTCAAAAACCTCTCTATAGCGATAAATCGCAGAGGAAGAGGCAGAGGCTGGCAGCTGCCACTGTAGTTTGACAGGAGGATTTGTAAGGCTGCATGATTTGGAATTTGCAAGAGGTTGCGCAGCAACTTGCCCATCTAGCGGAAAGGACACCTTCAGTTCCTACCAAAGGTGAAGACTTGGAGGGAAGTGATTTGAATCCCCTCCTATCAGTGAAATCAATGGGACGATTCTCATAGGCACAGAAGATACCGGTCCTCTTTCTTTGTAGTAGTTGCAGATATCGTCAAGTACAGGTCCCTTTAGAGGTATGACAAACAGATTAGTTGTAGAAAGCAAGTTTAGGATCAACAATATATTTCTTAAGAAGGGATTTCTTAGTTTGCTCTCTTGCCAGTAGTTATAATTGAGTAATATCCACACTGGGTAGTGGAGAGCAAGGACCAAAACATCGGTCATATAGGCCATGACCAAACTGAGAAATAGAAAAGATCGCTGCTTGCATCCATATTTGTCAATAGATTGGTGAATCGGTCAATTCAGGCTTATACGGTCAGGAGATGTTGGATGGCTACAAGAAACAATGTGGAACCATGGTTACCATGATCTATATGGAGTGTACTACTTAATGGGCGATCCAAGACGACAAGGGCAATACTTCTATTCGCACCCTCATTATGCAGAAACGCAAAAATAGTTGTTAAAATCAAGCTCATATGATCAATATGCCTATCCAAGACCTTGTGCATGATATCTCTAATCTCTGTGAATAATTATGATTATATATTTACCCTATGCCCTATGGAAAGTTGCGTATTTGAATTTAGAAATCCATACCAGTGATGACGTTGTTTGATCATTAGCATTTTATTAGTTTCTAACTTAATATAGCTAATCAATATGAGTATATGTGGACAAATAGCTCAATGCTGTTATTTTAAAATGATACAGAGATACCGGACCCAAGGATGAAAATAGCGGTAGCGGTAGCGGCGGGCGTAGCGGCATAGCGGTGCGATTTGGAAAAATCGTAAAAAAAATATGAAAAAATTGTAGAAAATCTAGAATATTGGAAAATGAGAGAATTTTTTTTTTTTTTTTTTTTTGCTAAAGTAACTGAGATAAGGGGGTGTAGCGGTCCTCTCATTGTATGAGGTCTTGTATCCCTGTATAATATAAATAGAAAATAATAGTAATGATCTTTTTTTCACATGTGTTCATCTTGCTTAGTTATGCTAACTTAGAAACTAATGAAAGGCTCATAAAAGAAAAAACTATGTAATGAAGTCTAAATTTAAGAGTACCTAGAGAAAAAAAATACATCTACCAAAGAGGTTGTCTAATAGGATGTACTTAGAGAAGAATCCTTGAGAAGAACTCTGTGTATCGACTGTAATTTGGCAAGATCATGTGCTTTTGGTGTTCTTTTAAACATAAAAGGGTAGAAAAGTTGCGTAGAAATGTTATTTGGAGAGAAGAATAAAAGAAATAAGTCATATTATGCATTTTAAAAAAATTTGGAAAGCAGGAAATTTTCTCACCCTGTAGCAGCCCCGTAGCGGTCCGTAGTGGCCTAATAGCGGCCCCGTAGTGGACGTAGCGGCCGCTACGATACTTTCATCCATGATTGGACCTATATGACAATGAGGGGTTTGATACGCTCACCTTAGTTGCTGATGAAAAACACATTAACTTCTAAAATTCTCCAATATTTTGATTCTTTGGGTGCTTTAAAAAAAAAAAAAAATTCTCTCAATTTCTATTCACACTGAATCACTGATAACTGATATTAATCGCCTGATACATATCGATGCGTGTCACCTGATACATATCGATACGTATCGCCTGATATGTCGCGTTTTGGCCACCGGCTGATATGCCCAACACAACCAAAATTTTGGTCCTTGGTGGAGAGCTATAACCTAACAGGCTATATGTAGATGTTCATAATCAGAACAGAGGCCCATGAGAAATTGTAACCCAGTATCTTTCAAAGGTAATGGAATCCATAGTACAAATGGGTCCATGAGTGCCGGTGATCCTATAATCCAGTCAATTTAACATAAAACCCCTCGATGTTTGTTGATTCCTTGTTCAACATCCTATATTCCAGCTCAAGTTGATAGTGAGCACAGATTTGTCTAAAATATCAGATGAGCCAAATTATCCATGCACCTTCATTCTTTGGGATCTTTAAACTTAACCAATTGATTTTCAATGGTACCACTACTATCGACTGAATTGGCTATCTAGCAGTTGATTTTTCCCTTATCTCATTCTCATTCTTCATATTTGGGATCCATCTCTCTAGGAACTTCAGCTTTATCAGGAATGTGGTTCCACAAGTTCTCCCCCTTCAAAAAATTTTGCATTAGATGGGACCGATAAGCCCAGCTTGTCCCATACTCCCATCTAATTGAACAATAATAACTTGCGAGTGTTCAAAAGCCACTATAAGAAAACAAAGTTAAAAAGTTGTTGCTAAGATATAAATGAAAAGGCCAATCTGATTGTTGGATGTGCCTATTGTGAAGTCTGGAACTGGCCTAAAGTAGGTCGAAAGACTATTTTTGCAAAAATCAGATGTACTAGATGTTTTCTTCATGAGAGTTCGACCCTCCTAGATTAGGTTTTGGGCGCCAAAAAACGGAAAAGCAAGAAGCAGAATGAGATTTGGCCTGCAGATTTGATGACCAAGGGAATGGATAAAAGACCTACCTCCAGAGGCAGTAAGATTTTGAAAAAAAAAAAAAAAAACATTAAAAATCCCATTAAGAGTTGTTGTGATCAACAGAATGGGCCCCACACAAAATCAGAGTGTGATTGGCTTTGTTCAGATATTTGTGAGACTCTGGTTTGAATGTAAATCTTTTCTTCCAATATGTCTTTAAAACAATGGCGCTAATAGATCCGGAAGAGAAGGGCGTACAGGATTATCGAGCGATAAGTGATGATCCAAGGTGGGCCCCTCTAGAGATCACATATTACAATGGAAGATCAGACGATCATTCCTGTCAGATCATGCACTTGACTCTTTGAAGCAAAAAGGACAGCACCACAGAGATGCAATCAGTATCCTAACCATCTTGAACAGGAAAGGAACAGTCTTGTGCTCTGAGTACCATGAAACTTGAAGAAGATTTATGGTTCAATTGGATGGTCTATTTCGATTAACCATATGTCCTTAATGCAGATTGCAATGATAATATATGGAAAGTACAAGTATGGTAGTCCGGGTATCAAATTAATAAGGATCAATACAATAAGCTAATTAAACTTCCTTGGATATTTTCAATGCTAATCCAGAGAATTTAGTTGATAAACATCTAGTGAGGTATACTGTAGGTCTACAATAACACATGTTACCTCAGTTCTGACGATAAGCGGGTTTGATCACCCAAAGGTAGGCCCCACACAAGGTTAAATCAGGTAGACAGCTTCCATCGGCACTCTGACAGGAAGAATCAGATATTTCTTCACTAGAATTTCTAATTTCTCAATCCCTTTAATAACCATGTTCTGAATCCCCATAATTTGTGTTCATGATACTAACATTGAATTGTGGAGCATATTCTTGTGAATAAAGGATTGATTGTTAGTACTGGCATAAGCATTGTGATACTTCATAGATGTTAACTTTAGGCTTGATGATGCCGTAATTTGTACCCATGTTGTGTTGGCATGTCAGTATTTAATTTAGGCATCTGTGTCCAATTTAGTGTTCACGTGCAGTCTAATCATGGAGAAATTTAATATGCTATTCTACCTGTTGAGATTTGTGTCTGGCTGATGATGTGATCTCATTTTTTTGCTATTGTGTTAGATTGACTGTTCCACACTACTCTAGTAATTCTAAACCTGTTACAAAGACAACTGCGATCATAGTTTGATTGGTAAGAAGTCTCAAACTTGGGGTCTCAGGTTTGAGTCATGTTACCAAAATCTTATTTTACCTTCCAGAAACCAAACAAAAGGGATTGGTAAGAAAGCATAAGTGACGCGAACTGGTTGGAGATTATGTAACATAGCAAATGCATGAAATAGGGGCAAATATATTTGTGGATAGAAATACATTAGAGCTTTGTATTGGTATATAGCTATATGAGATATATGAGAATAAAAAATAAATAAAGTTTTCTTACCAAGTAGAAATACTAGCATGTGCCTGACAGCATCATCCATGTCAAGAACGTTGAAAACAGAACTCTGAAGCATCACAATTTAAGCATCTTTCCCTCATTTATCTAAATCTGCTAAAGTTAATTATTTAGTGATTTATCCAGTTATTACATGTAGAAGGTCACTCCAAACTGTTTATTTGAACTTCAAATCAATGTTACAAACATCAGTACCTTGGCTATTTACTAGAAAAGGTCCATACTTTACCCATCCGTTATTTCAACTGAGATCAAATCAGGGTCGACATGGGGTCTGATTGCATCATGTAAAATTTGAAAAAATGTACACAAAAATTGAATTTATATAGGACACAGAATCAGAAAATTGCTGGTGTTTGTTCCTTACCACTACTGGTCTGAGAAGCGGTACTGAAGTATTAAAGACCATGGTGCAGGCGCTATTGTACAGGCTATCTGGTGACCACAATCCGTTGCATTCAGATCCTACGATTGCTCGTATTGCTGGGTTAGTACTACATTTCTTTAATTGTTATTAGAGCTCAGAGTTGTTTCTACAGTTCATTTCTTTGAAGTTTAGGTTCTTTTTATTTTGTTTGTTATTCCTAAATAATCTATCTTCTGTAGTCAATGGGCATTTGGAAATTTTCATCTATGTTAGGCTTTATGAAAATATCATATATCATGGTACATATGTTTCCTATGAATGTTTGGATGGTAAAGACTAAAGAGTGAAGCAGACAAGACTGGGTTTTGTTTTTTCCTTTTCCCTTTTTTTTTTTTTTTTTTCGAGTTTCAACTCCAAATAAGCAGTTCACAGATTGCTATACCAACACTCATTTGGTACATAATAAATACATATGCAGGTACATATTTATTCAATTAGAAAACAAGGCAATAACCAAAATAAGAAGATCTCAAAATAGAGACTTATGACGATGTATCAAAGAAAATATGGGTTTTATGGAGAACTAGAAAAGAGGAGAAGGAAAAACATATGGAGAAATAAAATGTATGGTCATTCGATTTAGGGTTGGACAACCATACAGCAGTGGCTTTTATATTAGGTAAATTTCTTAATATTACAAAGAAGTCCCTGCAGCTTTCTGTATTTTACAGAGCAGTCCTATGAATTATAGTAATTAAAAATAGATCCTTCTACTAAAGAAGCTAAGCATTAAATATTTAACTTCCCTTTCTCATTAGGACTTCTAATTTGGCACACAATATGTGAGAATTTCAGGTGCCATCACCAAATGACAATGTAATATCCATCTGACTAGTTGATATGAAATTCTTTCCTTTAGACAGAAGGGAGAGAGAACCATTGGTTATTTTCCCATAAATGGTAAAGATTTTTACGAAGAACATGGTGTGATTGATCTGGGGATCCAATCAAGGGTTATTTTATGTGCCTGGCAACTGCCTTAATTCCTTTTCCATTGCTTTACCTTCTAGTTTCTGTTTGTCCTCTACACTATATAGTGAGTTTTGGCTGTATCCTGTAAGCTTGCCTGTGTTGTATTGTCGCTCCTGTCAAATCTAGTCCCCTTTCAGGTTTGGTCTAGTGAAATTTGGGTGTGGTCTTCACACACTCTTTGAAAGAGTATCTGCGAGGCATGTCTTATTGGTCTGGATGTGCTTTGGGCGGGAAGAAGGGAGAATATGATGGAGTATTTTAAATTTGGAAAAGGTGTGGGCATATTGAGACAAATGCATGCATCTCCTCTCAAAACTGTGAAAATCATGGTTATGATATCCTGATATTTCAAAATGGACAAGGTATCCATATTGTATCTGTTACTTCATTTTTGTGTAAAATCTCTCTCCCTTCTGTATCAATGATGTACCCTTCCCTCTTTTGGGAATATTAATATTGTTGGGCTTGAGGAAGTAGCTGTTGGAAGTGATCCTCCAGTGGAAATTCAAACAGTGCTGGTCCTTACAATTGCCATGATCAGGACCCCGTAATCTCAAATTGTTGGGGAACCTAGTAACATATGAATATAGAATCACACAAAACACCTACAAGAGAAGAAGAAACAACTTTCCAGAAGTAAAATGACACCGAAGACTCAACAAGGAAATCTAATGAATTGAAAATAAAAGATCACAGATATGAAATATATAACAAAACGACCCTAGTGTTTTATTTATTTACTAATAAACCTAATGATGGAGGGTTCAAAACCCAAGAAAAGCTTACAGAATGGAGATGAAGGATTTAAGAGAGAACAATCATAAGAATACGTAAATTTCACTATTCTCCTTGGCTTGACAACTCAACGAGGAAATCTTATGAATTGAAAATAAATGATCACAGATATGAAATATATTACAAAATGACCCTAGTGTTTTCTTTATTCTCTAGTAAACCTAATGATGGAGGGTTCAAAACCCAAGAAAAGCTTACAGAATGGAGATGAAGGATTTAAGACAGAACAATCATAAGAATACATAAATGTCACTATTCTCTTTGGCTTGACTTGGTTGTTTGAATTTTATAGATGGGCACAAATCATTTTGAGAACACATTGATTTCTCTGTCTATAGTGTGACTTCTTATTTCTTTTCTTTGGAGATTGTTATGATGGAACATGTAGGGCTTAACCTGTATGCTCCATATGTTGACATCCTAGAATGCAGGAAATGTGGTTTCGATAAATTGCTAATGATACCTTTCATAGGAAGCATTACATCCTTTGATAATTGATGCTCTATTAGGACTAGTTTGTGATTTCGTTTCCTTTTGTTTTCTTAACCAGTAATTGTGTTTTCTTATTTCCTCATGACTAAATTATTAAATGATTGTTCTCTCTTTCCTTTTGTTTGCAGGTTTTCTCGTCCAATACTACATGGGTTATGCACACTTGGATTTGCAGTTAGAGCAATTATCAAATGTCTCGGCAGTGGGGATCCAACCATAGTGAAAAGCATATTGGGTCGTTTCCTTTTACATGTATACCCTGGAGAGACCTTAATCACAGAGATGTGGCTTGAAAATTCTAGGTAATATCACCTGTCTCTTGTCATAATAGCAGCATGCATTATTAGCCAGGTAGATCACACCATTTTTACATAGAAATACCAGTTCTTTCTTCTGAACATGAATCTGCATTACTTTTCACAAAGTTTTGCAGTACTTGTTTTTTTCATTATGATCGCTAATGACGAAATCATTCTTTCAGGGTCTTGTATCAAACAAAGGTTAGAGAACGGAATCGAACTGTTCTTTCTGGCTATGTAGTTCTCAACCACATCCCTTCGCTGTTGTGAATCACAATTCCTCGAGGTTACAGCATTCATCCTCAGGTCTCTGTTTCATGAAACCTTTACGACAATTAAAGCTGAAAAACTTTAACATGTATTTGTGGTTTGTATAGAATAAATTTTACGTCATTGGTCAAAGATGCATGCCAGAACCTTAGGTGCTGTCCCAACAGATATACCCAGCATTTGAATTTATGTTAGGCACTTGGATACTCTGTAGCCATCTGTCTCCTTGTTGATCTGTAGCTTCTCCACACATATGGCTTACATGGAAGTTAATCCACAGCCTAATTGCGATTTCCATTGTGGATGAGTTATATGTAGAAAATAAGACTGATTAGATGACCATAATCATCCTGTTGGTGGTTTAATAGACGATGAAGAGGAAAATAATCACTGCTCAGGCAGTACTAATTCAACAGGTGAAATTAAATTTTGCTGGTTTTAGTCCTGTCTACATTTAGGCTATGCTTTGGACTTTGTATGTAGTTGCTCATGTACAGTAGCCATGTTCACCTTCAAGGCTGAGATTTTTTCTCCTCAAGAAAAGCAGGAGCAGCTTATCCCTTACAAAATGTTCTGCAAAGTACAATTTTTCCAGTTTCAGTTTGGTGTGTGAGGCCCATGAGTGATCTGAAGCTGTTGATATTATGGGACCCGCTCTGGATGGACCATGCAAAATAATAATAATAAAAAAAATCCCTGATGCAATTTCCTTACCCTTTCAAGTGATAAGCAGAATATTATAACAAAGAGATTGCAGCAGCATGTCTGCATAAAAAAGAGAAAGTGTCAATGGTTGGATGGGTGGTCTATCTGGTAGATTTCACGGATGGGCCATTCCAGGTGGAATCTGTCATTTGAATAGCTTCGATCAAGCTCTATTTGTAAAAGCTGAAATAATGAACAATCTGTGCTGACATGAACAGCATGTTTTTATTTCATAACAGATTTGATTGATGAAGGAAAGAAAAAAAAGGAGAGTGGGGGAAGGCCTTTTTATTTAATAAACTAAGCGCTCCTGAGTATCTATAAAGGCTGTAGAAAGCATGGCCTGGGCCCAATATTAACCAAATAGTTTTTGTCCAATTGCACGCAATCCAATGGTTTATAACGAATGTGGTCGAATAGTTCACATGATAGGAGGTGCAGTCCTTTTATCTTTTGGCACGTCCACTGATATGTTCGGTCCTAGGTCCATGGGTCGGAACATATATGGATCCGTTTATCACACGGAATATAAATTGGATTCCAAACCCAAACCCGTTTATGAACTGGAACCTAAAATAGGTTCTAAATGCAGTTTTTTGCGGGTCGTAACTTCCAGATAATCGGAGTATCAGATGCCCGTTTGCAACCCTAATTACAACGTTAGGCAAAAAGAGGTTTGACATCATTGAGATTGTCTTCATAAATTATCACAACTAAATTTTGAGCCTACCTCTACATGGAAGTCGCACTGTTCCACTTTGAATTCTTAAACGATGGGTTTGGTTTATAACCAAGATGAAACTCTGCTGCAGGCGTTTGGAGCTCACTCATTGAGCCTGCTCTCTATAAGCGCACACACAGCAAAAGCATAAAAAGGGTCGACCTTTTTAAATGGAGCTGCCTCAAAAGCATGCTACCCTTCATATTTTGGCACTGCAACAATATGAGTCCAGCCAAGCCCACTGTTGGATTGATCAATGTAAAATATGTAATTGAAATCATGTCTGCCAAGCATCTGAGTGTGGGGCAACCTTGATTTGTCCACCACTGCTGGGGCTGATTCCAGTTATAGCAACAGGTAAATGTGATTAAAATCTAAAAGTCTGATGCAAATAAGAATTTAAACAGGATTGGTGGAAAAGAGCAACCCACAAAACCTACAGCTCATGCAAAAAGGATTCAGTTAGGATGATAATATGTCTAATGTGAGTAAGGCTTTTAACAAGGTCGGTGGAAAAGACTAACCCACAAAGGCACAAAGCCTACAGCTAGATGCAAAAAGGATTCAGTTAAGATGATAATGTCTAATGTGAACTACCATGTTGATCATAAAGAGAAACCGCCATCTTGCATGATCTTTGAGGCTTTGGCATTGTCTTGGATCTTTTACTGTAAATAGAATAATATGGCATACCAAAATAAGTTGAATTAGTTATACATTGAGATACATGAAGAAAGATGGAATTTCTTCTTCAGTTGATAATGTAAAATCCTTTGGAACAGGTATTGTACCCTTCATATTACAGTCCACGTTATATATGTTGAGATGAGTAACTCAACTAATAATCATCAACCAAAGAAGAAAAACTACATGGATCACACAAGTCTCTCTCTCCGCATCTTGAGAACCACCAAAAAAGCTTGTGTGTTTTCCTATGCAACCTGTAACTTAAATTTCGAGAAAAAAGTGTGACCCCGCTCCTGCAAGCTGCTTTAGGAAATGCCTCCCAATCCCTGTATGTGTAGGAGTATATAACTTTAAAACTTTACTACTGTTTCCTCCCATCTGACAATAGAGAAAGCTCAGTTCATCCAGGAAATCCCCAACATCTTTGCCATGAAGCTATATCGATCAGCAGCTTCATCAATCTAAAATGAAAACAGAACGAGGCCATTAGTTAACATTAGAAAGTCTTCGGCTAAGGCTACAAACTTGGTGAGATCATTCAGAAATTAACTAATACCATTTTCTGTGTAGGTTTCCCAGCTCCATGCCCAGCCTTGCGGGCAATGCGTGCAATGATTGGGTTTGTCTGTGGGGTGTTCTCCACACTAGTACAGAAGACGTATTGCATGGTCTGAGGAAGAGATTCAAAACCATGATTTAAAAACATGCATATTGCATAGAAAATATACTATCCTTTGATATTACAGAACATTTTCCCCCGAAATCTACGGTGTAAAATTTCTCCAAAAAATTCCTAAATCCTAATCCAAAGTCACAAGCGTTTTCCATCTCTCTGAATGGTTACGTGACTCGAATCTGCAAACCTTCCAACTATGCTCAAGTCTTAAAAAACAACCCTACATTCTTAGACCTCTCCAATTGAGTGGAATCCCTCACTGGAACCAGAACCATATAAAACCTATCTTGCTTTAACAAAGACGTCGTGAAGGCATCACCTCCCTCTTTATATTAACCAAATGATGGTTCTCGAAATATCAGATCAATTGCAATCTATGATGCGTCATTACAAAATATATACCACAGGGGCAGTCATTGAGATGGTAGAAAGTAGAAACATAGTTTTATACTAAAGAAACACCGGATAGATATATGGGTCAGTTGATTTTGATATAAGAATATCATAGAATACAAATTAAACTTAATGCTGAACTGCTATATCCTTCAGAATGATAGCCAACGGAATGGATTGTTCCAATAAGTACTTATTTCAGGCAATTAAAAAAAAAAAAACCCTTACTGCTAGTAACTTCAGTGAGTGTAATGGCACCACTCGGTCATCATGATCAGCTGTCAACAGCATAATAGATGGGTACTGGGATTGTTCACCACCAAACCTCTCCCACGGCCTACTCACATTATGAAGTGGTGAGTATCTGAAAATGGAAAAGGGTATTAGTTAGACATGTACTGTTCTTATGATTTATAATAATGTAAAAATCCAAGCACTTAAACTAATAGGAAAGGTTCACAAACAGTTCATTGCAAACAGAAACCAAAAAGGCTGTGTACTTTGTCGAAAGTAGTCCAATGCAACCAACATCAGGAACTACACTTGAATGCTCTCAAGGAGTTGTTCGCCTTTTACACATGGGTAGGAAAATGAGTTTTACATATGCCGATGTTACATATCCAAATGTGAAACAAATTACCTTCCTGTCAAAATCACCATTTTCACGAGTAAATAAGTACATCCAACGGTTTTAGATGTGTTCGGATTTTTACTGGATGTTTTTCACAAATTTCTCAAAACTCCTAAAGATTTAAGATATAAAACTATATGTCTTGATGATTATTTTTAACGGTTCGGATCAATTATTGGGGACCCACAGAAATGTAGAAAATTAGATCACCATTTGGATTTTTTGAATTTTTTCACAAATTACTCGAGATCTATGCAGATTTAAGATATGAAATTAATTGTCTAGAGGTTTATTACTTTAATATAAAAAATGGTACGGATCATAAATTTGGGGCCCACGTCACTTAAAATAAATAAAAGGCGGTTGAGGGTGTAGAACCCGTGACCTTTTACATGCAAGGATGTGTGGGATTTGTACTGTTGCTTCTTGCAACCCATTCATGCAAGGAGGTGTGCAATCGTTTAGCACCTATTCAAAAGTGTAAATTTGGGGCTGAAAATTGACTTATTTACACACCATTTTCACACCTCATCATGTGGCGATGAATAATAATTACGCATGTGAATCATTGACAAATATAGATGAGCACATGCAAGTAACCCCCCAAGGGCCAGAAAGGGAGGTATATGATTCTGGAATCTCTGAGAAGCTAGATCCAAAAACATAATGAAGCAAAATACACTTCCATTGTATCTACCTAGAAAAAAAAAATCATGAAATAATATCCTTACTTGATTAGCCAGTGAAATTCCTCCTCCTTGTCTGAACAACCAAAATCACTACTCCATGCATGGCCTAAACATAGACAAAACCCAGATATCAGAAAGCATAGTAGACACGCTAAGGTATAAGAAATGTGCTAGCTAGTAGTGCCAAAGAATGCGACCTTACCTATAGTGAATTTATGGTAACGCAGCATGTCCATAACACCAACATGTGCAAGAGCACAGCCAAAAAGCTCAGGCCGCTGTCACCACAATTTTTTTATTTAATTACCTCAACAATTATATAGACAACATGATATTATGCAGAATGGCACAACCAAATATATCAACACCACCTACAGGAGATTTTGATCAACACATTAAGTTCTAATTGAGCAATTTGCTTTGCTACAGGAAGTACCCATCCACATTTTGATAATACATTTTGTTCATGTAATGGGCTGCATTATGCATTAGAAATACCTAAAAACCTTCCCCATCAGATGATCCTAGCCATTGTTTTTCCACTGTACAATGTGGTCCATAGGTTTAAGTGCATTTTCAAGCAACAATCTGGGATATGACCATTCAATAGGGAATATGTTTGGCCATAGAACATCCATGCCACAGCCCACAATTTCAACAGCTTAGGCTAGCACTTAAAGGTGTGACCCATCTTTATAGTTTAAAACTCATTCAAACTCACCAAAACTTAACTGAGTTACTCAGCTCAGTAAATCACCATGTCAGGTCTACCAAGCAAGTCATGCCAGGACCAGCCAATCACCAAAATTACTTGACTTGGTGACCAGAGCCAAGCCGTGTTTGAGTTTCCAAACTATGCCTATACCATGGTCAGACAAAAATAGAGTCTCTCTCTTAACCAAGCCTAGTGTAACACTTCCATGGAGAATATAAGAAACCAAACTAGTATCTTTCTTACAACCCTACTTTCATACCTGATTTAAACAAGCTGCAACAAGAAGACCACCATTGCTTCCACCTTCAATACAAAGCTTTCTAGCCTGCGTGTAACCTGCAGAGACAAGATATTCGGCTGCAGAAATGAAGTCATCAAAGCAATTCTGCTTCTTTGAAAGTGATCCTGCTTTGTGCCATTCCTCTCCATATTCTCCACCACCACGAATATTTGCAATGCAGACGACAACACCTAAATGCCTAGCAAGAACAATGCGGTTCACACTGAAGAATGGTGTAAGACTAACATTAAATCCTCCATAACCATAAAGCAAAGATGGATGTGATCCATCCAAAACAATATTCTTCTTAGACACAATGAACATGGGTATCTGGGTACCATCCTTGCTAGACACAAAAACCTGAAAATTGGATTCAACCAAGTGTAAGGAATATAAATCATCATCAAACTACAGAACGGATCCTTGTCTTTTCAAAACTCAAAATGCATTTAAAATAAAAACTTGAATTTTATTACTTCCATTTTTTTCTTTCTAATTTCCTTCTATTGGAAAGTTGCAACAATTTGAAAAATAAATAAGAAAACAGAAGTTGAATCATGCCAACTTCAAGAACCTGGGTATCCAAGAAAATATCAAAAAAGGAAAAAGAAATACCATTTTCTTTTAGTCTAAGAATGAATATCCAAAAGTTCCAACTTTCAAAGGTCAAGTCATCAATACATAAGCAGACTATTCTCAAACTGATCCAGCTTTTCCACACAAAGAACATGCAGACAAATTTTTTTTTTAAGTGTTCATTTGGCTGTTCAGTACAATACTGGTGGAAGGGAACTTGTATGGGGAAATTTGAAGTCTATGGACAACGTGAAACAGAACAGCATTGGGCAGGTTTTTGCCATTCCTTCTTTTCTCAGACCTGATATGACTACAATAAAAGTGCAATGCACTTCAATTCGTACATAAAATGGATCAGAGACTTATTTCAACAAAAACCGTTCAACTTTATATCCAGCAGATGGGAAGAAAAAGGCACTAACTCAAAAACAGGATATAGAATTATGTTTCAAAAAGTGTTATAGTACATATGTGAACCAAGATTACCTGATTAATCTGAAACTCAGTACGATCAAATCCAGCAACTACAATTTCTCGGAATATCTTCATTTCTGGAACCTCAGTTGCTAAGTTGCAGCGATAAATAATACCAGGAGTAAGGAAGCTAGTGAATCCAATAAAAACCTCGCTATCTTTGCGCTTTCCAGATATTCCATATACAGTACCAATGTCAATGGGTAGTTGATGTAGCAGCAGACCCGTGTTCAAGTCCCTTATCTGGAGGATATACTTTACATCTCTCAGGTAACTCACTAAAAGTTGGTTCTGATTTACGGCATAAGCTGATTTAAGCACATCTTTTTCGGCCTCTGGAAGCACATCAGTCCATATGGCTGGCTGTTTGAGGTCCACCCGAGTGATCTTGTACTTTGGAGCATCTTTATTTGTCAGAAATGTAAAGTGGCTTTCATCATTTGAAATAGCCAGATAACGTGCTTCAAAATTATCAACAAGCTTAATAAAGGGGAGCATGTCATTTCTCTCCCTGAAACCTTCGAGCCCATGAGGAAGCTCAGATAAGTCACAGTAGTAGAGTTTGTTGACTGGATCACAGCCTTCCTCAACATACAGAAGAACATACTGTATATTTCAACAGAATGCGTCAGCTAGAAACATCATATTAGGATATCCTTAATTTGTTAACGGGAAAGATACAGAAAGAGGATCACTTAACTGAGTACTATGAAATTAAAAAATAAATAAAAATGATGATGATGATAATTACAAGGATAATGATAGTTAAAAAAGAAATACATCCCTTTGTGTTTCATGCTATGACGCCCAAATACGGAATGGATACAGCAGGAAGCGCCATAGAGACCATAGAGACATGGATTGTACATGTAAAAACTGAAGTATCATATACAACACGATACCCATTTTGAAGTATCCGTGTATCATAGGTTTCATGAATGCATAAATCAGGCCAGTCTAACACCATCGCAACCCACGAAATTAAAACTCATCCAAGTAAGAGTTAGACTCGGGCAACTCAACTTGGACTCATTCCTTACCGAGTCGGGTCGGGGCTAACTCAGACAAATTTGAAATAATTAAGTGACTTGCCTTGGGGACTCGGGCAAGTCAACCGAGTCTCACATTAAGCAAATTGGGAAATATAAAAACTCTTCCTGCTCTGAAAATCCTCATGCTAAGATCTGGGAATTGCTTGGGGAAGCAATTTTCCAGGGTGGAGAGTCAAACCTTCCATCTTTGAAGGTCAAATCCCATTTTTTTGAGAGATCTAACCCAAACAACATCAAAGGCCACTATTCATCCTCCCCAAACCCTCATTCTTCCCCTCAAAACCCTAATTTGGGAAGCCACTTTCAGGCATGGAGAGCTCAAATCTTCCAATTTGAAGATCAGATCCAACTTCTTTGAGAGATCTATCCAAACAACAACAAAGACACTATTCATAGGCTCAATACCCCCCATTCCTCCTCTCAAAAACCTCAATCTAAGATCCTGTTTTTTCTTGAGGAAGCCTTTTTCAGGCATTGGGAGCTCAAATCTTCCATGTTTGATGAACCAATCCCACCTTTTTGAGAGATTATAGGGATCGGAAAAATATTGAAAAAAAAAATATTTCAGCAAAATTTGGACATGTAGGGGCATGATTTCATATTTTCTATGTTTTTAATTATTTTTATTTAAGTTTTCGAGGGGGTTTTGGGGACTCGGGAGTGACTCAACTACACTCAATTCAAGGGGGACCAAATCGCCCCCAATTCCAGTTTTTTAATCCTGGTTGCAATCCCAAAGCCAAGGAAAAATATTTTTCTGTAACTTAACATTTGCCGACGTTGAAATTTGCTTCTTTTTTTGCCAAGCTTGAAAACTTGCAAAAGAGGTTATCTCACATGAAAGTGATCTCATGCCACTTTCTGCCCATGAGTTCCTTTCGCCTTTCCACCTCCTTGCCCCCAATCTTTCTATCCTCCACAAATCATCCTTTTGGTCCTGACACTGATCTCGAAACCACAAGCCCAAAACTGATAGTCTCCCCCCTTGGAATTTCTTCTCTTAATCTCATCATTAACTTGACATGAAAAGAAAACATATTTTTAATTCTACCTTTAATATCCAACACAAGAAACTGTGAGTTTATGTCTGCACCTAAAATGGTGCAAGGTTTACGATAATACAATTTGACATTTTAATGAATTGGAAATGTTTGCTCGAAACCATGTGTCATCCAGAGAGTGGAAAAAATAGGTCATGAACAATATTAAAAAAATCACCAGAAGCAAGGCAGCTTGGCCCAGAGCCATTTGCTCCTGCTATTTTTTTATTTTTTTAAGGTATATTGGACTATAAAGTTGCATTTTTTAGCGAAGTACTCCATTCAAGAACCAGTTCTCCAACACTCCAACTCATTTTGATGCTGATTGATACGTTAACTGGTATCATTTAAAAATGTCTAAAAAATGCATTCCAGTTGTTGTAATAAAGGTACAGAGAAGGTTACCTTTCCATCATCAGTTACTTGGGCTTCAAACAGATGTTTTGGATTCTCTGGATCTCTCCAGCATAAGATATCTTGTGATTGATCTGTACCCAAGAAGTGATAGTATAGTTCCTGATTAAGGTTGATATTTGTTTCAGTTCCGGCATCCAATTGTTCCCCTTCTCTGGGAATAGAAAAGCAACAGCATCCATCACAAACTTCACAGGTGTAAAGATCAAAACCTTAAATGTAACAATAATGGTAGCACAAATTGAATTAGCTGGTAACAATGCATATGTCTCACTTACCTTGGAGCTGGATAACGACTATAGAAAAACCCTTTGCTATCATGAGTCCAACTAAAAGTTGAGAACTTCACCTATACCAAATAAAGGGAGATTAAGCTACAGCCAATATTTGTTCAAATTCAGTAAAAGCACACTAGCATTATACCAATTCATAACCCATTGATCCTACACTAGCATTATACCAATTCATAACCCATTGATCATACTCAAACAAGTATATACCAATTCATTGTAATCATTATAGCTTCATCAAGACCAATTACACAAGATTTTTTCAAGGTCATTATATAATATGATCAACCATACATCAGAACAAGTATTAACTATATTGCAATGATTGGAACTTCCACTCCAAGTCCAAATCAACTCAAAAACTTTTAAGAAAGAAAAGTCGTCCCCAAATGTACATTGATAGATTGACTGCAACATTTACATTTCGCTAGCACTAAATAGCCATGCAGTATTTATTCAATTTCCTGGATTGGCCATAACGCGCGCACGCACACAGAGAGAGAAAGAGAGAGAGAGAGAGAGAGAGAGAGAGAGAGGAGTAACATGGGCTTCACAATATTAATTCAAATCTATATATACGAACAATAGAAAAGTTGTCAATAGTGACACATCCTTGGTAAAAACATATTCATGCTGCTTGGTCAAATACTCTTAAGAAAACTTGATAAGAATATCAATTGAAGATGTACAAAATATAAAAATGACGTGTGTGGAAAACTTTAAAAAGAAAATTCCCTTCGTAATAAGCTTTACGGATATGTGATATGTGAGAGCATAGTTATGTAAAATTGCCATTGAAGTGAAAAATACAAAAAAAGCTTTCATTATTTGAGGAACCCCCACAATCCTATATGTTTTTCATTCACATAATTATAGTACATGATTTCCTTAGGTCTGTTTGGTTAACATGACCAAATTCTATCTTGAATTATTCCATCAGGTAAAAATAAGTTTCCTCTTTAAAGCAGGTAGGCTACTTATATCACAAGAATCTATTTCACAAATCAAACAAAACAGTAGATTCATTGCCATTGACAAGATTCCAAGTATCCCACAGCAAGGGCCAATGAATGCAGTTTCCAAGGAATAAAGGGTGAGCCACAAGCTATATGCCTTTGCTTCTGCAACACCTTCTTTCCTTCATTGGAATAAATCAAGGAACTAATTCGATTCACCTTCTTTCCTTCATTGGAATAAATCAAGGAACTAATTCGATTCCAGGCTCGATAAGGTCTTCTGCTTCTTGGTACTTTTTGGAGAAGGGTTCACTTGGACTGCTGCTTCTTGGTACATACTGCTCATTGGATAAAGTCTTCTGCTTCTTGGTTAAATCCTTTCCACTTTGTACAGTCCATCTATGACTAATCCAAACCACTTGTACCAATAACACAATTAAATTCTGTGTTTCTAATTCAAGGGTATGATAACTTGATTGTGATACTATTTGGCCAACTCCAATTCCATACCATACCCTTCCCTGACCCTGACATTTACATGCATCCAGATAAAACCATACAAACAGGGGCTTATTTTAAGAAGGATCAAAACCCTTTACGGCTTCCACAGCAGGAAGTTCTATGCTGATTTTTAAAATACGACAAGTTAGCGGAGATTGTAGGGCTAATTAGCTCATAAGATACAAGAGGGCTTTGGAATCTAACCCGTATATCAAGTCACCACCTAAAACTTAAAATCAAAACCTACTCCATCTGCATTTGAAAAAAACAAATAAAAACTCACCCAAGACAAAGTTTCAGGCTCATTCGTCTTATCCACAATCTTCATCACTTTGATTGTCACCCAATCACTGCCGCTTGAACTAAGCTCATAAGCCAATAACTCTGCATTCTCACTCACAGAAACCTTGTTCAAAGCCACCGTTCCATCCTCACTCAATCCATTCGGATCCAGCAACACCTCTGCCTTCCCCTCCAAACCATCCTACATCAAAACACAAATAACCCATCATTCAAAAACAAAAATCCAATTGACATTCAACACACACACCCCAAAAAACCAAATTTCTCCCTCAATACCTGCACATATAGAACGTTCTGCGCCTGCAACCCCGTATTGTGAAAATAGAAATACCTATCTCCTTTCTTGAACGGCGTATCATACCGAGGATGATCGAACATCTCCGTGATCTTCTGCCGTAGATCCTCCCTCGTCTCGCATTTCTGGAGCAAGGACTCCGTTAAATCCGCCTGCTTCTCAACGAATTCCTTCACCTCATCAGAATCTGGGTTTTCAAGCCTTTCAAAGAAAAACAACAAGAACCCATCACTCTTTCAGCAGAAAAAAGAAATCTTTCCATGAGATTCGAATACAAGAGGTAAAATCAAACAACACCAACATCATAAAACATCATTTTAAGAAAAATCCAAGTACCACCGATAAGGATCGGCAATGCGAATGCCATGATAGTCATCAACAACAGAATCGTCTCTGCGAGCGAGTGGGTATTGCAGAGAAGAGATGTGTTTGACTGCTTCAAGAGAACCCATGTTGGGATTTGAGCTGGATTGTGCAGAGAAGCGTTTTTTGGGAGAGATGGTATTGGTATTGGTATTGGTATTGGTATTGGTATTGGAGGATTGAGGAAAGGTTGATGGGGTATTTGGAGGGAAGAAGGCATGAGAAGAGATGGCGAGTGCATGGCGGGAGAATGAGAAGAGGGAGGTGTTGTGGGGATTCGAGATGGAGTGAGAGAGAAGGAGAAAGGGTGAGCATGGCGGGAAGGAATGGCGAAACAGTGTCGCCATTGTGTGCTAAGGATGTTGTCATTTCTTTGATTCTTGCGTTTATTGGGCTTTGTCTAGTGGGTGGAGATGGATTGACGAGGACCGTTGTGTGTTCCACTAGGTGTCCCTTGTTTTCTATGGTTTTGAAAAGGATTCTAGATTCTCCATTGGGGGAAAGAATCTGTGCTCCTTAAATTAGGGTTACAAGGTGGGTCCACCTATGTATTCACTGTTAAGTATTGACAAGGATTGGACAATTCTAGGTGTGTTTGGGTCACTTGGGTGTAAGATGAGATATTACATAATTTTCTTTATGTACACATACTTTTACTTGTTTGCTCTTTTTTTTTTTTTTTTTTGATATATTGGAAATTCAAACTCACACGCCCTAATTTAGAGCTTTTATGAATTGTGAATAAATATAATCTAATATGGCCCGAAGAAATGTTCTATTGGCATTTCTCACCTCACATGCATTGTCAAAAAAGATTTTTTTAAAAAATCTTACATATTAGATGGTATTTGAACCAATATTGTTAGATTTCCTTGAGAAATTAGGAGTAAAAAACTAAATATGAAGTGCGGGCGAAGGTGGATTCAACTTGAACCTTACTCAATTATAAATGAAAATTGTGAATTTGTTTGGTGGTGGCCGTCAATTGCTTAGTTAAAGATGATGATTGTGATTTGTGAGTCAATTAGCTAGTGACCCTAAGTTTGAAATTGTTTCGAATTTTTTTTTTTTTAGAGCAAAGCAAAAGATCCATAATAAACATTGTTGATGGTCGTGACAATAAATTTTATCTTCTAAAATTATTAAATTTCAGTGCTATAGTTCAAAGGATGAAAACGACCTAATAAAGTAAATATTTCATAGATGTATGTTTCCTCTAAATCTTTCACAGTATTTCAAGAAATACGGCCAGAAATGATGCTATTAGATTCTAGCAGGAAGAGAAAACAAATATAAAAAATTACCTTGCAGAAATTCCTAGTAGAATAGCCATAACCACAGATATGTGGACTTCTAAAGGGGGTGATAGTTTTCTTTGTATTACTGCACATAACATAGATGCAAAATGGGTTATTAATAAACATATAATTAGTTTTAACTGTCTTGAATGACCACACAATGGCACTAGAATAAGTACATATATTTTGGAAAAACTAGATGAATATAATATTAAGGAAAAAGTTTTATCTATAACTTTAGATAATGCCAGTAATAATACAGTGGCTATTGAATTAATGAGAATGCAGATGCCACTCGCAACTTTGATAGATAGCTATATCTTTCAAAATAGATGTGTATGTCACATTTTAAATCTCACTGCAAATGTTGGTTTAAAGCATATTGTAAGTTACACAGATGCTATTAAATACATTGCTAGCTTTATTTTCTCCTCCGCACAGAGAAGACAATTGTATGCCCAAATATGTGTGAGGCAAGGCGTATCAACTATTAAAATGCCTAAAGAGGTAGATTATTGATGGGATTCTATGTATGATTTGATAAACAAGGCACTTGATCGGAAAACTATTTTGAATGAATTTTGTGATTTTCATGCACAAGATTTGATGATTAGTGATGAACATTGGGAGTTATGTGCCCATATAAGAAATTTATTAGAAGCCTTTTATATTTTAACATTATTTTTTTCCATGATATATTATCCCACATCTAATGAAGCTTTTTAAAATTACTTTACAATTCAGTAGATTTAGAGATCATTTTTTACTGAGTAGCACTATTAGAAACATAGAATAAAATTTTAATAAATATTGGAAAGAGGCTCCAATGACATTTTCTTTAGCTGCTGTATTTGATCATATGTTAAAATTAAGTGGTGTATAGTTTTTTATTGATGGAATAAATAAAAATATGAATTATATAGATTTAAATATTTTTTCAAATATAAGGGCAAATTTACAAGTATTTTTTCAATTTTATTGTGAGCAAATGAGTACAACTAGGCTTAGTATGGGTCATTCAGAAGTCCAACAAACAGGTGTTGGTGAGTGGGATGTGTGGTATTCTTCTCTATCCACGGGCATAGCATTCAGTTCAAGCTCAAGTAACACTGTGACGAAGTTATCATTGTATCTTAACGTCGGTGTAATACGGGTGCATGATGTATCTAGTTTTGACATTTTAGCCTAGTGGAAGCAACGTCCGGTGTTGGCCGCCATGGCTCGTGATCTATTGACTATTCTAATGTCTTCTGTAGCATCAGAACAGGCTTTTAGTGCAGATGGACGTGTGGTGGATGACAAAAGAACAAATCTAACTGAAGAAACGGTGGAGTGTTGTGTTTGCCTACGAGACTGATATTTGGCAGATAAGAAGAAGCCAGAGTTGACATCAATGGAAGATTATGATCTAGCAGAATACATTAGTGGACTACGAATCTGATTTTTTACTTTTCCTTCATTGTAATTTGTAAATATATAAGTTTTTCATTCTTTTTTTATTTTTATTTTCTATAAAAGATTGTAAGGTTTTGAAGGTAGTCCTATTTAGAAACCTTCAAGAAGTTAAGATTCAAATTGTTCTCTCTTCTTAGTGGAGTCGAGTTTGACTAAACCACTTGAATATCTTTGTCATTCTCCGTGCTTGTGTTCTAATTTTTATTTTTAATACTGATAAGAAAAAAAAAAGGGAAAAAATATGAAGGAAGCCCGCCCGGCCCGCCCCGTGGCTGGCCGAGGTTGGAGCAGGCCGTGTGGGCCCGGCCCGGCCCATTTGACATGCCTACTTCCGCCCATGGGTTCAGGCATTTAATACGAGCAAGACTATGCCTCCTATATATTTTTTATCCAAGAAGGTTCAAATTTAAGATGTGGGGCCCCTATCGATCGGACTAAACTTAAATCAAATTGCATTAATGAAAACTCCAATTGGAGGATCCCTAACCATCAAATTGATCATGTGCTTTTTAATAGAACATTGAAATAAGAAAAATAAAATGATACGATTTTCATTTTGAACACATGATTATATTATATAATAATTTCTTACATGACGTGTGAACTAAAGCAGCTCCACTTTATATGTGGCATCGGTCGTTTGACTAGATTTAGCAGATTTTGTTTAATGAACCAAAAAGGAAAAAAACAAAAAAAATCTAAGTGAATGGATAATAGAAGCCATCCATCCAATCAATGGGTTAGAAAAATGGGTGGATAATAACACACTGATGAAAATAACTTGCCTCAATGAAAACTCTAATTAGAGTATCCCCAATCTATAGACTAATAATGCTTTTTAAAACAAGATTAAAATGAGAAAAATAAAATGTGCAACATATTTCTCAATCATCTAATTGCTTAATTATTCACTTAAAATAGGTAATATATTTTCACTATTCTAATTGATTGCAATTAGCCTAGGACCATGGTTTGTATTTGGAGGTTGTAGGTTCGAAACTGCACTACCACACTGGAGCTACTGGGGAGTTTACCTAACTTCCCTCTTAACCCAGAGGGATTAGTCAGGTCCAAAGGATTAGAACCTTCTGATGGAAAAAAAAAAAAAAAAAAAGGAGGATTGTGTGGCCCAAATTTAATAATTAAACTTTACTTTGAAGACCATAGCAATTGAATAAAGAAAGTGAAAGATCAACGGAGTAGTTGCATATCCTAACCATTTAAGTTCGGGTTCAAGTAACTTGATTACCATCACGAAATAATAATATTTTTAGTCATAAGCAATTCATATAAAAACCTTACCATCTAACAAACAGCTAAAATGGGCCTCATAATGCTTTTAAAACAAGATTAAAATGAGAAAAATAAAACGTGCAACATATTTTCTTATCATCTGATTGCTTAATTATTCACTTAAAATGTGCAATATATTTTCACTATTCTAATTGATTGCAGTTGGCTTAAGACCACTGTTTGCACCCGGAGGTTGTAGGTTTGAAACTGCACTACCACAATAAGGCTATAGGGGAGTTTATTCGGCTTTCCTTTGGGCCCGGAGGGATTAGTCAAGCCCAAAGGGTGGTTAGGAACCCTCCGATAGTAAAAAAAAAACGAAGAGATTGTGTGGCCCAAATTTAATAATTAAACTTTGCTTTGAAGACCATAGCAATTGAATCAAGAAAGTGAAAGATCAACAGATTAGTTGCATATCCTAACCAATTAAGTTGGGGTTCAAGTAACTTGATTACCATCACGAAATAATAATATTTTTAGTCATAAGCAATTCATATGAGGACCTTACCATCTAACAAACAGCTAAAATGGGCCTCATAATGCTTTTAAAACAAGATTAAAATGAGAAAAATAAAACGTGCAACATATTTTCTTATCATCTGATTGTTTAATTATTCACTTAAAATGTGCAATATATTTTCACTATTCTTATTTATTGCAGTTGGCTTAAGACCATGGTTTGCACCCGAAGGTTGTAGGTTTGAAACTGCACTACCACACTAGGGCTATAGGAGAGTTTATCATGTTTTTCTTTGCGCCCGGAGGGATTAGTCAAGCCCAAAAGGTAGTTGGGAACCCTCCGATAGCTAAAAAAAAAAAAAAAAAGAGATTGTGTGGCCAAATTTTAATAATTAAACTTTGCTTTGAAGACCATAGCAATTGAATAAAAAAAAGTAAAAGATCAACGGATTAGTTGCATATCCTAGCCATTTAAGTTGGGTTCAAGTAACTTGAATATAATCACGACATAATAATATTTTTAGTCATAAGCAATTCATATAAGGAATCAGATTTCACTATCAAAAAAATAAATTGTGATCTGGAAAAAAAAAAAAAAGAGTTGTTTGGGCCAAAAACAATATTTCATTTGCGTCTGCCGGGAGTCGAACCCGGGTCTATTGCTTGGAAGGCAATTATCCTAACCGTTGGACTACAAACGCAGGTTGATGTTAAAACATACTTTTATTTTACTATATGTTTATATGTTCATACTGTTAGGAATTTTGTGTATTGCAATTTGATGGATGCATTATCATCTTAATCATCATTTGAATTTTCACACATGCATTGATTTAGAAAATCTTGAAATCTTGATTTACTCATGCATTATTCTAAATCTTGTAAATCATATGTTTCATGCATGTTTTGATTGGATGCATTTTAATTTGAAAAGAAGTTTTATGAATCAAGCTAGCCTATGTTTTAAATCTTTCAAATCATTTTAGGCTTTTATGTTTCATGATTTTAAAAACACTTAGATTGAATTAAAATCATGTTTCCAAGCTTGGTTTAATGGCCCAAAAGTCCCCACAAGAAATATCTTTAAAATATGCATTTATGGGAATTTTGGTCCTTGGGCCCGGGTCGACCGAGCACACTGTGCGGTCGATCGGGAAAAGAGCCGTTAGCTGTTTTTCAAACAGTCAGATTTTTTACCGTTAAGGCCAGGTTGACTGGGGTGATGTAGGGGTCGACCGGGGACACGCCAGAACTCATTTTTTTAGTATAAAATGAGGTTCATTCCCTTGAAAAAGTGGTTGAACATTTTAGTCTTCCTTGAAGTGTTTGGAGACAAAAGAAAGGGGATGAAATAAGAGAGATCAAGAGGTCTAATGGAAAGCTAAAGCTTGGATTAATGAAGTTAAATCTCTAAGTAAGTTTTAATTTTCATTATCATATGTTTCATGCTTTGTTTAAATTATTGGTAAATGAATTTTAGCATGTTAACTATGATGTGTTGAATCCATCACTTCTCTTAATCTTTGATTTAAGTTGGATTGGATTCTTCACCCTTGATTTCAAACCAAGGTTGTTTTAAAACTTTATAAAACATGTTTTGTCAAATCCTTTGATTTCTTTTATAACATGTTTCATTTTCTTGGTTGAATCATTTTGTTGTTTTTATTCATTTGAACCTTAGTTAAACTTTTGTTTTTGAAAACAACATTGCACATGCATCACATGTTTAGACATAATTAATTTAGAACTTGTGAGCTTTTGATTTTCATATCATCAACAAGTTAGTATTTTGTACATGTGATTTGCATTTCACTTCAATCAAATCTTTGTGTGTTTTAAACTTTAAAATGCATTAAGCATACATTAATTGAGCCTTCATTTTAAACTTGATTCAAGTTTTCACACACACACTTCATGAGCATTCATCTAGAGTGTTGTGTGAGTTGAATTAAACTTTCTTATCCGCCTAATTTAGAGGCAATTAAATTGAGCTTAAATTGTAATCTCTTAAAGTGTTTGTATAGACACTTATTTGAGAAATCATCTTTTGTAAAGGTTATTGCTTAGCCTAAGAAAAGCATAGTGTAGGGATTATTGCTTAGCCTAGAAAAGCACATTGATAGGTTGTTGTTTAGCCTTGAAAAACAACATTGTTTAGATTATTGTTTAGCCTTGAAAAGCATATTGTAGAGGTTATTGCTTAGCCTTTTTCAAAAGCATAAATAGTGGAAATCCGGTGGGGTGTTTGATCACAAGCCGGTAGTGGATGTCGGCATTGAGGCCGAACCACTATAAATCCTTATGTAGTGGTGTTTGCTTTGTGGTGATTGTTTTGTTTAAGCTTCCGCATATTATTTGTTAATCATCACATGTGACTAGTTAATTGTTAAGAAATTAAAATTGGTCATAATTAGTCATTAAGTGTAGATCACCCTATTCACCCCCCCCCCCTAGGGTAAGGATCCCGGACTTTCACATACTTTTGATTATTTATATGTTTGTAATTTTATAAATCTCGCTTCTACAAAGGTAGGCCTGATTATAAGATTTATAATGGATTAAAACATATGACTCACTATCTTTAAAGTAACTTGTCTAGTTTCATATGTTTAACAGATGATGAATCAAACTGTTATCCCAACTTCCCACCAAATCTCAGTGAGTGTACTTATTTTGGATCCGTATCCCTTTTCTAATCTATCTCATTATATGTTATATACTAGCACAAAAGGCCCGAGCTTAAAATCTTTAGAAGTTTCTTAAAGATGACTAAAAAAAATAAACTATAGTGACAAAATTCGCATGCATAATAATTTTAACAAAAAAAAAAAGTTACACATCAATACGTTTGTTTGACTTTATTAAATGAGTTGTGAAATTATGTATAAATAAGGTCATTTTTTGTACTTTCTAGATGTAAAACTCTTAAGTGGTGAAATTTTATGCTATGGACATCCACAATGGACTCCACGAAAACCAGTAGTGGGAGTTTATGGATAGTGGGCTTTTGGCATTCAAAGTGGAGAATTATTTTCATGCATGAAACGGGCTGTGGACATCCACATCTCCCTCTTACAAAAAGATGGCAATACATGTCTCAGATGGTGGTTGCTTTTGGTTACACAATTGTCACATCATGAGATCAAATCTCATCAGCTGTTTTTTTTTTTTTATTATTATTATTTTTATTTTTATGTGGGCCCCATACCCGTAATCTAAATCCTTAAATTTGTTTATGTAACTCGAAGCCTAAAATCCTGAAGCTGATTATCTTAAATATTCGTAGCTGTTAAATCAAGGTATGGAATAATCTGGTGGGGCTGACTTTTCGGCCCCCAATCGACTATGAGGAGACCTTTCAACATCCAACTTTCATTTATGGGCTCGCTGAGCTGGTCTACATATAAGCTGTAATGCAGTTTGCTTAATGGAGAATTCTTTGTTCCACCAAGTCAATCTTGTATAGCTACTCATCCACTACAACCTTGACATAAAATTTGCAGGCTCCATTAAAGATGAATTATAGATTAAAAATGATCACCATCTAATGCCTAAGTGATGAGAGACTGATTAGAGGACCAAATTCAGAAGTTAATGAAGGCCCACAAGGAACCAGATCTCTCTCTCTCTCTCTCTCTCTCTCTCTCTCGTCATCTCTTCTTGTAGAAGAATTTGAGGACGAGTTTTAACACAAAATCTAGTTGCTCAGGCTAGGCCAACCTTCAGGCCTTTGATCACTTATAGGGGTGCTTATGGGCTGGGCCATCTGGAGCCCGATCCAAGCCTAGCCCGCATTTGGCCGGGCTTAAATAGGTAATTAGGGCCTGATTAATAATTGGGTCAGGCTTGGTTTGAGTGATGGAAAAAGCCCATAGCCAGGCCCGGCTTGTGTAAGAAATGCATGTAATTTAATTCAATTAGTGGTCTAGTACCCACAAAAGTGATGAAAAGCCTGGCTCAGCCTGGTCCGATTGATTAAATGGGAGGGCTTGGGCCTAACTTTTGTGGCCTGTGTTGACTTGGGCCGGGCCTCGGCCAGTGTCATTAAAGCCGGGCCAGGCTTGGATATGCTTTAGCTCGGCCCAGACCGGCCCATGAACACCCCTAATCACGTAATCCAAGCCCAGCCCAAATGTTCAATGAGCCTAAATTCTAAAACCAAGCACAACCCAAGTATTAGAAATTAAGGCTGGCCCAACCCATGAGCACCCCTACTGTGTTTTTAATGACAACCGTATGTTATCTTCCACCATCAAAACATATGTAGAAGCTCTTCTTTGAAATTGCCAACTTCAAAAGTGCACGAATTGAGTTGTTTGCACATTATCGAACTTGAAGCCAATCTATTGAGTTCGGATTTCGTGAGGCGGCAACCCCAAATGGACCATTCAAGGTTTGTCATATCACCGTGGGCAGCCTGTAATGTATCAGGACAAAGGCTGCCCGTGGTGACGTGACAGACCTTGAGTGATCCACTCACGGTCACTCCCGATTCCAATCTCTATCAGTTTTATAATGATTTAGGTAATGACTTGTGTTATTGGTGAAGAAAAACTAGGCTTTGCTTTATTGACGATCATCCATTGGCAAATTAGCTCATGGGTTGTGACATCCTTTATCTTTCCTAGGTTCATAAATGACTAAAGTTCTCATATTTCTGTCAGCACTTCTAAAGTTCTTAATAACATTCGACCAGTAATTTGTCCTTGATGGAATTAACAATATTTTCAAGGATGTCAGGCCATAGGTCTCTAAGCTGGGAATGACCTGGTCTGCGGGTAGGACTAGGAGACTACTTCCTAATAAAATTAAACTAGTAAAATCCCGTGATATGCACGGACCACGAAACCACCAAATGTTTCATGTGGTTAATAAAAGCCATCAAACCACGAAATGTTTCATGTGGTTAATAAAAGCCATCCCACTCAGTATCCCTTTGCAAATTAGCATGCCCTAATAATGATTCAATATTTATCTAGATTTTGTAGGCAATTGAATTGATTATGGAAATTTGATACTGTGTACATTATTGAGGCCCTCAATGGTATTTAATGCTAGGATTTGTACTGTGTACATTGTTGAGGCCCTCAATGGTATGAGTCTGGATCCCTTGTTTCATAGAAAAAAACAGATACTGTTTCATCTAATCCAAATTCACCGATTATTTTAAATCTCTTCCTTGATTTCATCCAATCAAAATTCACCAATTGTGTTAAATCTCTTCCTTGTTTTGAAAATTAAGGAAGAGATTTAACACAATTGGTGAATTTGGATTGAATAAAACAATATTTTTCTGTTTCAACCAAACAAGAGATCCGCACTCATAAGGTAAACCTATGTGACTAGATTATTCCCATTTTAGAGAGAGATTACATGAGACCTTCCAAACATAATACCGGTATTTGTCATGTTTCTTGGCGGGCTCTAAAGGTCAAATTGCTTTGTTCTTAGGATGACCAAGTATTTTTTTTTTTCTGAAATTTGGATTTTTAATAGTTTTAAGCATTCTATAGAGGATGAATAGTTTGCATTGTGGAAAAAGGGGCCTTAGAAGTCAAGTTTTGCGGATCCGATGGCATGAGATCTTTAAAAGACTTTCTCAAAATGTATGATGAATCAACCACTAAAACTTGATGCTATAGCCTTTTTTGGTGTTTTGAAGATACCTAACTGTTCATATCTTTATTTTGGGACCCACAAAATTAAAGAATAAAAATAAAGACTTCCCAAAATGGTACTGTATCGCCGCCTACGAACAGCAACTTGTGAAATTGTTTCGTGCCATGGGAGATGTGGAAATTTTAGGAACAAAATCACACTCATTTTCACATCATTCTCACATGTTCATTATGCATTACAAGCGTAATCAGTGCAATCAAACACTGGATATGTGATCATTAAGCGTCAACCCCTTCTACATAAGTAAATGGGTGCAATCAAACACTGGGATATGTGATCATTAAGCGTCAACCCCATCTATATACGTAAATGGGTGCAACCAAACAACACCTATGCTTTTAAAACAAGGAGTTGTTTATAGGTATTTCCAGCATAAGAGGCTTAGAGGCAGCATCTAATGCTAAAACCAGCTCTTTCAGATTACTTCCCCTTTTCAAAGAGAGAAGGTTTGATAAATCAATCACAATTAATGAGATGAAAGTATGATTTTCTTTCAGGTACATAATACAATCATTCTCTGTGTCTAACATTTGCTTTCTCTAGTTATTCACCCACCTAAACTTCTTCTGCAGGTGGATCACAGAGTACATCAGGACTTCCTACAAGGAAATATATATATCTCTAAAGGGAAAAGAACAATTCACCAAACTTGACCAATCCGAGATCCTAGTAAAAATATTTCCAAAATCTTAAGAGGGCTCTAAAATATATGTTGCACCATTCATCTGTGGGACCCTATCACGATAGCAATAGCCCAACAAACTGTGACAATTAGATGTTCTTTTGAATGTAGGATTGTTGTGTTGCAAATCTCTGGAAATTCAGAACCTGCTCATCCGACACCCATAGAAAATGAATTCATATCTAGAACAGTTGCACAAGAATGCCATTGCCAAACTGGTTAGTGGTGGTGATTCCTCCACACGCATGCAAAGCATGTTTGGCAGAGGCATACTATATACAAGACGAGCATGTTTTTTTTTTTTCTAACGGAGAGTTTCCAATTTTTTGGGCTGGACTATTCCCTCCGGGTCCAGAGAGAAGCCGGGTAAAACCCTTGTGGCCCCTAGGTGGTAACACGAGTGGATTCAACCTTCGGTTCCTAAGAGAGGGTAATCGGGGTCGATACCAAGGAAGAGGAAGGAACCATGGTCCTGACCACTCGGCCAACCCCTCGTGGTTAAGACGAGCATGGGGGGTTAAGACGAGCATGGTTTGAGTATGGCTCATTCCATATGTACGAAATAGCCTCATCCACTAAGCTGTCAACCAAATGAAAGTTTGAACAGGGTTGACATTTTAGGAAAACTAGTGCACCGAACACACAGTTTTATTAAGGAAATTAAAAAAAAAATCTTAAAAAATTCAGTGGAAGCTTCAATACATTTAAAAATTAAATTTCAATAGAAAATGAGTGATTGTAAATTGCAAGGCCCATGCAATGTCCAAATACAGCTGACTCTACTTTTTCTTATACATTTGAAAATAATAAAACAATGATATAGTGAGAAAAATGAGATCTCAAAAGACAATCGATATAAAAGTTATATAATTTTTTGAGGATATAAATCGCATATTTCTAGATATTTAATAATGAATGTATACAAAGAAAATTAAATTTACTTTATTTAACCCGTCAGGTCGACTTATCAGTTTCCTAGTAGACTTGACCTGCTAAAGTTAGAGTCCAGTCGAAAGCATAGTTAAATTGATAAACTTGTAGTTTTATAAAAAATAAAAATAATAACTAAGAACTAGATTAATTTACTTTTCTAACCAATTACCATGAATATTATATGTTCACTACAAAATCAGATCTTATTAAGGAAAAAAAATAATTATATCCTACCTAAGGACATTAGAAAAAAAAAATTGAGATGGTGATTTTAGTCTTAACTTACAAAGAAGAATAACATCTCACACTGACCGTCAAGAATAATGAAGTAATCTGGCTTGTTCTCAAGCAACAGGGATCAACAATGGTGGAACTATGATATGAACTCCGATGGATAAAATTTGCAAAGCACCTGTTGATCAATATTAGTATTCAACATGTGCTTTGTTTTATTTTATAAGACGGACCACTATAAGGTCAAAAGAGGTAATACCTCTCTAAAAGTCAGCATCTTCTTTTGCTTGATACAAAATGCTATATTTTATATCCTGTAAGAAAAGGATAATACAAAGTAATCATAGAAGTTCAGTTAAATGAAAGCTTACAAACAGAGATATCCATAGGGAAAAAATATCAAAAACAAAAAAACTATAAATACAAATCTGCCGAAAGAATTGGACCTTCCTCTTAAGAAATATAGAAGAATGTAACCCAGGTATTCTAGATCAACTCTTCTGCTCTATTCTGTATAAAGAATGAGAGTGCTAATCAAAGTAAGAAAAATTCGAAACGAACAAAGAAAAGCTGAATTTGTAGCAGCTCAGCTTCAAATACTTATTTTAGTTGTTTACACTTAAAACAATCACTTCATTCACTGACTCTGAAGTTAGTAGTAACGCTAGCATAACAAGCAGTTTCTATGAGATTCTCGTTTTTCCTTTAAAGAAAGGCATGACGCTTCTCTGAAATATATGAAAAGAAGAAGAACAACAACAAGAAGAAGAAACTTGCAATGATGAAAGAAATAAATATGTTAGAAAATGATCAAAGTTTTTCAATTTAAACCTCACGAGTAAGAGCAATAATAAATAAATATATTCATGCCCTTGAAATGCCCTTTTATAATAAAAAAATTCACAAAAGTTGTATATTAAGAAAGTAAAAATTGTATAGAACAACAACAACTTTACGATAGCAATCTATAAGACCTATCACTAAATTGCATTTATGGAATTATCTTTAGCAATCACTAATATTAGAAGAGAACCAAATTTAGTAGTAGTTATCACATTATCCAACTTGTGATTAATCTTCCAATAGGGGTATAGATCAAGATCAATACAACTATTATGTCAGATTGAGAACTCAATTATTATAACTAAATAAAATACAAACACATGATGCAAAAAGGAAAAGAATATTTAATTTTTTTTTCATTGTAACTTTCATTAAAAGAGAGAAAAAAACATGGCGGACATAAAATGAGTTTAAGTTTGTACATTTCACTTTCTTATTTATGATATTTTGTCAATTGCTGCTTTTTTCTAAAAAAGAAAAAGAAAAAACTAAACATAAAGCAATAATGTAAACGAAGTACTTGGAAAACAGATTCTGACAGATAATGGAAAGCTTTTCCATGCCTCATAGCTTCGTCATTTTAGTTATTGTCTACTTTGCTTTTTTCAACCAAGACACTTTCTGTTTGAGTATTCCATTTTCCTATCTCACATAACAAAATAGTATCAATTGTACATTTTAAATGATATGCATAAATTTATATTTCAAACATAGAGTGAGAACTAAATACAAAGTTCTACCATAAGGCAGGCACAATTTGGAAGCCTACAGTTAAGATTCAAGAAATAAAACAGACATATAATTAAAATTATCAGAGCACGAAGGCTATCAATGGGCCTAACTTTGGCCCAAATAGGATTGAGAAAGAAAAAACCAACTCTTCATCTTCATTTTCTTAACTCTGGTTGCACCCATTTTTCTTAGAATGAAGGTTTTATTGCGACATTAAAAAAATTGAAGAAAAAGACACAATCAAATGATAATAATTTCAGTAGACAGTGCTCACTTACATGTATGAAAACTCCCTTCATTTCAAAAGAAGCTAAGAGTCAATGAAGAATATGTTAAAATGCCATGTTCTTCCTTACACAATTACTCACAGAGGATAAACCTCTTACCCACAAAATTCCCTGCATTGAAAACCTTGTAGTATCTGAATAAGAAGAATGTTACAAGAAAAATTGAAAAAAGAAGAGGGAGAAAAAATAACATTTGAGATATTGATTTGAGATAGATTCAAATCTTATCCACATTTTCATTTTCTTTTCTCCACCACCTTAAAAAAAAAAAGAAACCGAAAAAAAATTACTTGATTTATTGGAATGTATTAAAACGAAATTTTATTACATTTAAAATATCAGCATCTACTCAATATAAGATATTAAAAAAATTATTAGGATCGTGTGTGCTAAGTTTGGTTTAGATCCGAGTTCATTTGTGTATAGTAGGGGGGTAGTTAGCAATTTTTCAGAGAATTTAGGGGGCTTTTTCGTAATTTTGGATTTTTGACACTATGGTACCGTTGGGTAGATATTTTTATTTCCTAAACTTTAGTCTTCTAGCTCATCTTGTTCCAAATCCTCAAAACTCCTCTAAATCCAAGCCTGAAAGTCTATTTTGGGAAAATCATGCAGTATCTGAATAAGAAGAATGTTAAAAGAAAATTGAAAAAAGAAGAGTAAAAAAAATTAACATTTGAGATATTGATTTGAGATATCTGAATAAGAAGAATGTTAAAAGAAAATTGAAAAAAGAAGAGTAAAAAAAATTAACATTTGAGATATTGATTTGAGATAGATTCAAATCTTATCCACATTTTCCTTTTCTTTTCTCCACCACCATAAAAAAACAACAACAAAGAAACCGAAAAAAAATTACTCGACTTGTTGAAATTTATTAAAATGAAATTTTATTATGTTTAAAATATCAGCATCTACTCAATAGAAGAGATTAAAAAAATTATTAGGATCGTGCGTGCCAAGTTTGGTCTAGATCCGGGTTCATTTGAGTATAGTAGGGCGTAGTTAGTAATTTTTCAGAGAATTTAGGGGGCTTTTTCGTAATTTTAGATTTTCAACATTATGGTACCGTTGGGTAGATATTTTTAATTCATAAACTTTAGCCTTCTAGCTTATCTTAATCTGGATCCTCAAAACCCCTCTAAATCCAAGCCTGACCTAAAGTCTATTTTAAACAAATTGGAAAATTCCCATTATGTCCTCATCTTTATCCATCTTTATCTATAAATATATATATATATATATACTGTATATCTCTATTGTAATACTAAGTGGGACCCACATCATATCTATTATAATACTAAGTGGGGCCCACATCTTGCATTTGATTGGGCATGTGTGTAGTGAAAAAGTACTACACTTTCCTCTCTTTTATATAAGGGTATAAATATATATCTATTATAATACTGAGTGGGGCCCACATCTTGCATTTGATTGGGTTTGTGTGTAGTGAAAAAGTACTACACTTTCCTCTCTTTTATATAAGGGTGTATATATATATATATATAGATATATAATTAGGGTGGGCCCCACAACTTGACTATATCTTTCTCTCTTTTATAAGAGTATAGATATAGATTTATTATATAATAAGGGTGGGCCCCACAACTTGCATTTCATTGGACATGTGTGGAGTGAAAAAAGTATATTTTAAAAAATATATAATAAGGGTGGGCCCCACAACTTGCATTTCATTGGGCATGTGTGGAGTGAAAACAGTACCACATCTTTCTCTCTTTTATCAGGGTAGATAGATTTAGATTTATTATATAATACGGGTGTGCCCTACAACTTGCATTTCATTGGGCTTTAAAATATATATAATAAGGGTGCCCACAGCTTGACTACATCTTTCTCTCTTTTATAAGGGTATATAGATTTATTATATAATAAGGTTGGGCCCACAACTTGCATTTGATTGGGCATGCGTGGAGTGAAAACAATACAATATCTTTCTCTCTTTTATAAGGATAGATAGTTATAGATTTATTATATAATAAAGGTGGGCTCCACATCTTGCATTTCATTGGGCATGTCTATTATAAGGATAGATGGTTAGATATGAGTGTGGGATACTGCAAATCTGACGTGACCTGTCTATATTACTTAAGTTGTAACTTGTAGAAGTACATCAGTTTGGGTCATGTGGGATTCCTTTTTGTTCATTTATACAGCACATGTATAAATGAGGTGTGTGTGAAAATGAGGGTAAGGTAAATGCCACATGAATGGTTGAGTGATGTTGGCACACAAATATCACACACATGTCCAATGGTATATCTTTGGGTCTCAAATTAAAGTATCACTGCCTGCATGCACCGCTAGTAGTCCATTGTAGCTCAAAAAAAGAAAAAACTGAAGGTCAGGTAAATCATAAATAGAATTTGAATTAGGTTAAGCATTTTGTTTAAGTTCAACCAATTTATTTGCAAGTCAGTGACAAGTGAAGCCCTCAATCTGAAACCACAATGAGCAAATGGAACCCTTTTCTTTTTCTTTCTTTTTTTTTTTTTTTATGGCTATCGGAGGGTTCTGAACTCTTTGGGCTGGACTAATCCCTCCGCGCCCAGAGGGAAATCGAGTAAATTCTCCTTAGCCCAAGTGTAGTAGTGCAGTTTCGAACCTCCAAAGCTTGAGTTGAGATTTTTAGCACGCACACGTACAAAAAAAAAAAAAAAAAAACACTTGGGTTGATATTGGGTTGGCCATTAATCTGCAAAAACCTGAACTGATCCTGAATTGAACCCCACTCACGTTGACAGTTTGACACATGACCTCACTTGGTCTCGACGTTTAGTGAAAAGGAGGCACAGGTAAAACCAACACCTCAAAGCTGTTGTAATATGATTGCTGAAACTTTTCATAGAAGGTCTGATTATTTCATGGAATTTTTGGTACAGTGGTTTTCTATCAACCTACCCAAAATCGATGATTGGTCCGCTGTTTATCCAATGAAAGGTAGGTTATAAGGACTAAATATTTCAACCACTCATGCCTCAAAGTCCTTGTAATCTTCACTTCACTAATGAAAGGTGAGTCCAAGTGGGCCCTGCTGAGCTGGATTTCGTATAAGGTTGCTAGTAGGAGAACATCACCCCTTGTTATGGTAGATAGCAGGTGTCACGTTATAAAATTGGTGCTCGTCTGTTGAAAATTTGAACCACTTAAAATGGAATGCCTTTCCTTTTAGTGTGATATTTCCTAATTTCATCCAAACAAAAGTTGATTCTATTGAAAAGTATTTTCATTACCTCTACTAACACATTGCAGTTTTGGTAGAAATAGTTAACTAAGGAAGCTTAATATAGTATCAGAATCAACTATTCACGAATTCGAACCCCAAGTGGAACAACTAGACTCTTATTAAAGGGGATATTGAAAAGTATTTTGGTTGCATCCACTAACCCCTTTGTAAGAATTAGCTATGTTCCCGTGCTTTCAAACTAGATGCCTAATGTCCAAATTCAAAATGAGATGGTTTGGTCTCAATGGTCGATAGGCCTGTCAATTTAGCTCGTTAAAATGGGTACCCGGCCCCGGCCCGGCCCAAGCCAAAAAATTCAGGGCTTTTAAAAATTTTGAGCCCAGCAGGCTGGGCTTGGTCAATAATCTTAAAGCCCGGTCAAAATGGGACTGGGCAGAGGAAGCTCGGCCCGTTCAGGCCCGGCCCGGCCCGGCCCGCTTTAAGCTAATTTTACTATTTTAGTATTTCTTTTGATGTTTTAGTGAATATGAATGGTATTTTTTACTTCATTTAATTTCTGATTGAGACTCTTAAAACAGTAACTTTGTCATGATTGTCTTTATCATACCATTTTGGTCTTTTAGTCAGTACATTATTTGTTAAGGTAAGAATGAAATGAGTAAAGTCCTAATGAAATCAGTAAAGTCTTAGCTCAACTTCCCTTAGTTATAACATTATTGGTTAACGTAACAATGCAATAGTAAAGTCCTCAAAACCTCAGTTCCAAAACCTGCACCTCCCACTAACTTTTCCAATTCCAAATCAAATGCAAATCCATAAGATTTTTCTTCTTCTTTTCACAATTAGCTTTAGTCCTGTTCCACTAAATCTCGAGCAACCCATCGCTACTTAGATATTTACACAAACATCAGATTTTTTCTGGTTTCTAGCTTCAATTTTTTTTCAATGCACCAAGATGCAACCTAATTTCACAAATTATGCTTTTCCATGCTCTAGCTGCAAGTGGTCTGACTCGGTAAAACTATGACATGTATTTGCCTCGTTTATACTAAACCCACTTGCTTAGATGGCATTTTCTTCGCAAAACCTCAAGCGCTAGTTGACAACTCTACCAATAAAGTCAAGTGAAGTAAAGTTGGTTTTGAAGAAAGAATAAAAAATCAGTAGGTTATGATGGTATTTTATTTTTAGTTGTTTGTTATGGAATTTTTTTGACTTTTTGTATGGAAAAATAGAGTTTTTTTTTTAGCGGATGAAGGTGGTTGATTTTTTACCTTTTTTTTTAAAAAAGATGGAGGGAGTTTTGAAATAAAGTACTTTTAATGTGACATCTTGTCTGAAAAATGGGGGCTTTATTTAACTTTTACTATGCTGGTAAAGTGCCAAACTAGCCCCAAGGGAACAATTTTGTAGTTCTTCAATGGTAAGCTCTGTTATATTTCAAATCCAGAGGTTAAGTTAACACATTTACAAAACTTTGAGCCTAGCATATATGGGGCTGTATATAATTATATCCTTATGTTCAAGATGGTGCTAAAGCCTAGGCCCTGCCCGTAAGGGATGGGATTTGATATATTTCTGCTTAATTTAGGGCCGAAATTTGACAACCCCCGATATGCTCGTCCAATATTAAAGACGAGATTGGACAACTTATACCAGACTCGGCCCGGCCGCTCTCATTGACAGGCATACTGGTCGATCTGCTCTTAATATTAGTCCCAACAGGTAAATAAGCTGGTCAGCCTCCAATATTCAACTGTACATGTGCATTATTTTGTTTCTTTCCAATCGTCATTATCCACTCATATGATCGTCACTAGAAAGAGATCTCCCCTTTTAATAGAAAGAGGTCTTCCCTTATTATAAATTAGCACAAATACTCCACAGATGACACGTGAAAGAGGGAGAAGGATATATATATATATATATATATATATAGAGAGAGAGAGAGAGAGAGAGAGAGAGAGAGAGAGAGAGAGAGAGAGTTCTATAGACAGACAGAGAGAGGAGGGAGAGAGGGAGTCTGTGTGCAAGATGAGTGAGAAACAACACCTACAACAACAACAAGAAGAAGATGAAGAAGCAAAAGCGGAGGTAGAGATATGGAAATACATATTCGGCTTCGCAGACATAGCAGTGGTCAAGTGCGCAATCGAGCTCGGCATAGCAGACGCCCTCGAAGCCAACAAGCCCCAACCCATGACCCTATCCGACCTCACCACCGCACTCGGGTGCGACCCATCTCACCTCTCACGCATCATGCGGTTCCTCGTCCAGCGCCGCGTCTTCGGCCAAACCCAGCTCCCCAACAGCACCACATATGGCTACACCCTCACGCCCATCTCGCGTCGCCTGGTGCGCGATGGTCCACAAAGCATGGCCTCCCTGGTGCTCTTCGAGAGCAACCCGGCCATGCTGGCTCCATGGCACGCCATGAGCGCTCGCGTGCGGGGCCAAGAGGACCTGGCCTTTGAGATGGCTCATGGAGAGGATGTTTGGGGGTTCTTGGCCGGGCACCCGCTGCAGAGCAAGCTTATAGATGAGGGCATGGCTTGTGATGCGAGGACCGTGGTGCCTGCTATTGTGAAGGGGTGCCCGGGGCTGTTTGATGGGGTGGGGTCGGTTGTGGATGTAGGTGGGGGGAATGGGACTGCTATGGCTACGTTGGTGGGGCTGTGCCCTTCGATTAGGGGTGTCAATTTTGACTTGGTAAGGGTTGTGGAGGGTGCGCCCAAGTGGGATGGGGTGGAGCATGTTGGTGGGGACATGTTTGTAAGCGTCCCCAAGGCCGATGCTGCTTTTCTCAAGGTGAATATATCAATAAATCTCTCTCTCTCTCTCTCTCTCTGGGAGTCTTAGTCCATAAAAATCTCCAATTAAAGCAGTGGAATAGTAGGGTCATCAATTACCATTTTAACAGTTCAAAATAAACGCCCTCCAAATATCATAAATTTTTTTATCACCTAGAGTTTGTTTCACCATTGGATTGACTTTTTATTAATAAAAAGTGATTAACGCATCTTTTGTATATTCATTGTCTTGTTTTTTTTTTTATCATATGGCCAATCTAACGGGGATAGAGACTCTAGTTGATTAAAATTTGTGTGATATATATATATATATATATATATATTAATTTATATTTTAATAGATGAGCTTCACTTTGAAGTTCTATTCCTTTTAATGCAGAATTCTTTAGTTAAAGCCTCAAGAGGATCCTGTGTCTGTCTGGATATCCTCTAACTCATGTTTATAAAAAATTCACTGGCCTTAATAGGATCCAGAGCCTGTCTGGAATCTGAATCCCTATTCATTGGTTTTTGGCCAAATCTTTCACCAAAATAAAACACGTGATTAAGAAACTACTATGTTGTGAGATCATATGCCTAGGGTTACTGTGGATATTATTATGTTCATTGGTTTTTGGTCAAATGTTTCACTAATGTAAAACACGTGATTAAGAAACTACTATGTCGTGAGATCATACGCCTAAGGTTACTGTGGATATTATTATGTGGACCAGAGGTTTGCAAAACAAAGCTACAATCAAATTATCCTGGCCATTAATTTTATATGCAGTTCTTATTCACTTTAATTGAAAGGGTAAGTGCCAGAGGGAACGTTTCACTAGTGGGCTCCAGTAATAGGAAGGTTACTTTTCTAAGAGGAAAGGTCAGCTTTTTTAGATCTTGTCCCCAGTTATAAAACAAACAGAGTGGATCGGGTACAGGAAAGTGGGACCACTTTGATCTTATGAAGATACACCGAATCAATTCTCCTGTTTAAATTCACTATGGTTAATGAGAAAAGTAGCAAGCATTGGCATGGCATCACGAGTTCTTCGAATGTGAAAATAATTTACCATCCCTCTCATGTTTTAGATCGACAGCCTGCAACATCCCAGCTTTACTTAGATGCTTAGGACATGTTTGGCAATCAAATGATTGACATTCCTTTTTGATTTTTTTACAAAAGTCATGAAAAACCGACGTTAACCATCATAAATCTACGAGGATTTGAACCAATTTATCCAATCTTAAATATGTAACAAGTTATACATATATGGTGTCATAAGATCTTCCATAATCACATTGAGTATCTTCCATAATCACATTGAGTGGATGGAAATGAATAAAATACAAGCTTTGGCTCACATGAAATGACATTTCCTTCCCTTTTTCTCTACCCAAACAAACCTTTTGATGGTTGATTCTTCAGACTATATCATGGGAAATTTCACATCAAACTTTTATATGGTTGATTCTCATTGGCTAATCTCCCATGTAACCTAGAGTAGGCCCAAATTTTAATTTGAAGTCAAGGTTTAAGTTAAAGATTCAACACAAAAATCTTAGCCTACCCCTAATTGGCCAAAGCTCATAAAATGAGCTGAGTTGGGCCTGATATACCTCTTTGGTCTTAATAGTCCCAAGCATTCCATTTTGACCCCCTTCAATCCCAATGAGCATGTGAGCCACTCTTTGAGCCAACACAATCTCTACACAGTCCCATCATCCATGTGAATCCCAAGGTTAAAGTAGAATTCTAACTTTTCCTCTTGTCAATACTTTTTTTCAATATAGTTTGTGTTTTCTTACTGAGAAAGTAAGTACTGTTTCCAATTGATGTCCATCTTATAATTAGATAGACTGATTAATCTCTTGGCTACTGTAAAACTTACATCTCTTGGCTACTGATTAATTAGAAATCTTTCTTTTTAAGCATCTGGGGCTCATCAATTCAAACTGTTGCCTTACATGTACACTCATTTACATCTTTAGTGACCATATATGTATGAATGTGTCCATTGTAGTGGGTTCTGCATGATTGGGGAGACGAGGAATGCATCCAGATCTTAAAGAAATGCAAAGAGGCCATCCGTGCTGAAGGTGGTAAGGTACTTATAGTAGAGGCAGTAATCAGCGAAGGCGTCGAAGAGCCTGGCCTGAGAGATATTAGGTTGATGTTAGACATGGTAATGATCGCACACACCAAGGGGAAGGAGAGGACTGAAGCAGAATGGAAGAGCATCATCACTGGCGCAGGCTTTAGTCGATACAATATAAGGCCTATTCGTGCATTGCAGTCTGTTATTGAGGCTTTTCCTTAATTAACAATGTCCTCCCTGTTCTGCTAAATTATGCTGTAAATATCTATCTTGCTTGCCTATAGATTAAGGCGTTCATGTATGAAAATAAATTGAGAATTCCTTGTCTATCTGACTTGGAAAAATGATTGTTGAAAGATGATATGATATAATACTTCTTATATATATGACCTTCTTCATAGAATGCAAGTTATAATTAAGCTAATTGGAGCGAGAGGATTCGACGATGATGGCCATTAAGAAGTATGGGTGTGTCACTAATTCCATTCTTATCTTTCAGTGATGAATGTGATGAATGTGGCATGAATTTAGCAAGAAAAGTTTCTGTGACAAAATTCGTATATGTATTATTTCAGCAGTTACCAGGTGACTATTCCATGAAACTTAAAAGAAGGTTTTGTCTAGTCGTTGCAAGTGCTATCCTAAAAGGAGGAAAACAAGTGCATTGCCTGAATAGCATAAAGCTACCGGACAGTTTATTCTTTCCTATCAGCCATCAGGTTTTCTAATAGTATCATGATTACATCCCATAAATGCAAAAATTTCAGGAATAATGCTAGTGTGTCACAAAGCTGTATGTTGGCTAGACACCAGTTGTGTGTTTTTTTTTTTTTTTTTGGAGCTAAACCCAAGAGAGAGCGCGTATACAGGAAAGTAGCACCTTGAGTGGGAAGGAAGCCCTATGTTTAGCTGTCTACTTCTTTGAACTCGGTTCCGCTTCTACAATTTGGGCCTAAACATATAGGCACAGTATAAAGACTCTTTTTAGCTCTACTTCTTTGTTTGGGCCTAAACAATTAGGCACGGTATTCAGACTCTTTTTAGCTGTACTTCTTTGTTTGGGCCTTGAACGGGCATGGACCTCTCTTTTCCACCCATTGAGCGTTTAATCCATCATGTCTCATGCCTGTCATTGGGTCATCCTGTAGGCTGACTTTACTGACATAATAGGAATAGAAAAACAAAGCCAGCGATGGGTTCACCTTTATTTAGGATTGTAAACAGGTCGGTTCCGGTTCAGGTCTATGGTGGATCCGAAACCGGAACTGTTAAGGAGAAGGTGGAACCGGATCCGGACCCAGAACCGTTTCAGAACCTGTCTCTTGGCTCCGGAACCCGAACCAGAACTATATATGAGATAGGTCCAGATCCGGGTCCGGGTCTAGGTAGAGAATCATATTAAAAGAACATGATTTTTAGGATAGATTTTCAAAAATTGAGTTAACATATTGGATCTCAGGTCCACAGGTCTGAACCAAGGTGGAATCGGACCCGGACGCATTTATTTATTGGGGCCTAAATAAGGACCCAGACCCGGTTTTTAACGGGTCGGAACCTCCAGGTAATCGGAGAATCGGGTACCCATTTACATCTCTACCTTTACAACTATAACTGGACTAACAGCTGGTGAAACTGGAATATGATCATAGCTTCAACAGGCCATAAATGGGCTGATTTAAATGAGCTTTTGGTTGGGTAATATAACAGTAACAGGGATAAGATATTTCATGGTTAGACCAAATTAGCCACAGTAGGAGCTGTCATTGGCTACGTGTGGGTCGTATTTACCAAACAGGACAACATGGGGTCTACTTTGCAACTGGGGTTGTAACTGGGACTGTCATTATCCATTTAGTAGACCCATGCTACGACAATAAGGACTATTATTTTTGGACCTGCTTGGGAATAGATTTACCATGATAATAGGGTTAGTATTGGGCAATTGAGCTATTTTACACAGCAATGACTGTGGCTTTGATGATGGGCTGGCTTTTGCAGCCTTCCCATGGACACACTATTTATAAGCCAGAATTTAGAGGGACTCATCATCATCAAAGCCTTGTCCGGACTATATTAGGGTCGTCTATGTGAATTTTGTTTCTCCATTTTTATCTATAGCGAGTCAAATTCTTGGATATGTTGCACTTCTTTATTTTTGTCTGTTCCACTTTTAACTATGTCCTATTTGGCCTACCCTTTTTCTAAGTGGCCATCCACGTGCATACAAATACATTTCCTCAAATATCGCTTTCTTAGTATGCATTAGACATGTTCGAACCATCTTAAACAAGTATCTCTTGATTTGTCTCCTATTAATGCTACAACTAAATACTTTCAAAAGTGCTCATTTCTGATTTTTTCTTTTTTAAGTTTACTACACATCTATCTCAACATTTTCATCTTTGCTACACTCATTTTATGCATATGTTAGTTTTTTATTGAACAACATTTTTCTCTATAAATTATAGTTTGTCTAATTGTTGTCTTATAAAAAATCTAATCAACTCTTGGTGGGTATGCACTAATCCTAAAAGCACTTCAAAAATAAGTTTCCACTTATACTATTGTGCTCTTATCTCATGTTATACACCTTCTTCCATCTGTTCATTCTATTCAGGCATAAAAAAGAATCCCCTCCCCCAAACACACACAAACACTACAGGAAGAACTCAAACTCCCATACTCTGATACTCACGTATATCCATGGAGAGGGGACCCATTCCTAGGCTATTTTATGGCTATAAAATACAATGAGCTGAGTTTTACAATTCATAGAGTATGCATTCAACAATTAACTTGGCTGAATTTTTTAACATAAAATGAACCAGCAAAAGGCCATAATTTGAACTGGTTTACAACCTTGGTTGGGCCTGCCACAGGCCTTGGTTTGGCCTTTAGCTTACTTCTACATTGGACTACAGGAAGAAGTGAATGAGAGCAGAGATTACAATATAATTTTGATAACAGTGATAACAGAGTTGGACAATACAATCTCTGATAAGTGATGACAGAGATGGAGTACATTCACAGTTCAAACTGTAACAGAGCATAGTTGAATTGTTGCCATGATAATTTTACAGCCAACATAGGGGCCAGAAATGGACAATAAGTGGGCTGTACCTTGGACTTGATTAAGGCCATGATGAGCCATATTAGTGTCTTTTGCTATACTGATGGGGGCTGTTTTACACCCATAAGAAACACATTTCAGAAGTCACATGGACTGATAACAGAGACTAATTATGAGGCTGTAGTGGAGATGATTTTGTCAGTGTGGCAGAGGAAACTAGTTTATTGTAAACTTTGATGATATACTGTACAAATTCAGCAATCTTAATCAATAACGAATCCTTGATTTAAAGTATATTTGGCAATCAAGTGGTGATAGTTTAAGATTGAAATACAAAGGAAGTCATTCATCAAATTGCTTAAAACCTCCTTTTCATAGGGTAAAGAGTCAAGACTTTTGATAGGCTTCTTAACCCAAGTTAGGCTTCTTAGATACACAGTCTTAGCTGTTGAAATCGAAATGTTAAGACTTAGTAATGGGGCCACGGCCACATCACTAGACGATGGTCCAACCACTTGAAGAAAATAATTACCCTCATAGATAGCCCTTTCTTATCCCTTCTAAGGTTTCCTCCTTGCATGCATATCCTTTTACCTACCCTTTTATTTTCTCTAGAAGGAAAGAGACTACTCTTGAGATTCAATTCATTCACTGTTTTGTTCTGCATCATATAATCATATCTCAAACCCTGTGAACAACAAAGACTATTGACCATTGAATCTCCTCCACCTCTTTAGATAATACACTATCTCATCCAGCATAGAATTAGTATAAAAAGTATAAAAAGTTACATTGAAAATTTCTAAAATACCACTTTGTTGGTATTTTAATGTTCGAATGCACTGTCCGATCAATCGGATGGCGCGGGATAGCGGGAATGTCCGATCGATCGGATGGCGCAGGCACAGCGGGAATGTTCGATCGATCGGATGGCACGGGCACTAATATGATGCTAAGTTGTTTCCTTTTGAGATTTTGTTTCTCATTTTGAGTCCTATTTGTGTTCTAACTATAAGGTACGAATTATTCTCTAGAGCCATTAAAAGATGAGATAATTAGCGAAAGGTCCTTCATATAGGACTTGTAAGACCTCCAGTCCACAAACTTTTCCTCCAACGCCTGTAGTCCATACAACTAGACATATTTCGGTGAGAGGTCCCTAGATACAATTGGCATGACTGATTTACCCTTTCAACTGTTTTAGGCATAAAATTTTGAAATTTTAAATTTCAAATCTTATATTATCTCCCTTCTTCTTCAACCCATACTTTGTCTCATCGTCTCCCAGGCGTAGAATCCCCCTCTCCCTCTCATCATATCCATCTCACGATCCTTCTCCATCCTGCGCAGAACCTCTCACCACTCCCTCTTTTGATCACCCTGCATTGCTCCTTTTCCCACAATCTCATCACCCTGATCCCATCTTTCGATGGGCCACTAACTGAAACTGACCGGAGAAGATCACCATAGTCAGAGAAGGAAACTCGTAGACTGCAAAGATCAGGAACGGAGAGATCGGTTTCTTTGACCTCTGGTGGGCCATAACCGCAAAATACTGATCAGCCTGAGGAAGAAGACAGAAGATCAGGGATTATGTTTTGCACACCCAATCACGGCTGGGCCTGTTCATTGCCGAGGAAGACTGGAGTCGCCACATCACTGTTGGTTTCTCTTCACCGTCGTCGTCGCCTTGCCAGTCGTTCGGCCGTCTGCCTGCCCATCGTTGCCGTAGAAGACAACAGCAAAAGAAGGCACAGCTCCTATTGCAGGCGTTGGGAGGAAGAAGAAGACAACTCAGTTGGGTCCGTTCCAAGTCCCACGTCTCGGGTCGGTTCAGGTCAGGTTCGACCTAACTCACCTCGCGAAAGCCCAAAACCCAGAAACAGTTGCTGCAGCAAGGGATGACGTGTTTTTATGAAATTTATCTGAGTTTTTGTGAAATTTATCTAAGTTTTTGTCAAATTTGTCTGAGTTTTTAGCAAATTTATCTGAATTTCTGAAAAATTTATCTTCATTTTGAAAATTTTAACTGAGGTTTTGAATAAGTCTTTCTATGTGTTAGGCAAATTTATCTAAGTTTTTGAAAAATCTATCCGAGTTTTTTTCAAAAATTTATTTGCGTTTTTACAAATCTATTTGCGTTTTTTAATTTTATTTTGTCTTTCGAAATTTATTTGCTTCTTTTCAAATTTATTTATATTTTTTAAATTTTATTTGGATCTTTTGAAATTTATTTGCCTCTTTGAAAATTTGTTTACATTTTCTGAAATTTATTTGGATCTTTTGAAATTTATTTGCGTCTTTTTAAATTTATCTATGTTCTCTTGAAATTTATTGCGTTTTTTGAATTTTATTTGAAATTTATTTGCATTCTTTTGAAATTTATTTGTTATTTTTTTAAATTCATTTCATTTTTTGAAATTTATTTGCGCTCTTTTGAAATTTATTTGCGTTTTTTAAATTTATTTCATTTTTAGAAATTTATTTGAAATTTATTTCCAATTTTTGAAATTTATTTGAAAATCTCATTAGTGAAATTTTATTAATCATGGCTAATTAAATGGTAATTGACCATTATTAATGGCTTATCCCACTAGTCATGGGATGTGATTTGAAGAAATAGGTAAATTAGACATTTTAGGTTTTCAAATTTGAAAAAAGGACTTATCACACTATGAGAAAAGATTGTTGATCTAAGGCAATAAAATGGAATGTTCAGGGGCCCGTCGCCGAATGCCCCTTAAAAGATTGTTTTGAAGCACTTCTCTTAGACCGAGGCACAAAGTAAGGTAAAGGAGCATATCTTGTAACTATCCATGGAGAGGGGACCCATTCCTAGGCTATTTTGTGGCTATAACATACAATGAGCTGAGTTTTACAATTCATAGAGTATGCATTCAACAATTAACTTGGCTGAATTTTTTAACATAAAATGAACCAGCAAAAGGCCATAATTTGAACTGGTTTACAACCTTGGTTGGGCCTGCCACAGGCCTTGGCTTGGCCTTTAGCTTACTTCTACATTGGACTACAAGAAGAAGTGAATGAGAGCAGAGATTACAATATAATTTTGATGACAGTGATAACAGAGTTGGACAATACATTATCTGATAAGTGATGACAGAGATGGAGTACATTCACAGTTCAAACTGTAACAGAGCATAGTTGAATTGTTGCCATGATAATTTTACAGCCAACATAGGGGCCAGAAATGGACAATAAGTGGGCTGTACCTTGGACTTGATTAAGGCCGTGATGAGCCATATTAGTGTCTTTTGCTATACTGATGGGGGCTGTTTTACACCCATAAGAAACATATTTCAGAAGTCACATGGACTGATAACAGAGACTAATTATGAGGCCGTAGTGGAGATGATTTTGTCAGTGTGGCAGAGGAAACTAGTTTATTGTAAACTTTGATGATATACTGTACAAATTCAGCAATCTTAATCAATAACGAATCCTTGATTTAAAATATATTTGGCAATCAAGTGGTGATAGTTTAAGATTGAAATACAAAGGAAGTCATTCATCAAATTGCTTAAAACCTCCTTTTCATAGGGTAAAGAGTCAAGACTTTTGATAGGCTTCTTAACCCAAGTTAGGCTTCTTAGATACACAGTCTTAGCTGTTGAAATCGAAATGTTAAGACTTAGTAATGGGCCACGGCCACATCACTAGACGATGGTCCAACCACTTGAAGAAAATAATTACCCTCATAGATAGCCCTTTCTTATCCCTTCTAAGGTTTCCTCCTTGCATGCATATCCTTTTACCTACCCTTTTATTTTCTCTAGAAGGAAAGAGACTACTCTTGAGATTCAATTCATTCACTGATCAGTTCTTGCATCATATAATCATATCTCAAACCCTGTGAACAACAAAGACTATTGACCATTGAATCTCCTCCACCTCTTTAGATAATACACTATCTCATCCAGCATAGAATTATTATAAAAAGTTACATTGAAAATTTCTAAAATACCACTTTGTTGGTATTTTAATGTAGGCTAATTCATGAGTTGGACAAAAATTCATGGGTTGGATAAAACTCTGGGTCCATTGAATTGTATTTTCTAATTTATTTAGAATGGACTGTGGTTATATGGCCGAAAGAGCTGAACCGAAGAAAAAAGAAGACCGGGCGAATCACCCAGGTCCGATCGATTGGAGGTCTGACGAGCCTCAGTTATTTGGGTGGTTGGGTGGTCCGATTGATCGAATGCACTGATCGGACCCAAGTGTAGGGTGCGATTGTAGTAATAAACTAGTAAGACCAGGTCGATCCACAGGAAGCAATGTAAACTAAGATTCCTTCTCAACTTGTACCTGCCCCAAATTAAAAATCTAATTTTAGCCTATAATCTAGAAAAGTACATTTATCATTCCTATTTTAAATTAAAATTAAATACATTTCCAAAAATAAAATTCTAAAAAATCCTAAACTAAAATTGCTACAAAAGAACACACAAGTTAGAACATCAATAATAAAAAGTACCAAAAATAAAACTAAGAAACTAAAGTAGAAACAAAAGAAACCTAAGTTAGAAATCTAGTAATGCAATACATGCCATGAGATGCTGAAATTTCTAAGTCTAGAAAACTAGTATGCAGGGCTGTTTTTATGCATGGTTTTTCTAATCTAATGCAACCTAAAACTAAGTTTAATGGCTGGAATTTAAACTATAATGATGCATGAATCTAACGCACTTTCCAGCAATTAACAAATCTAAATAAAATTGTGTGGCATAGAATTGTAAAAGGTGCAGGAATTAAAAGTAAGGTGCTGAAAAATAAAGGTAGTGTGCATAAATCAAAGACGGTAAATAGAACTGAAATATAAAAGTGGTAAGTTGCTTCTTTTAATTCTTCTCAATTGAGGGTCCAAGAAAATTAGAGGTGCATACCTAGGGTCCTATTCTTCAACTAGGGTTGTCAATCCAAGTTGAGAATGATAAATCCTCACTTTTTAATAAATAAATTTCAGACTTGAATTTTTAAACTTTTTTTAATCAACACTCTTCAACTTCACATTGTATTGCTCTCCAAAAATACCATGTATCAGTAGAAAACAAGATATATTGCAAGGATGCTAAGGTGAGTTGTTAGTAATTATTCCAAGCCAATTAAAAATATTTAACCAAAAGTAAGAACTAACCTTATTGCAAAACTAATATCAAGATTCACTAGAAATCAATACAAGAATTAAAAAAAAACAATTTTATTAATACTAGTATGCAATTGAGTACATAAGATTGAGAATTAAAAACAAAAATACATACTAGGATTTTGAGAATCCCTCTTTCTAGTTGAAACCACAAGGTTGGTGGTATGGCCTTTGGAAAGAACCCTTGGTGAATCAAGATGGAAGGACAAGAAAGGGAGAGATGGTATAAAATTCTCTAGAGTGAGAGGTGAGCAATTCTCAAGCATGAGAGGAGATGGATGCTTATGCCTTCAATTTATAGATTTTAGCTCTCTTTCTTTCCTTCTTTGCTTCAAGTTTGTAGCATGCAATCTTCTTTGTATAGCAAGTCCCTTCCTTGACCAACAAGTCTTCAAAGAAATAGGAAGGTGAGTGAGAGATTTTTTTGTGCTTTCCATGTGCAAAATTGCAATCCCGAGTAGAAATTATAGCACCAACTTCCAGAAGCCATATCTTCCTCGTTTTAGCTCCGACTTACACAATCTTGGGTTCTAAAGATATCTACTCGAAAAGAGCTTTTCAACGGTATATGAATTGCACCAATCCGACGGCTAGATTAAGTGTTATACCCATTTTAATCTTGCTGCCTCTGAAAAATCCGAAAATAAATATGCACATATGGAATGGTAATTGTGCAATGGGTGTGTAGGACCCATGTGGACATCCAAGGAGATCTTGGAATCTTTCTTTCCTTGTTTCTTAACTCCCCTTCCATCTTTGGTTTGCTTCCAAGCTTATTAGATTGACTACTCAACTCTTTTAGCATACTTTCCTTTCTTGAATTTCTTTCTTGATTTTTTCTTGAATTTCTTTTTTGATTTTTGAGTTTTCAAACTTAATAAGAGATCTTAACAAATCTGAAGTTTCCTTTCTTGACCTTGAAATTACAAATCTAGCTTTTCATTGTTGACTCTTCAAACTCTTCAAAAATACCAAGATATGTGGGTCCACCATGAAAGATGTCCTACCCTTGATTTCTCTCACATTTCACCAATGTGGGTCTCATTCTTGATTTCTCCTATACAAATTAAAACAAATGGATTCAAGAATAATTCTATGTGAGGAATTTAAAAGGACGATGCATGGGACCCTATTTGATGCACCTATAATAACCGACTTTCCAGAAATAAATCTCCAACAATGACAGGTTTTATGAATTTATGCAAAAGTTGTGATTTTTTAGCAAATTATGCATGAATGCACTACAATGGACTCTAAATGCATAAAAACACGATTTGACACTAAATAAAGATCTTTAATATCAATAAGCCCTTAAAATAGTCCAAAATGTATATGAAAATATGCACTTTTCAGGACTCATCATGCACTATCCGATCAATCGGATGGCGTGGGATAGCGGGAATGTCCGATCGATCGGATGGCGCGGGTACAACGGGAATGTTCGATCGATCGGATGGCATGGGCACTAATTCCTTATGAGATTTCGTTTCTCATTTTGAGTCCTATTTGTGTTCCAACTATTAGGTACGAATTATTCTCTAGAGCCATTAAAAGATTGTTTGGAATGATTTCTCTTAGATTGAAGTACAAAGTAAGGTAAAGGAGTATGTCTTGTAACTTTCGTAAGTTTTTAATTTTTAGTTTTTGATTTTTCTCTACGGATAGGATTTTATATTGTTTATTTGGTTATTTTCGTTGTACATTAGTTTGATTTGATTAATTAGACCGACATCTATTTTAGTGGGTGATGCAGAACTTTCAACTTCTCCACCAACCCAATTTATAGAAGCACTTACATGGTTATAAACCATCAAAAAGAGCTTCCTATATCAGTGGGTTTAATCTTTATATTGATAAAACAGTACCACCGTCATTCAGGCTCAAAAAACAGGTTTTCAAACTAAGAACACAAGGCCACTTTGTTATTTTATCTATTGAAATCATCTTCCCAGAATCTTCTCATAGTTGACAAAAATGATAATGATAACAATTTAACCTTCCACAAGGACTAAGTTGACCAGGGCAAAGTTGAGAAAAAACAAAGACCAGACAGGCAAAAGTTTCCAAACCTGGGCCCCGCCCATTGCTTTTCCTCTCTGTTACTATGAATACTATATATTTACACCAAACAGCCTCCTCAACATTACACCAGACAAAGGACCCACATGCAACCTTAAAAAAAAAAAACTATCCACTATCCATGCCTGATCTGAATCCCATACAGTCTGCAGAGAGAAGCCAAAAAAACAATTCTTTCTTCCTATCCTATTATGATATACAACGAAGAGAATACATTGAAGAGGAGGTGTCCATTGCTGGAGCATCAAATCCTCTCTGATGGTCACTCTCCAATCCGTAGTCCATCAGAGACCTGTATTCCAACTCCTCATCATGGTCGTATACAAACTCTGGAATCTCAATCTCACCCTTCCTTATGTGCTCCCACAGGAACTCTGTACGACTGATATACCTCATCTTCCCATACAATCTACAATGAAATAAAACATGGAAGATTCATTTAGAAGGATCCAACACCAATAATTAACAAGAAAGCAATCTCATAAATATTGGGGCCCACCCCTTATTCTTATCCAAATCTGCAGTCAAATTAAAATAGCACCTGTGCTCAAAATAAGGTGAGTGCATTTGGGTATGGGGGTCATGTGATGTGCATATGGGCGGTGGAAACTTACCCTCCACTGAAGAGGAAGCGGCCAAAGGTGGCGAAGAAGAGCCTGGCCTGGAGGCCAGGGTGGACGAAATAAACGGCCTCGAGATTCTCTTTGACGGTCATCGGGAGCTCCTCGTAGATTGATCTGAGGGTCGAGATTCCAGGAAAGTTCTCTGCCCTTTGCACGTGCGTGTGCACGTACACCATGCAGAAAGGCCGTCCTTCCAACAAAGGGAATACCTTCTCCTCCACGTACTTTCTCACACCTTCGAAACTCACGGCACGTGCTGACCAAACCAACCAACATAAACACAATGAGTAAAGGAAGAAATCACATACACAGAAGCACAGTGTATTCACAACCATCTCCCATCACAATTTCACAATTACTTCTTCCATCTGTGAGTGGAGTGAGTGAGTCCCATGCAAGCCGCTCACAAATAATAAAAAAAAATTAGAAACAAGTTTGTTACAACATGACAGTGATATGCACAAGTGGGCCCCACTAATGAATTCCAAGTCCGAACTTGCAATAAAAAAAAAAAAAAAACATTTCCAAGGGACCGTTTTGATTGGAGGAAAGGCAGCTTGTGCTGTCGCTTCTTCCACCAAAACCACAAGTGCAAACACCAAACTTCGGTGTATATAAGAAAAGTAGGAAAGCTGAAAAGGTGGGTGCGGTTGCGCAAGGTAGACGAATATACACCGAGCTTCAGTGTATAGCCTTGAGCCCAAAAAAGAAAAAAAAGCAATCTCATACTATGTAAATATAACAAGGACTTGTTTGTGCCATGCCATCAGAGGATTCCAGCATTCCCAAGAAACCCAAGCCCTTAAATAAATATCTAGAGAGAGAGGGGAAGTGGGTTTTGATGGAGCATACCGGGAAAGTACTTTCCAATGATCTGGAGTATCTTTCTTCCACCTTTATCACGTCCATGTATCTTGAAAGCCTGGGACTTGTCCAGGAGGTGCTCTTGTTCAGGTATAGATTTACAGGAACTCATGAGGACTGAGAAAGCAATGGGAATCAGAGAAAGAGAGAGAGAAAAGGGGGTTTTTAGAATTTTAGCATGGTATATGGATGATGATGCAGGAGAAAGTAAAGTAAAGTAAAGTAAAGGGCAAAGGAAAATAGGGAAGAGGGAGGGTCAAGAGGGGAGGGTTGGTTATTATATATAGAGGGTAGGGCTGATACTAATATCCGTTTAAAGCGATTAAAAAAAGAAGGAAAGGGAAAGGAAGAATTGCAGGGAATATTCTAAAGCATCTCCGTCTTCTGGATCGAGGTGGATCTGAACTGGATCAGGATTTTAATACAGGTGGGTCCCACCTCGGCGTTTTCTCCAGCCTTTTCTTCTGCGCACCGCTTTTACCGGGCCTTGTTCCCTTTCCCATTCGAATTGTAATAGTATTCATCTTCCCTTTTCTTTTCTCTCTTTATTTTTTTTTTTTCCCATTTTTAATGAGGGTTCATTAATGTTTTTTTTTTTTCTTTTCTTGGTGGGGTCCACCATATAAATATAGAAATAAATTAGTTAAATCTGTAACGGGTTTCAAACACAAAACATTACGGGGCCTTATAGCAGGCGACCAACTCCCATGTGAGTTATTGTAGGGGTCCACTACACTATTGATTAAAAGGATGGGATCACTTTTTCACATTTGATGTGTGTTAATTTCAAGGGGTAGCTCAGTTGGCCTAGGACCACGGTCTGCACCCGAAGATTGCAAGTTCGAAACTGCACTACCACACTAAGATTACAAGGGAGTTTATTCTGCTTCCCTCTGAACCCGAATGGATTAGTCCAACCCAAAAGGTTGGGAACCTCCGATAGCAAAAAAAAAAAAAAAAAATGAAAACAGTGGTGTGTGTTCTCTCTCTCTCTCTCTCTGGTCAAATAACTCTTTTTTTTTTTTTTTTTTTGAAGTGCTACATTATTAATTGGGACCATTTAGGGCACATTTAAGTCATGCATGTAGGGCTACTGAGTGCACCGAATTTGAACCAGATTTGAATGGGTTTTTTTTTTTTAAGGTATATTTGTTTTTGTAATTAGATTTAGTGGTTATTGATGACTAATTCAGTGGTAAAAGTAGTATGATTGGTCATTCAGGTTGTGGAGATATCAAGGCCCAAGTATTTTGAAAGAGTTTGGATTCTTTATCTTTGCTTCTTATGGAGTCAAATACAAGTAACATTGGGATCATAGATGGCCCACAACAGGTCTCCCACACTACTCAGGTATGAGTGAGTTACCTGATAGGATGGAAAAGATTTGGTCATGGATTTCGGTTTAGGATGATTTGACTCTGGTCAAATGATCTTTGAAGTCCTAAATTTTAGTAAAAATGTTGAGGGGGATGGATAGGAAGGAACAAGGGCAAGGATCTTTGGAAGACAGATTTTCTAGGAGACTTAAATGAGGAATTTCTTTCAAAATGGGACTCTTCTTCTCCCTCCTTGTAAAACTATTTTTTACTTTTCTTTCTGACTTACAAATTAAAGTAGGATAAAATAAGACTTAATCCAGGAACTTGCTAATTAAGAATCTAAACCATTCAGATGAAAATCCCTCTCCCACTTTGATATAAATTTTACTCTGATTAGAATCTGAACCATTTAGATGAAAATCCCTCTCCCACTTTGATATGAATTTTACTCTGATATGAATTTGCTCCCACTTTATCAAACATGTAAATGTGGCATTACAATACAAAGTGTTTAAATCAGAGAAGAGTCTATAATTTTTGAATGCCAAAAAGTATTGCCAAATAAATGTGATTTTGCTCCCACTTTATCAAATTTTTTGGTACCCCAATCAAGAGGGTTGGGATTCAAGAGAGAGTCTAAATACACGTGGGAAGGTAGCTCACTCAAGTGGAAACCCGCATATACACGGGAAGGTAGCCCACACAAGTGGATAAGGAGCCCGCACAAGTGGGAGGAGGTGCTAATCTTTTTTTTGTACTTTTACACATTTATTTGATGGTGTCTTTTCAGTCTCTGAGAACCTAAGCTCCATAAAGAGGTCAATGCTTTGGATTGAATTGATTATAGCGCGTTTATAATTCTGAGAAATAGTGCGTTGATCCATTTGAAACACATGAATTTCGATGAGTCCTGAAAAGCGCATAGTTTCATACACATTTTGGACCATTTTAAGGACTTATTGATATTAAATAGCATCATTTAGTGTCAAATCATATTTTCATGCATTTAGGATACATTGTGTGCATTCATGCATAATTTACTCAAAAATCACATTTTTTGCATAAATTTATGAAACTTGCCATACTTGGAAATTTCAGTTTTAGAAAGTCGGTTATTTTTTGTGCATCAAGTAGGGTCTCATGCATATTCCATTCAAATGTCTCACATGTGATTATTGTTGAATTTGTTAATTTCAATTTGTGTAGGAGAAATTAAAAATGTGACGCACATTGGTCAGATTTGAGAGAGATCAAAGGTAGGACATCTTTCATGGTGAACCCACATATCTTGGTATTTTTACAGAGTTTGAAAAGTCAACAATTGAAAGCCAGATTTGGAATTTCAAGATCAATAAATGAAACTTCATATTTTATAAAATCTAATGCTTATTAAGTTTGAAATTAAAAAATCAAGAAAGAAACTCAAGAAAGGAAAGTGTGGTAGAAGAGTTTACTAGTCAATCAAACAATCTTGGAAATAAACCAAAGATGGAAGGGGCATCAAGAAAAAAAGAAGGAAAGATCTCGAGACCCCTTTGGACGTCCACATGGGTCCCACACACTCCATTGCACAACTGACATAGAAGCTTCCATATGTGTACAATTATTCCCGGATTTTTCAGGGGCAACAAAACTAAAATGGCCATATATTTCAATCCAACTGTTGGATCAGAGCAATTTACCCACCGTTAAAACTCTCTTTTCGAGTACGTATATGTGGAGGCAAAGATACTGTCAATCGGAGCTAAAACGAAGGAGATAAGGCATCTAGAAGTTGGTGCTATATTTTGTACTTGGGATTGCAATTTTGCACATGGAAAGCACTAAAAATCTCTCACTCACCTTGCTATTTCTTTGAAGACTTGTTGGCCAAGGAAGGGACTTACCATACAAAGAAGATTGCATGATAAAGACTTGGAGCAAAGAAGGAAAGAAATAGAGCAACATATCTCTAAGTTTAAGGCATAGGCATCCTCTCCTCTCATGGGAAGATAGACCACATTTCTATAGAATTACTACTACACTCCATCCTCCCCCCTCTCTTTCTCTCCATTGAAGTCCTCAAAGAGATTTGGCCCGAAAATTACACTATAACCTTGGGTTTTTCATCTAGAAGAGGCTTTTCATCCTAGTATATAATTATCATGGTTTATTCTTCTTTTTTTTTATCTTATATAAAGACTTTACATATTAGCAAAGGTGTTGCTTTCTCTTTTCAATTTTCTTTTTTGTACTTGGGTTATTTGTGCTTAATTTGTGTTCTTTTCTTGTTTCTTTTCTTGTTGGTGTTTGGGTTTACTTTTCTTTACATTTACCACACATTTAAATTCTTAAACTTTTATTTATTTTCTTTATTTTTCATGATCAATTCAATTTTATATTTATTTTTGCATAGTTTATGGTTGGAAAGCTTATTCATTACATAAATATTGTTTCATGCATATCTTTCTTAATTTTCCACCTTTTAGTTTCCGTTTCTTTGTTTGTTTCATACTTCATTCTAGTTTCGATTTCAATCATTAAACTTAGTTTTAGATTGCATTAGATTAGGTTCATGTTTTATTGAAAGTTTGCATCTCATATAAAATTTTTGCATTAGGAAATTTGTCATAACATGCATCGCATTGCATTACTAACTTTCTAATATTAGGATTATTTTCTAGTTTTGTGTTTCTTATTATTTTAGATAATTTTCAAAATTAAAAGATCTTTCTAAGCTTGTTTTATGTGAAGATTTTTAAAAATAATAAAAGTTATGTAAGACTTCGAAAGTTGACTTAGTGTAGTTTCTAATGTTCTAATTTACTAACTTAAGCGCTTTATAAATTGGGTGAGATTTGAAAATCTTTACTTTTAGGAAGTCCTTAACTTTAGGAAATTCACTTAGTTAATTTATAAACTTAGAAAAGTAATTAACATAGCATAGTTACTAATTTGGTTTAGGTTTTAAATTAGTAAAGTAACTATCTTAAGATTTTCAATTTTAGAAACAGAGTTGTTTTCTTTATTTTGATTTGTTTCTAACTTAGTTTTAATTTGTTGTTTGCTTCATTTTTTTAGTAACTTTTTATAATTGGAAGTTTTAACTTGTGTGTTATTTTGTAGCAACTTTAGTCTTTAGTTTAGGATTTTTAGATTTAAGAAGTTTTCTTTTCATTTGATTATAATTAATTTAATTTTTGGAAAGTAGGAATGATGGTTGTAATATTTTAGGGGATTGGGTTAATCACAGGTGGGCTCCTTCATGTAATAAAACAAAAAAAAAGAAGGGTGCTTTTGAGAACTTTTTCTATCATTATACTATCCATATAGTCTACCATTCAACAACCTAAGTGATCAGGACCATGGTTCCTCTTTCTTTCGGAGCTAGAGGTCTTGGTCTCGATCTCCGGATTCCTTTTTCTTCAGGAACCGATTGAGTCCACTTGTGCTACCACTAGGACTGTTAAAATGCCACATGATCCGTTAACACGACACAAACCCACGTGATATTAACTGGTTTGGGTGAGCTCTGAATGGGTTCGGGTCGTTAACGGGTCAAACCCGTTAATACGTTAAGTTAACGGGTCGTATATGAATTAAATCAGTAACCCGTTAACAACCCGCTCAACCCATTAATTATTTTTTTTACTCCGTAAATGTAACTAGAATTAATTTATATTCATAAAAAAGAAATTAAAATTTATTATTTTATAGTGGGGTTTTAGGTGGGTTCCACTCGAGATCCTCACTTACAGTTTCATGTGGCTTATATATTTTTCTCCTTCTATTTTTGTATATATTTTTTTAATTTTTGAAATGACTTAATTACTTAACAGGTTAACATGTTGGGTCATATAACCCGTTAAATTAACGGATCGTGTTCGGGTTGAGGTGATTTTAACCCTAATTCGTTAACATGTCACGATTGCTAGCCCTAGCTACCACCTAGGGGTCCACAGGGGCTTTTTACCCGGTTTTTCTTTGGGACCCGAAGGAATAGTTCAGCTCAAATGATTTGGAATCCTCCGTAGCAAAAAAAAAACCTATCAGCATGTTTCCCTCTTTTTTTCATTATTATTATTGCAGCTTATTTGTAGATAATACCCTAAAAACATAAATGTTTTAAAACTCTTCTTGACTAGTGGTCAAGTTTTTTATGAAGAAATTTGTACTTTTCCTATAAGGTTCATTAATCATATCAATTTAAAAAAAAAAAGCTGGCTTTAAAAAGAGAATATTATACAAAATGCATATATCAATTTGAATGAACCGACCCAAATAAAAAAAAATTGGAATAGTACCCAATGTTACTGATAATGATAATATGCTAGGCTCAACAAAATGATCCAGCAAACCCAAGTATGGTGGTTAACCCCAAGGGGTAGCTCAGTTGGACTAGGACCACGGTTTGCATCCGGAGGTTGTAGGTTCGAAACTACACTACCACACTGGAGTTATAGGAGAATTTACCCGGCTTTCCTGTGGCTCAGATGGATTAGTATTGCCCAAAGTGTTGGAAAGCCTCTAATAGCAAAAAGGAAAAAAAAAAAAAAATTGGTGGGGCCCACCAGCAGCTCATGTCGTCATCCCATTAATTAAACATCACAACAGCACAACCGTGTTTGACAGAGGGATAGACAACCATCATGAATTCTTGGTGGGCCCCATTTGGATCGTTTTCTTGATTATGGTCCCCTCCCGAAATACAAAATTGAGTTTTTGACTAAATATGTTATCCAATAAGTGGACATTTTTTCCACTAATGTTGTCCACTAATGTGGCTTCTTTTTCACTTGAGCGAGCTGTCTTTTTCATATGTGTGTGGGCTCTCTCTTGGCTCATAGCCCCTTGACTAGGTTATAAATAAAAAAAAAAAAAAAAAAGATAAAAGAAAAACACAAGTGGACTGCAAGTGCACTACAGCTTTGAGAGGTCAACTTGAGCCCACTTTTGATCAGTGCAGCACATTTAATATTCATATCATCGCATGATTTGGCACTCATTAAACCTTCATTCGTTGTTAGATTGAATCGTTAAATAGAATCTACGGTTAAAACGCTATTACATTTTAAGGCTGTTAAACCAAAGGCTAGGATAATCTTGCGATGGGGGCTAATTTTTTGATCCCACGTTTTTTTTAAAATAGACCTTTCCATTTGCTCTCCTCCCATTGATAGGCATACATTTAAGTGATCCCGCACAAGCTGTGATGCATATGAGCAATATATACAGTCTGCTTGCATGAGAACATCTCCCTTTTAGTGCACTTGCATAGATGGATTACTCCGTTGAGTCGGTCCAAACTTGATCTCAATTGCATGTAGCTAAACCCAACCACAAGCCTAGACCTAATTGAGATTTAAACATACTTAAATCTAAACTTCAATGTAAGTTTCCTATCATAACCACAAACCTTGATCTAATGAAATCTAAACACAGTCAACCTAAAGCTTAACTTGCATTGTAAATTTCCTACCAAAGGATAATTCTGGTTGAGTTGGGTTAACTGATTACATAACTTGAGTTGTAAATTTCCTACCAAAGAATAATTTGGATATAGAAAAAGAGGAATGATTCGGGTTGAGTTGGTTGACCTGAATTAGGCTAGGTATCTAAAATTTCAAGCTTAATTTGCCTTTTGAAAGACACAAGAATTTAGAAACTTCATATATTAAAAAAAAAAAAAAAAAAAATGGTAGTGTAACATTTAAGTCAATATAAGGGCTTTTTTGGTAGGCAAATAGCGACCTAATGTGTCAGTGGCTGTCGAGGAATCGATCTCTTGGTAAAACATTTTTTTTTTTGTTTCATGAGCTTTTTTTCTTATTTGTGCGGACTACCCTTTTCATTTGTGTAAGCATCCTCTTTCCGCTTGTGTGGGCTCCTTTGATTACAACTCGGGTTGAGCTAAAAAGAAAAGATTCAAGGTTGAATGCTCGAATGCAAAGAGAAACTCAACCAAATTATTTTAGGGATTTTTAAGATAAGGGATATAAAAGACCGTGAATTTATCAAAATGGAGTTGACCAAAACTATATCCCAAATGTGGGTACTATTCATGGGATCCCAAATTCTTTTTCCAATTCTACCCATTTTGTGCGATATTGCACAATTTATTCGATATTGCACAAACTGTTCAATCTCCTTCTTATATTTCTCTCCGTTCCCATCTCCTAAAGCACTAAACCTTCTTCTTCTTTCTTTTTCCTACGACTTTCCCGTTCCTACTACTTTCTCGATCGTTAAAAAAGGTTCCCAAAAAGTGTAGTCTTTCGTTTTCTTCACCTAAAGATGATTCATGAGAAGCAATTCCGAAAAACGGTACATAGACCCCGAAGTTTTACAAGGTATTGCTATTGTGAATCCATCTCTTGTCCTCAGTGTAAAGTTATCACAACATGACAGTGACCTGATGGAAAAGAAAAGGGAAGAAGAGCTGTAGAGAAACCTTGAGATACTTTTGGATAAATGGAAAAGCAAAGGAGAAACCCTATTGAAAATCTTTTTTAACGATGGAGAAAGTAGTAGGAACGAAGAAAGTCGCAGGAAGTAATGGATGTTTAGTGCTTTAGGAGATGGAAATGGAGAAAAATATATGAAAAAAATCGATTATTTTCACATTCAGTTTTTGTTATATCGCACAGATTGTGCAATATCGCACAAAATTGTTAGAATTGAAAAAAGAATTTAAAGTCCCATGTACAATAATCACATTTGGGATATAATTTTGGTCAACACCATTTTTAAAAATTCATAGTATTTTATTCCCCTTATGGTCAAAGTCCCATTATTTTATCATATAAAGAATGCTTTTCAAATCTCTTTTGCTTTGGTTTGTCTTTTGTTTAGACCTTATGTTTTGTTCCTCTTATAAAATACGTGATCCTTGTTGATTCTCATGTCAGATCATACCACAGTTGAAAAGAATTCTCTGATGGTTTGAAACATAAATGGCCCACTTTTGTCTTGATTGAATTTGTTTAGGGTGACACTTGTAAAGAGAGCATTAGCTTTCTTAACGGTAACAAAACCTGTCAATGCCTTGTCACCATCAATGTGGCCCTCTCAGCTTCAGTTTTCCACTTGAGGATTATTGTCATCTCTTCATAAATCATGTCAGAAATACTTTTCCACTTTGAGTAGTTGTATTATTGTCTTCTGTTCATAAATAATGTAAGAATGCATGATGCAAGTTTTATGTTGTGTGGTCTATCCTAGGATCCATCTAAATCTTCCAAGCTCACTGCTCTCATCACATGTATTGTCCTTCATCTAAGTTAGGACACATTCAACTTTATTTATCCTAAAAGTGAATATGGATCCTCAGTTTTAACCTAGAGAAATCCAAAGTCAAATGAGTGGAACACTATATAAGGGCACACCTATAGAAACTCAAACCCTTCAAAAGAAAAACCCTCCAATTCCATGATATTTTTAAATTTTACATCAATTCATTCTGCCATTCAATTGATTCTGTTTGATGAAAAACATAATTAACACCAATGGTGGAATAAACTTGGCTTGACATAAAATCTAAAGATAATACATATAATTGGAGGGCGTTTAGTTTGAATGGTTCAAATTTCAATAGGTAGACAGTAGGCCCCATGATCGTGCCTACAAGCCATACTAGGCCGATGCCCTACCAGCCAAGGCATGGCTCAGTACGGCCAGGCACGGCTAGGGTGGGGTTTAAACGGCAACACGGCCCGTTTTGCGTCCCTAGTCATGTGAACCAGGAAGACCTCCAAAAACCCCTACTGGGCCACAATTACCACCCTTCCAGGTGGGCCTCTTAAAGTAAGGTCTTTCCATGGTTAGTGGCATCCTTATATGTCCTTAAAATGATGATTTACATGAAATCTTCACTTAAGTACGGGCCACCTTTCACCTTTCATCAGTTTACCTCTTTTACACTTCTTAACCTCCACTATCTCCATCCACATACATGATACATACATCCAAGTGGGCTCAAGATCCATATTTGACACTAAGCTCAGTTAATAAGGTCATTTGAGTGTGATCTATGATCCATATTTGACAGAGATCTAACTATTAATTTAGATCATAGAACAATCCCCACATGGGGGTGATCAAGTTATTGGGTCCTAAATACATTATTAACTACATACATGCTTGAAAGAACCACTGCCGCTAGTCTTTTATGCTAAAGAATTTGAAACGAGGGCGATATTCTTAGACTCACAGCGCATATTTAGTTCATTCCAAAAAGAAATACATAAAGATTTGAATATTTATAAATAATATTAAAGCTTTCCACAATTCTTTCAATCAGGTCATCTCCATATATAAATAAATAAATAAATTTGAGATATAGCAAAAATACCCTAATGTTATTTTTTAATTTTTTTCTTTAATAATTAATTTAGGAAAAATAATCAAGTCCAACCCAAATGACCTAGTGGGGCCCACTTCAACTACCTTTATGCATGGATGGGTAAAAAATGAGGATTCTCAATCATTAAAAAGCTAGCTTCATTAAATTTATGATTATCAAAATAAAATTGGCTAGTTTCATAGAGAAAAAAAAAAAAAGTAAGAAAAGACAAAAATCCATCATAAGGTTGTTTTTAACATTTTTCGAAAAAGGCTCATAGGGAGGATTTGATTGAAAGAATCCCGAATTTTTTTTTATACTTGTTTGAAAATAAAAATATTGGTAAGATAAGGACAATACCAACTTAAGGACCTGATCTCTTGGTCATGATTATTATTATTATTTCATGTTATTTATGGAGGAGAGGACGAGCTCTTCAAAGAGGCTTTGGTTGACTGCAATTTGTGGTTGTACCAAACTTCTCACATTCAAAGGGGGCAACATCAAAACTGACATGGGGATTGGATGCTCCAAACCTAATATTATTGGCACAAGAAGAAAAAAAAAAACAAACTGCTGAGAGGAGTCCCCATGTGAATGGGTTTTTCTTCTTTGGTAGAACCCATGTGAATGGGGTTGCAATTAAAGATGGCCATGAATTAACCTCATCACCCTAGTAAATTAAGTCTTAGGAAAGTTTTACACTTATATATTTCCACATCATATCCTTCACATTCACCTCTTTTATATTACTTCACCAGAACCCATTTTACCAGGAGAATTCGATCAATGTAAAAAAATGGGGGCATTGAGAAACTCTTTGTTAGGACTGTTTTCTCCTTTGAGCAGCAGCATGTGCAGTCCAGGCTATAAAGCCCACTTGAGCCTACCTTTGATTAGTGTTGGACTTTTCTCATATATTCCCTATGATCAAGCACCATGCTTAGTTTTGTACTCATTAAGCCTTTACTCATCATTGAATTGAATCCTAAAAAAATCTATGGTTAAAAGACCATTAAACTTTAGGACTTAAAAATCAAGGGTTAGGATGATTTAACAAGGCTGAACTCTTACATGAATCTTATATATTAAAAAATAAATAAAACTTTCTATTCTTCTTATACATCCTCGACCGTAGAAAAGCTTCCAAGTAGGACCCACGAGTCAAATTGCATGTTGTGTAGATTAAAAGAAAACTGCATTATTTTATGTTTTTTTGCTATCGGAGGGTTTCCAACCCTTTGAGTTGGACTAATCCCTCCAGGTCTAGAGGGAAGCCTGGTAAACTTCCCTATAGCCCCAGTGTGGTAGTGCAGCAAACTGCATGGTGTGTAGATGAAAAGAAACCTGCATTATTTTATTTTTTTTGGCTATCGGAGGGTTTCCAACCCTTTGGGCTGAACTAATCCCTCCAGGCCCATAGGAAAGCCGAGTAAACTTCCCTGATGCAAACCGTGGTTCTGGGCCAACTTATTTAGTGACTAAAACGAAATTGGTAGTGCACCAAGGTGCCCTTAACCCAAAAAAGGAAAATACAAGTATAAAGTTCCTGAACACAAAATTATATATAAAGCAGAAAGGAACCGCATTATTTAGTGAGTAGTGACTAGAACGAAATTGGTGTTGCAGGTATGAAAACATGTTTCTAAACTAGGAAATTGTTCTATACTATGAGCTACAATAAGTGAAGTCCAGCACTGTGGGGCCTACTGTGGCTCCTTTGATAGTTTTTCATCCCATGATTTGGTACCATGCCCAATATTATATGTAGTGAACCTTCATTCACTGTTGGATTGTGTGTGTATATATATATATATATATATATATTTATGATTAAGATACTACTAAAATGTAAGGCTGTTAAATAAAGTGCTAGGATAATTTGGTGTGGCTGATCTTTTTGGATCCCACTTATCCATGAGAAGACGTTTTAATCTACCGTCCTCTCATTGGTAAACTTGCATCTAAATGTCCCCATGTATGCACTCTTCCCTTCAATAAAACATAATTAGGCGAGAGGACGCATGGAGACTAGCACCAGCTCGAATGTGCTTAACCAACACACTTGGCATTGTCAATTACAGGTCCCTGTCTAATTTTGCCCTCCGAATTTATGTAATGAACCATGTTCATTATTTGCTTTTAATGACATTTATCAGGTGAGGATCTGATCAAAATTCATTAGAGTTACTGGATAAGGGTGTATGGAGCATTGTGACTTAGTCCAAGTCCGGATCCTCTAAAGATTTCCCCCACGGCGATCGTGAGTGTACCAATCAAGGTCTGTCATATTACCGTGGGCAACCTACCATGCACGCAGGTACCTTGGCATACATCCGGGCAGGGGCTGCCCACGGTGACGTGGCGGACCATGATTCATTCACTCACGATCACCATGGGGAAAATCCTTAGATGATCCCGATTTGACTTGGTCCTTGTGAACAAGGAAGGAACACTCATAAGTGGGGTCCACTTTGGCTGGTATACAGCTGACAGCCCAATGTTAAGAAGTCTCTTCTGTTTGATTTATATATATATATATATATATATATATATATATATATATATAGCCTTGCACGTGCAAGGCACGTGGAATGTGAAACCACAACTCATACTGCATTTGGATTTTTTTTTACACTTACGCCCCTTCTAAATTTCCTTCATTATCCAATCTCAATCTACACTATATTTTCAATCACATTTTCAGATTTCTCTATTGTAGGATGAGCTGGAAGTTATTGTTGTCGCTGTATATGTTGCTCAACTATAAATGAGATGTTGCCAAACATTCCTCATGCGTGCAAACTCTTTTCCCACGTGGGCTATCTCAGGGTCCTAGTCCCCTTGATTGGGGTGCCAAAAAAAAAAAAAAAAAAAAAAAAAAAAAAAAAAAAATCTAAAAATCTTTAGTACAAATGACCAAAATACATTCAAGTTCTAAACCTAGGTCTTAAATAATCCACATATGAATCAGTCCAATTAACTTTGAATACAAGATATAACCTAATATTTCATGCTCTTCGATTTTCAAACACGTTGGCCATTTTTGAGTGATCCAACCATTCAAGTTGTGAGTCATGTTGTCAATCATCAAAAGGCTGAGAATTACATTGAACACACATTTTAGTGTAATGAAAACAGAACATAGGAAAGAAATGATGTTCACCAGTTTGGCATCTTGCTATGTAGAGATAAAAATCACATTTCAGTTTAATGAAAAGAAAATCCAGGATAGAAAGGATGTTCACCTTTTTGGCATCTTATTAAGTTTTTTTTTTTTAAAGAGTTCATTAAGTCGGTTCACATGTGAGTTACCTGCGGTCACCATTGCCTTGAGTAGTTTTAGTTGATTTGATACATTATGACCCGCCTCTGTTAGACGCAAATCAGAGTTTTAATCAAACAATCAGGGTTGCATTCTAACTTAACAAATGCTGCAATACTACATGAGGATCTAATGGAGGCACACACAACATATCAAGCTGAACTTTTCATTGAGCTAATGTATTACCAAAAACTCTATACATCATTTGATTTGGGAAAAATTGCTAACCTTCATTGCTCATCTTTGGCTTCATTGGTACTCTTAAATTTTTATATATCTTCAATTTTGGCCCCGGGCTCAACATGGGGTTTTCCAAAATTCTCCTGATTGTAACTTAGAGAGCTGAGATGTTTGTGCAATGACGAGGCAGAAGGCCTTATCTAAACAAGGCCATTGTTTTTATTGCAATGCCCTGGTTAAACAAACACTATATCTAATGAATGTTAAGATATACACTAATGTGTGCTATTTTACATATTAAAAGTTTCAACTTGATGAGTCAATTGTGTGCCACATAGTGTGAGACTCCATGAATGGTGGTTGATAATTGATTATACATGGTGTTTGAGCTTGTATATCCATATTTTATTTTGCATGTTTTATGATACTAAAATGTTGAAGGATATATATTCTGGCAATACAAGGTGTCTTAGCAAATTTATCTCACAATTAGCAATTCTGTCGCTTTAGTTAGTGCTTGTTTATCCTAGAAAGGCTTGATCTTGGTAGTGACGTTGGATGTAATCGGTATTTTGCCTGTGGCATTTTTTCATGTTCTGTAATTTTATTCTATGTTCAGTGTAATTTTTTGTATTTTTTTTTTTTTTTTTTTTTTGTTTACAAGACTTCTAGGGTGTAATGTATCATTACTCTCTATTTCTCACATGAGAGTAAACTTCATCCAGGTTCAAATTGATTCTAACCAACCCCTCTATTTTTTTCCTTCTACATTCAGCTCAATAATCTTTGAGTCCTCTTACTTTCCACTCCCTAGTGTGGAATACATCTAGACTTTATTTTATTTTGACATATTTAGTGTCAGTTTTAGATCATTGTACTAATGTCTCTAGAAATTGGTTGTAGCTTTACTAAGATAGATAGTAAAGAGGCTCTTAGACAAAACATAACAAGATTGATGAGGCATTTGAGTTTGGTAAGAAAGCTGATACATGCAAGAAATTGATAAGAAAAATAATATATAAATGGCACCTAGATGGAGAAAAACTTCAATCGAGAAACTAAAATTAAGCAGCTGGAGATGAAGAAAGTGTAACGCCCCACCCCTACACGCATGCATGATATTGTCCGCTTTGGCCCACGGGCCTCACGGTTTTGCTTCTGATGGGCCTCAACCCATCAAAAGGCCTCATGCAAGGTAAGGGTGTAAGCTTTACATATAACTCCATTCACTTTCCTCTCTATAGTCGATGTGGGACTCCGGGGCGTCACAGAAAGACCTAGTTATAGTAGAGCTTGAGGCTCATGCTGTCATGGATCTCGCATTCGTTGAGAGTGATGTGATCCTTGTAGATTGTATACCACTTCTTGTTTGGGGATTGATGCAAATCTCCCTTGGTATCAAAGCACGCTATCATACACACAGAAGTTGATAAGACCCTCCACAACAATAATTGCTATGAGAAAAAATAATAATAAATTAGATATAAAAAAGAGACAAATCAACCAACTTCATACACATTTTGACCGTCAAAGTGCACTTTTTTCTCCACAAATGACTGATTTCCAACCAATGGAGCATATTCAAAGAGCTCATAATCAACAATAATCAAGACTCTAGGGTTAGTTCTCTCCCATTAACAATGTGTCACACCAAATGAACAATGTAGAATAATCAAATCAAATCAAGTTAATGGCAAGAAGCTGTTCTCTTTATCATTTTAATAATTCAACAAATGAAGGATGGAACATGTGGTGGATGGGTAGTTAATTGTTCTAGTTTCTATGGAAGCTCTTTGGTGGCAACTGTTGGGATTGTCAGGGTTGATTATATGAACCTTGGTAAACGCATGGCTACGAAAATATTTAAAAAACTAATAATATCATTACTAAGTTTAACTTAGCTTACAACCACTAATTCTATTATCACTATAAGAAATAGAGCAGAAAGCCCCAATTCAGGGATCAAAGCATTTGATGAAAGCCATTAAGATATCAGCACTAATTTCATATTCACTATAAAAATTAGAGCAAAAGGGCCCAATGCAAGGATCAATGCATTTATGAAAGTCATTAAGATATCAACTTATGAAGATAAACATTGAACTTCTATGAAAGCCATTTAGATATCAACTTATGAAGGTGAACACTGAAAGCTCATAATTTACTCTAAAGATACTAAAAAGAATGAAATAGTCATTAAACAACCTCATCCTTGCTTGACATGATCTGGGAGCAAAACCCAATCTAAATTAGACAACTGAAGAAATAAAAATGGCAAAGAAAAATCAACAATTTTCATTAGACACTACTTGCTAATTCGTGTACGTATAAGTGGGACAAATAAAAATCTTACTTAACTTCTATAAACTTCTTATGAGTTTTTTTAGTTAACACATTTTTATACATGTATTTAATCATTCTAGCGAACCTCCCGCTATTATAAAAATAATAATAATCGCATGAAATTTTATGTTAATCAATTACAGGTCACACAAAATTTGTTTGCTTGGGTTCCATTGATACCACCATGCAACCATCAAGCATTAGGCTCCATCATAGCACTAAGCAATCCCCTTTTATATATATATATCCAAGTTCAGTTTAAATAAAGTCCATGATAAACCTTCACTTGGAAGAGAATAGTAGACATATATGACAGTGATGCCCTTCCTTCTCGCATACTCTGTGTAGGTGAACAATAACACCTTTAGCTCTTTCATGGCTCTACTTATTGCTGTAAATGCAAAACCAAAAGAACCAAATGTGAGGTATGGTCTTTTATAAACCACTGCAGTTTCAATCACTACATGACCATAAGAAATTTAAAAAAAAAAAAAAAAAAAAAGACCACCTAAAAGTGTGCCATATCAGAAGAAACAAACAAACAATTTATAAAATTAATGACTTGAAAGCCAATGGTAACTTCAGGTGAACTTTGAACAATGTCTAGATATGAAAACATGCAATCAGATATGGGTTCATGGTTTTTTTTTTTTTTTTTTAAATCTTTCATATCGTTGTCATATGCATCAAATACACAAGCAGTCACTCTTGAGTGAAGCATCTCCAAAGGCTGATTTTCAAATAAATTTTGAAACTAATTACTTGAAAGCCAACGGTAACTTCGGGTGAATTTTGAACAATGTCTAGAAATGAACACACCCAATTAGTGATGGAAACCTCCCAACAATTTAAAACTAAAATAATCAAAATTTGCAAAAAGCCAACAATTCAAACTCTCAATAGAAATAATCAAACAACCCACACAGCATTACATTCTTATTTTCTCACTGGCATTTAATCAAACAGTTACCATGCACTACATGAATGTAGATGGGGAATTTTTAAATCTTTTTCATGAAATTATGAATAATTTTAATTAGTCAAACTTCAATTTCATAAAGAAAATTGAAAAAAGTTTCACACAAGAAAACAAAGCATTGCAGAGAATTCACCGATGCCATTTACTCCAAAAATGATAAAGTTCTGAAAGAAATTTTTTTTTGTATCATGGGAGATTTTAGCGAGAAGAGAACATTTATTCTCAACAAACCAACCAATTCCAGCACATAAACAATTTAATAAAACCAAGTAACAAACAGATGGAGATGTAGCAATGAAGAAAAGAAGGGTTTGCACACAAAAATCTTACATTTGAGCATTTGAGCATCATTTCTGCAGAGATTCTTAAGGGAGATGAAATGACGAGAAAGGTAGTCCTTTTTCTTTTTTTTTTTTTTTTTTTTTTTTTTTTTGAGTTTATGTGTTTGTTGTGTTTCTTTGAGAGGGTCCCTATAGTGGTGTAGATAAAATATTCAACAGGTCATTTCTTAGTACAAGTGGGCCCCATAGTGATCTTTTATAATACAAACGGGTCAATTCTTCAAGTGGGCCACATAGTGGTGTAGAGAAAATATAGAGCAGGTCATTTCTTCTTTTTTATAAGGGTAGTTGATAAATAAGGTAAGCGAGCCCCATGGTGGTGTAAAGAAAATCTTTTGGCACGACATGCAGCAAGTGGGCCCCACGGTGGTGTAGATGAACTACCCTCGTAAAAGGGGAGATAACAAGGTCAAGGTCAAGCAAGTCATTTCTTCTCCTATCATAATAATAAATAAATAAATAAAAAGGTCATTTCTTCAAGTGGGCCCAGAGTGGTGTAGTGAAAAATTTTAGCAACTTCTCCTCTTTTACGAGGGTAGATAGTTGATAATAATAATAATAATAATAATAATATATATATATATATATATATAATCAATCAATCAATATCCAGTGTGGAGTGGAGAGTTGAGTACTTGACTTTTGAGAGAGAGCAGTTATTATGTTTTTGGAAACGAGCAGTCCCACATCGAGAAGGTGTGGAAATGATGGAAGGACAGCTGGTCTTTATAAGGGAGATGTGTGAAAGGAAGTAGATATCTTTGCGCTTGGGGCAATGACGCAGCTAGTGAGGTTATAACCGAGGCGCGTCAATTGCTGGTTGAAAACTATTTCCAAACCCCCTCTTTGGCCTGGGTTCAGCCCAGTGCCATTGAGAATTTCTGGAAGGGCTCCCTCTAATCAAGGGTAAAGCCCTACAATCCTCAATTTCAATTCCTTCACTAACTTTGGGAGTGCCTTACAAATGACATTATGCTTATTTATCTGGCTATGTACCCAGACATTAGACCTTGGTCCTGCTTGATGATTAAATTTCCTGCATGTAAGCAAATTATACTCAGTACCTGCACATCAGACCATATAGGCACCAGACAGCCCTATAAGCTCAATTATACAGAACCCACACATCAGACCATGTCGGCACCGGACAGCCCTATATGCTCAATTATACAGAACCCGCACAATGGATGTCAAGTAGAAAGTAGGTCCTGCCCAATGTTTAAATTTTCTGCATGTATTGGGCGTACCTAGGGGGTTGCAAAGGGGTATCCGCTAAAGTTTCAACCCATTTAGATTCCGATTTTAAATTCCGATTCATAAACTGGTAGTTCGGATTGATAAGCGGGTTCGGTTCCGGGTTCATATAAGTTGCGACCCGGAAACCCGATATATGAGTATTTGATATTGCAATTTGTACTTTAAAACCAACTTTTTTGAGGTATTCTTATATATAATACTGAATATTGTAGACTATGCACTGTTATAAGTTGAATAATATGTTTATTTTAAGAAAAACTAAATAATAAAGAGAAAATAGAATTGATTTTGAACTAGATTTGAGTCCTCTAGGTGGACTCGATTCCAAAACCGGATTCGGGTTTTCTTATCCAAGCCGAGTCCGGAACCAACAAAACAGATTCCGATTCAAAACCGAATCTGGAACCATTATTTTAAAACGGGTCGAAGTCTACTATGGTTCCAATCCGGAACCGTCCCGATTGCAACCCTAGGCGTACTCCAACTAAGAAGTAAGAAAAAAATTATAAAACTGAGAGAGAGAGAGAGAGAGGATGATGGTAAAATAAATTTTATTAGCTCTAAAATATCCATATTGGAAACAATCAGCAACACAAAGGGGGAAAACCTTGGACAGTTAGGAATAGGATGCTCCATCCCTTGTGTTCTTTTAGTATAACTTCTAAGGCATGCAAACATCTCATATTCACCAGCAAATAATACATATCCAACACTTATTTCCCAATTCAAACGTGTACACGCAAGGAATGGAGTATGCGGATGGTCCTTTTGGCAGATTCAGGAGAACTTACAGAATTGCATCCGCACATTAGGCTGCTATCTTCTCCCAGGCCAACATGTTAACAACCCACTGCTAAATGTTAGCAACAGTAAGGAAAATCAGGCTGGATTAAAATCTTCAAGAACAAAGCCCGATGCTTCGGCAAGCTCAGAAAATGTTTGCTCTCCACTCAAAACCTGAAAGGGGTTACATTTGGTCAGAAAGGATGTTCAAAATAGAATGCTTCCAGAGTCTGTTTCCAATTATACAATTGGCCTTAATGTATGAGTCCGGATCCTCTAGGGCTTTGACCTAGAGAAATCCAAGAGCTGAAGGAGCAGAACTCCACAATGGGGCCCATCTACTGAAAATCTGTGTCACTCAAAACGAGTGGCAACTGGTATATGGGATATCCTTGGATTTTAGGGCAATAGGAGTTGATCCCAGCACAAGTTAATCATGTTTTCAATCAAATGGTCACAATCTTATGCTGAGACCAACTACGGAGTAAAATTTATGGATATCACAAACACTGGAGTCCTATTCATTTTCAATAGGTTGGCCCCCACTGTGGAGTTCCACTCCTTCAACTTGGGATTTCTCTACTGAGAGCTTGAGAAGATCTTAACTCATGAGGAACATAATGCTACACTTACAAGTGGGTTGCTAATACCTTGATACTCTCATATCTAAGCCTAGTTGGATTGGGGAAGGAAACTGGAAATTGTAGCTGTACATGTTTGAGAAGACAAACCTTCACTAATCAAATTAAATGAAGTTCTACCTTGTCCCTTATCACCCAAGTTGGGAAGCCTTCAATGCCAGTGCCTTCACACATTTTGGCCATTTTTCTTCCTTTCCCAGCTCCATCTGGGAAGCACTCAATGTAGTTCAGGATCTTTGATGCTTCCTGACCAAACATCTGTGCAGAAAAAATAAGAAATACAGTCCATGAATTCGTAACTTCCAAAACATTTATTAACTTTGCAATTAGTATACTGAAAGTACTATCGATATCTACCTCTATGTACGAAGCCATAACAAATATGACTTTGCTTATTATGAGACTTTCTCCCATGGTAGCAAAAATGCCACTTTTTTTTTTTTTAATGAGTATTCAGTAAAGCTTTAAAATAGCAAAGAAATAGTACCACCTTTTTCTTTTTTCCCCATAACAATGGCCTATTCTTTTTCTTACTTTCTGCTGACACAAGGGCAGTTGTTTTTTCCCCCTCACCAATTCATATTTTTTTTTTTTTTTTTAATTAGTCAGCAGTACTATTATTCATTGTTTTTTTTCTTTTTTTTCCTGGGCCAAGTGTCTCACTGGCATGGGAGTGGAATAGCAACCATGAGAGTGGGGGAATTAACCCCAGGTTGCCCAACTTATTGTGTATGCTTATGCCACTGAACCACAGCGCATTGTTGTTATTGTTATTATATATCCATCCCAGCCAATATTTGCAATTTGTACATGAATGCATGACTATATCAAGATATTCATACCTTTTTCTCATTGAGTTTTTATTTGTCTTTTATAACTATTTTTAATTATTAATGATTATATTTATTTTTTATCATCATCAACCCTGTTGTTATGGTTGTACTTACCATTGCAATAATTACTGTTATAATTATAAATAAAACTATTGCTATTATTACTATCACTCACATATTTCATGCATTGCACAGTTGGTTTGCTAGTTATATCTACATGGTGGTCACCTAAGATATATGCAAGCATGATACTTTAGGTACACACAACAATAAACACATACAAGATTCAGTAGCATGCTAGCAGAAGGACAATGTAGACCTGCAGTCTAGCATATTTGATTTTATCTCTAGATTAGTTCTATCATTTTCGTAAGACATTGGGATGACATCTTATATCAATCCTTAGAGATTAGCTAGTCATCTTCCTAACATATAGTTTCCATTTATTGGATCACTGAATTTTATGAAAGGGTTGATGACATTGATAATCCAATTTCAATCCCAAACTTCTTCTTGACGGGTATAATTGCCAGATGCAGCAACTGTTTGACAAACAGAACATCTCTTTCTTTTAGAAAGTGAGACCTACCCAAGATAACTTCAACTGAGGGCTCTGAATATAGCATGAAAAGCAAACACACTATAATACCAGGCAACAATGATAAGTAAGAGTTTTGGGATCGAGATTGTATCATATGTTGTCAACCATTTGTCCTTTACATGCAACAAATAAGAAATAACATGCTTAGTAAGATAACTGTATAATCTGTAAGGGCTGATATAACATGTCAACAAAATCTCCTAGGATAACATTTGAGCTAATCTAGAGATATAATCAAATATGGTACAACACAGGTCCACATGGTCCTTCAGCTGGTATGGTACATTGTAGGTTTACATAGTCTACACAATCCCTCAGCTTTGAGAAAGAAAATCAGGCTGAGCTTCGTCATGGCTTTAGTGAAGATGTCGCCGACTAATACTTTAATGAAACACAGAGGAAGACTTTGTTCCCATGGTCCTTAAGACTATTCTTATCTTAATAAGCACTCTTTCATGTATTCCCACAGATGTACCTTAAGTTATCGTTTGGATAAGATTGTAACTCTTTAGATAGATTTTACACGCAGCATTCCTAAAATTGTACATGGTGGTATAAATACAAGTTTGTATTGTCACATTGACATACAATTCCTCAAACTCTTCTCTTGCTACCTCTTTGGTTTATACACTTTCATAGTGTCAGACAGTCAGAGCCAATCTGATTGAGTATTCACCATTCACAAGTGTCTGGAGGATCATAGCTACAGAGGCCACAGCTTGTGAAAAAGAGAAGGGTTAGGTGAAATTTTTTCAAGCCTGAACTCCTGTAACTTGCTAAAACTTTATAATTTTCCGGCTGAGCTATATGTTGGGATTCTGTTTAAGTTCTATGTTTAATTTGAACGTTGAAATTTAGCGGTTTAATGTTCTGGAATAGTTAACATTCAAAAAATAGAAAAAAAGAAAGAGATTCCAGAACAATTCATAACTGCTTAAGAGTGGCGAGTCAATTCACAATTAATCTGTGTTTGTTCTGGACCTACCCAATTTGTAACAGCAAGCACCCAACTCTTGCTTCTATCTCACATGTTGGAGGCTACAGTGCTACACGCTAAAGGGACTCCCTTCCCAAATCTCTAACAGCAATTTCCAATCACAGCACATTTTTTTCCCTCTAAAATTGCTTATCCCAACACCTCGAATTTTCCTTCTCAAAAGCTTGGCATAGTTTTATTTAACAAGGTAAAACACCACATTGTCCACTTTTCAATCCAAATAGAAAGTTTCACTGGAGTTTGTTTTGCATATTTTGCTATTATGGATGGGATTTTTCAGAGAAAATTAAGACAGTATGGCTTTCATGAGTGGATCTAATGAGTGTAATCCAACCACCAAAAGATAGAAAACGTTCTCAAGCCATTGATTTTTACCAAATGGAAGGAGAATGTGGTCTAACCACAACAGGAAGCCCAATTCACTAACAGAAATATATAAAGTGCCTTGCAACTCGTCGAATGGACGAAACTTAGAGAACTCCTATAGAACTGCAATCCTTTTTTCTTTTTTTTAAGGCAAAAGGCGAATATGATTAAGTTGTATTTTCACATTATTTTCTTTGAATACATGAGAATGCGCTTATAATCAATCAATAACATCACTGAAACCTTGAAGGCTTGTCCCTCCTAGTTGGGCTGGCTTTGTGAGTTCTACTTCTCCCCTTAACCCTTCTGAGGGATAAGTTCTGTTTCACTCCCCAACTTCACATGTCACTTCCAAATACTTCCCTGTGAGTATTTGCTGGCCTCCCCCCTTATTATAGACTTTGTAATTGCAAGTTGCGACACTTTAGTTCTTCACATGGGGGCTGTTTTGACCTTCTAAGCAAACGCCCAACCATTTCAGATAAAATACCTTTATTTTTTTCTTGTATTGGAGCAACCAACAAATCTCCTTTTATGTATTCAATCCTATTTCCATTTAACTTCGCAAATCCAGTTCTTACAATTAATCAATGAGAATCGAGAAGAGTAATTGTCTTTCCTTGTGGGTATTCCCAAATGGCATTCTGGATCATTTCATTTCATGGAAAAGCCCAATAGGGTTGTCAAGAGGAGAAGAGATGTGGAAGTTGTCTTTCCTCGCGGCAATTTGGATCATTTGGAAGGAAAGAAATTCGAGATGTTTTAAAGGGTTGCAACGGAAGATAGTGTTTTGAAGGAAAGAATTAAACTCACAGTTGCCTCTTGGGAGTTGTCTAATAGCTCTTTTAAAGGGTATTCAATAGACCAAATTGTTAGAAATTGGAGAGAAGTGGCCTGCCTTTGAATAGTGTCTTCTGTCTTCCCAACAGTGGTCTTGGTAGATGGTTTTGTTCTGGTTTGTTGTCTTCTGGTCAGTTTTGTTTCCCTGTGGTGTGGTGCTCAGTATAATTCTCTTGTACTGTTTTTTATCTCTTTAATGAAAGTTACCATTCAAAAAAAAAAAAAAAATTTTTTTGAGAAGAGTAATTGGGTCTTGAGCTTTTCTACATGTACATCTAGTTGAATTTTAACTTCTTCAATAACATATTAACTTCGGATTATATCAATGTTTGATTAAGTCATTTAGTGAACGTGCTACTATGGTCATGTAATCACAATTGTCATTCTCATATTTCTGCTCACAAAAGGAATACTGTAAACTTACTTTCCTAAGATCAGATTCACGCAAAGTAGCAGGATCATCAGATCAAGCGGAAGCTAAATACTTAGGTCTTAAAGAGCATTTCTTGGCAAGAACAATAGAGCAACAGAGCCATCATTCCATGTTCCTATGTACAGTAGACAAGGTAAATGAATGGGCAGTTGAAAGTAAGATCTACCACAACACCAGCATGAAATCAATAAACATTGTAATAATAATAATAATAATAATAATAATAATAATAATAACAACACAAGGTGACATGACTACTATGAAAATGATATGATTATATAGACGAGACATGGCTTTGATGATGATGATATACTAATGATGGGAAAGCCAACCATGCAAGAGTGGCACATTCCTCGCATTTCCATCACAGTTCCTATGCAAATCTTGCAACAGGATTTTCTTAGATGAAAAAGGTACCTGTTTCTGTTCTAAACAGTGAGAGCACCAGAAAGCACCATACATCTTAGCCCCTATTAACTGCAGATGCTTTGCCAGAGCAAGAGCCAGAGGACTTGATTTTGTAGTTATCTCAGTTTCAAATGGTTCAAGGTCAATATCAGCCAATCTGTTGGGGAAAATAACACAGCATTTGGTACATGACACTTCATAACGACTGTAAGCATTATATCCAAGATCTACATGTTTGGAGACAATATAAATGTTAACTACAGAAAGCAACCAAAAGAAATATCCTGTTCCATTTTCAAGAATGCAATTGGTCTTGCGCAAAGTGTGTAAAGGCACCATGCAATGGGGGAGTTGTAATTCAAATTTGCAGTATTCACTACAATGAATGTGCAGAATGATAAAATTCATTCTAGGGTTGCATTAAAACTCCGTGCAAGCCAATGGGAACAAGTCAGTCTAAACTGCAATTTCAGTTAGAAATCCAGAAAACTGAAAATGTGACAGCTTACACTGTTCAAGAACTAAATATTTAGCTTGTCAGCTAGCCATAGCTATAGGGAAGAGAAGGCAGTGTCCGTTGGTCAAGTTTTCGAACCAGAGAAAAACACAACCAACCTTGTCATAAGCTATAATGATCAATCAAGGATTCCCAATCCTCTCCCCACCCACCCACCGCATAACTGGACATTGAGAAGTTTCCTGTTTAAGTTCAAAATACTTGCTATATTCCATAATCACAAGTTAAAGTGCAGCTTACCAGCTCATATATACCATTTGCTTAAAAAAAGATAAAAAACAAAAAGACTAAAAAAAGGTGAATAATGCAGCAAAGCCACCCATCATAGTCAAATTGCCAACTCCTACTTTTCGTAATTATTGTCAACAACAGGAAGATCTGAGCTTAGGCATTATTAAGAGACATTAGTACAAACTAACTTGAAAAGGATCAGGCCTCAGTTAATAAAATCTGGATTTTTTTCATGGATGAATAGTCAGGAAATAAGAGACATTTGCATTCAAAATGGAAGAGGTAGATCTGAATAATCAGTCTTTTCACTATATAGAAAGACAGTTGAACACAATTAATAAGTACTAATCTGCCTCAAACCACAAGCATTACCCCAGTTTTCAATTGGTCAATTGCATGTTTACATAAATCTTTGACAGAGAACAAATGCAAAAAAATCTCATTTTTAACATCTTAGTCTAGCTTGTAAAAGATACATATGGATACATATATCAGCTTGTAAAACATGCCACTTATACATCAGAAGACTAAATCTGAAAATTTTCAATTAAAATAATTGATCCAATCATATGGATGCAACCACAAAGGCTCATAAAACTGTTATGAGTAAAATATCGTGTCATGTGTCCCTTCCCCATAGTCTAAATGCAGGAAACATGCATTTCTTCCTTGGCTTCCCAAGTTTTTTTTTCTTGGAGAACCAGAATTTAAATTCAGAAATTATAACATAAACGAGATGGAGTAGAGAAGTCCAACTTCCACCCCCTTCATACATATTACAATCTTAGCGGGTTTGTTCGCTATTCCTATTACACTCATAACTGGTGCCCTTCAGTACATATCTTTTGCTGATTAATAAAGCTTTATCAATTCTAAAAAAATGTCCGAGAACAACATCAAGAAATTGCATAATCAGCATTTAATATAACATACAACCAACACTAACCAATTTAACTACAGCGCTATATGATTCTTTTGTTAATGGTGAACTAGTAATGAGCTTAAGGCACTACCTTGTCCCCTGAGGCTGAGAAGTACTATACGAAGAGTTTAAAGCAGCTGTCACTATGACAGCTGTAGATAATAATAGCACAATCTCTTTCTGTATCTCTTGCAACCCAAAATTCTGCACAGAGACAAATCCCAGGAACTTATCAGTCTAGCAGTTCCAAAAAAATAGAAAAGAAAACCTCAATAGCATAATGAAAAATTGACAAAGCCACACCTTCACCGTGATGAAGAATAAGCTGAAAGATAGAAGGGCCGAAACTAAACAGTATGAACATGATACACCTGCCAACTTTGTGCTTAAAAGGTACATAAAATATGCACTAGATGCCGCCATTGATGTAGTGCTCCCAAGTAAAATCAACCGACCAGTACTTTCGCTGAGTCCAAACAGTATATTCTTCCCAGCCAGATGCAGACCAAGTGATGCAACCAAGCCATATGCAGCCATACCAATCAATGGAAGTGGAACACCTGGATGGCACAAATTAAGTAGTCATGAAATCCTGTGTCAGATAGTCACCTCTACATAATGATATACAACTTGCTACTAAAATAGAACTGCATTTTGTGAGCTATAACTAATTTAAAAAAGAAGTTCATTCAAGTAGAGTTGGGGAACACCATCAGATTTATTAATCGACCATCTATTTGTCGGAGACAGGCCTTCGGAGGATCGATCCCTGAACTGCTCAGATGCATCTCCACACAGGGCTCCAGTCACAGATTATCTGGAGTTCATAGGATACCCCTATCATGTGGGGTCCAGTGTTCCATAGAGTCTCATGGAGGCAGAGAAACAGAGTCCCAACACATTCTCTCCCCAGTCCAATCAGTATACATCATGGAGGTATCAACCAGCGAACTGAGGAAGGAGATATTGGGAGAGATATTTTGGTGAGTTCCATTGGATGCTCATAGCCAATCTATTTAGAGATGCAAGTTGTTACAAAGGGATGGAGTACAAGTAGGTATAAGAGTATAAATGGACTTTGGGATTTAATCACAACAGACTGTGTTAACTCCTTCAACCAATCCTTAGCTAGTTGGTATAACCAATTCATGGGTGGTAGCTTGCCCATAGATTCACTTGACCAGAAGTGGGAAGAGGCTTTAGTTTTTGTCTTTTGGGAAGAAATAAAAGACCAATGTTCTGACGGCATCTCTACAGGCCAAGCATGCTTTATCTCCAAGCTCAAACATTCAATTCAATTGCCTCTTCCGCCACTTTCTTCCAGTGCTGTCTGACAAAGTTGCTAGCCAGTCATCCCAAAACCAATTAGTGATAGAAAACTGCACAAACAACTACTTAACACTGTCAGGGCGTTTTGTCCTCCGCTAAATGATGCCAGATGGAGGTGATCCCTTTTTTTTTTCTTTTGCTAACCTAGATGGGAGGTGAATGATTATACTCAACAGTTGCAGACTGCCAACTCACACAGTGACCCTCTCCATGCGGACTCATTTAAGCTTAATTTTAGTCACAGTGTGCAAGGTAGCCCAGGGTTGGCCAGCCACGGGGGAATTTCTTAATCAACAATGAAACAAGATTTTATTAAAAAAAAAAAAGAAAGAGTACATTCTGAGAATACAATATAAAAGATGTATGTTGTACCCTAACTACAGACACATTAGTACGTTACCCCTTAGCCCATCAGCCCAACAACACTGACATGATAAAAATTAAGCAATAATGACTGAAATTAGGTCAACTCCCTATTTTGCCTCTTGATTTGCTTCCTTATAAACACATGCAAATATCACATTTGTGTCCGCAGATGACTTTGTAGGTCCATATTTCCCTCCTTAAGAAGAAAGCTATCCTCCAAGGTGCCTCCCCTTTCTTCTTCACCCAGCAATTGTGTTCTGTGAGTCACCTTCTATTGTCAAATTTCCTGCAAATCCTTATTTGAAATACTTGATTGCCTGGCATATGGCTAAGACCTCAGCTCCACTAGTCTCCAGAGAATCCTCAAGCCACTCCATCGATGTTGAATTTTAAACCAACCATGTTAGGTGCTTGCCAACAAATCTTCCCTCGTTTTCTTGCATTCCCTCCCTCCATTGAAGCTTCCCAATTAAGCATAATATTTGAAAAATCCATACCTTTGAACAATTGAACTCCTTTTTCTGGCATCAACCTAATGAGAAACTATATACACAAAAGCCTCCTGTCTTTCCTTTTGAATGAAAGTCCTACAATTCTTTTCCTACTGGATAGACGATAGTATTGCTTGAATCGCCATCTTTCATTGAATCTTACTCATAGTTTGAAAAGGCCCAACCCCATGAAAGAACAACTGGTTTCAACTTGCCATGTTGCACGGTAGAGGTTCCAAAAAGAGAATTACATTGAATAAAAAGGTGATAGTCGGTCCCCTCTCCTGCACCACGCAAGGGGCATAAAATATATATATATATATAGAGAGAGAGAGAGAGAGAGATAATTCCTCTTTTCAGATTCCACCTTGTAAGCATCTTCCTTGCTACAACTGACCAATGACTTTTTCCCATGGAGGAAGCGGGGCAACCCATCCAACAGAACAAGGAGGTGGAAGTGAGACCAATTATTCGACCATTTCTCGTAGTTTATCAAACATGGTGAGTGTTGCAATGGCCAACAAGGCAATATGATGCACCTTGTGTAGGTATCTTAGAGGTCATCCACCTGGGAATGACGCCTAATTGTTGAATGTGATTCTTTCTAAGCTATATTCCCTGGGCCATTTGGAGTCACAGAACCCCCTGGAGAGAGGCGGATTTTGCAGATGAGATTCTTGATCATAGCAAGAGATGTCAAATCCCCTTTTAGACATGTCCATCTTAGTGGTAATGGTGATGTGGGTATCTTAGTTTTTTCTCTTTTTTTCTTAACAATTGACTCCATTCAATTATGAGTGGAAATAGTCATATGTTTCCATAATCCAACAGTGGGCTCATTTGAATTAAAGAGTAATGTGGGAAAATGAGAATATAAGACGGACAATGTTCAGAGCACACAGGGTTTTGAATGATGGTGCCCACAAACCAGAATAGAACCAGCAGCATAAACTCTCTCATGTTTTCATCACCACAAGCCTTTTGTCTTTACTTGTTTTTGAAAAATTACTAAAAGAAAAAAGCAGCTTACAGGAAATTAGGAACAACTAGAGAACAAATAACAGGACTTGCCACAAGATTTATTTGTTTTTTCCCCTCCAAGTAAGGCTAAGACAAAAGAAGCTTCTTCCATTATAGGAGATATTGAGACCACAACAACAACAACATAAAGGAAAAAACAATACAACAAAATTTGCATCATACCCCAAACACACAAAAAGGCTGTAACTCCAAAACAAGGTGCCTGATCACAAAAATCAGCACCCAATGCACTCAATCTTCATTAACAATAAAAAGTAACAACCAAATGGAGCTTGAGATTCATTAAAGAAAAACCCCTCCAATCTAATAAAACCAATTCATCCAAACACAATGAAAAAAAAAAATTGACAAAAGGCACCCAATTCTCAGAAAACCAATATCTGAATCTTCTAACACCCAACAAACATAGAAGAAAAACAAGACCCAAGATCAGAATCCTACCAAAAACAACAGAGTAATCGCTGTTAAGTACATCTGAGCAGCTGCCACCTCCAATTGGACAGAAGACCTCAGTATTGGTGAGCTTAAGATAGGTGAGGTATCCAGTCTCCAGAAACCCTAATGCTCCAAGCCCCGCGCACCAACTGTATGTCGAAATGCCTCTCAAAGAAGTTTCAGATTCTGGGTCCACTTGGGGAGAAGAAGAGCACTTGATAGCCAGCTTCCCAAACCTCTGCTTCAGCAAAATGTAGAAATCAAATGAGAAATAGATGTAACAACTCCTCTAAGCATAAATAATAAGATGGAGAAAGAGAAAGAGAGAGATTTTTGTTACCTTGAAATGAATTGGAGGAGGAGAAGAGTAATGATAGTATGGGGTAGAGAGAGGTGGTGGTAAAGTTGGGGTGTGTGAGAAAATGGGGAGAGAGGAGGTGCTGACAAGGTTTGCCATAAGCCCCATTCAGTCAGTAGTTAATAGTATTTGTCTCATCAACATCAACTGGAGAGAAGAAGGGAACTGGAGCCTCTTCTACAGGTTCTGGAATGGATACCTATACTGGTTTGAGTTTGACCCTCTGACTTTGCTCTGTGGATTTTTTTCACATATGAAGCACACATTTAGTTTCAATTACAGGTAGAGCCATGGGTAGGGGTAGGGCTTGGGCCAATTTTCGAAAGCCCGCAATCTTGAAGGTCGAGCTAGGGCTTCACCGTAGCCTGGCCCCACCTAACCCTTTGTCTATTAATCTAATACTTCATCATCAGAATGCAGCTATACAGGTTTTGGACCCTGTAAAACTAGTCTGGATCCGCTAGTGGTTTCACCAAGATGAACTTGCAGGATTGTTCATTTAGATCCTATTTTTTTGAATAAAGTTATCGGTTTGGGTCTAATTTAAGTTTTGGATATAGTTAAAGACTTAGAGGACTCTTATTAATAAATTTATGTTTGAGTACAAGTTATGTGGGTCAATCTGCAGTGGTTGTGGGTTAGGAGTTTCTAACTTGTTTAATAAATGGATCGGATGTAGGTTCGGAGCTTGTAACCCATTTAGCCCAACTTGACCCGTTTGCTACATCTACTTACAGGTGATAAACCGGGGAGTGATTAGGATTATAGAAGAGGAGAAAATGGAGGGATGCAATGGGGGAGGGTTCAATAGTTGGTATGTGAGTTCGGGGTGGGTATGGGCTTTTAGAGTTTGACCTTAGTTAGGTTCGAGGTGGGTTTGGGTTTTGTGACTCAACTTGGCAGGTCCCACCTCGTTATATATTTTTTTGTAGATGATTTTGAAACATATTACGCAATATTATTATAGCACAATTAATAGAAAGTACTCTATAAGACAATCAAATAGTGGACTTCAGTTTTGCCCTCCTCAATTAGGGGTGTTCATGGGCTAGGCTAGGCAAGGATGAGGCATTCACAGGCCAAGTTCGCCTTTAGAAACATAGGCCCATATCTGGCACAAGCCCAATGTTGGACTTCATTGTAGATTAAAATCTCAAAATAGTCTCAGAGTTTTATAAAAAGGGTTCAATAAATTGATAATACCAAAAAAGTTCTCTAAGTTTATGAGGTGCATTTCAAATTGGTCTACTCTTAGTAAGGTTTGAGATGTCAATTGTCAACTCAACCAGAGAGAAATTGGCCTTGAGCTTGAGACCAAGTTCAGCCCATCAAGGGTTCCCAACCCTAATCCTCACCAACATATGGAGCTAAAAGCCTAACCTGTGTCCTATCTTTTTCATTCATTTGCACCTCTCAGCTTGCCATATTCTTGTTGTTTTGTTAACCATCCACTGTACAAATAACTGCATAGAGAAGGTTGTCCTCCTGCACACAGAAAGACAATATTGAAAAGCTATACAAGCTTCTCTCTCTTTAGCACAAGGAGCTCCACTTGATGTCTGAGCATGGGTTCTAAGTACTTGTGTGGGGCATTTCCATAATACGGAAATTATCCTAATTTCGGTACGAGTACATGTCCTGATCTCGGTTTATACGTCTCTGCAGTAATGCCAACGGGGATATCTTCACAGTACCGAGGTTATCCTAGCTTCGATAAAGGTACGAGCTAGACATGTTCGGGTCCAGCTCGGCATAGCACATCTCAGCAATAGTGCCAGAATGCGGTCATACTTGGCCTCGGTACCGTCTTCAATTTGGTTAACCAAGACGAGCACCGACTCTCAACCAGTGACAGCTGTACCACGTTACAAAATATGTTAATCACGTTACAGAACGTGTCAAGAGATAAGGACATGCATCGAATAGAGATAAGAGGATATCATTATCCGGTGGTTACGGCCCTTCCAAGATATCAGGATAAGGCCCGATGGGATTCTACCTCTGACAGATCAAGGTAAGGTCTGATAGGACCCTACCTCCGGAAAACCAGGACAAGAGTCACAGGACTCCCAGCCTTTATATATACAAGAAGGAAATCCATAAGAGGTACGCATTCATATATCAACAAATATACACACTTACTCTCCTCTTCCCTCTTCCTCACTCACCCTTTGTTTAGCTACAAAACTAACTTAGGCATCGGAGTGCCTTCGGCTGAGAGCTGCCAGGGGCTCTGAAATTTTGTTTCTCCTTCCCTTTTAGGTTTCAGGCATCAAATCCTTCCCAATAAGATTTATTTTATCTAATCAAGTCCGAAATATTTAGACACTTACAGTACTTCTCACTTCTTAGTAGCAGTGTTAGAACGTGCTCTTCCGGGAGGACTTACATGGACCATGAAAAAGTGTCAAGCAGGCCTACTTTTAAATCCAATCAATAGTGAGGTCCAGCAGCCATGCCCTATCAAAAATAAGCCCTCAACCCTTCAAATGGCAAAATAATCTCTTGGGTCCACCAGAACACATGAGAAAATGCATCCAAGTAAACAACTGATAAGGTGCTTATGGGCCAGGCCAACCCATTGGGCAGACCTTGGGCTTGTTTTTGGCCTGGTGTCTAAATAAGCTGAGCCTGGGCTATTTATGCATAATGGCCTGGCCCAGAATTACGTACTTCAAGGGACTTTATTTCCCAATTACCCAAAAGATTGAACCCAAAAATCTAGGAATGACCTTCATTTTGGACCGAATTCATAGTTAAGTCCAGATTTGGGGGTCTAATAGTGTCCATAATTGCATACCACGCCACCCAATTAATATATAAAGGGAAATATTGAAGCGAAAACTGTTATATGAGAACTTTTTTGCGGGGCCCAACTAGCAACCCATCAGATCTAGCAACCAATAGGGAACCCCCTGATAGTCACTAATCCCAAGGATTGGCACCCATCCGAATGGATTGAACCATTGGATCGAGGGTTTAATATTTTTTTGAATAAGAAGCCATTAAACTTGTGGGCCACGGATGAAAGGATTAGGGGCATAGGTTTGGGGTCAAACTTGAAATTTGGGGTGGTCTCACGTAGAACTTTTCAGGGCCCACAATTGGGCCCCACAAAAATATATTGATAATATACTACATTAATTTATGGAGCAAGCGACAATAACGTAGTTCCATTTGGGTTCGACCAGATTGTGTGTAGGTTCAACTATATAAACTTAACTGGGTCAGATCCTAGTCCACCATATGCTAAACACCATCTGCACCAACATCGAATATATAGATTTAGCATATGGGCCAATCCTGGGCTCAACTTAATGAGTTGGGCTTGGACATTCTTCAACCTGGCCCGCAAATACCCACAACACCTAATGTTTTAAATGGGTATTTGATTATACGAGTATGTGAAGCCTCCTTTCCCAAATAAAGAAGATATGAAAACTAATTTTACATTCGGGAGAAATTCATATCTAGATCCCAATCCATTGATATAGAATCCGGAAAATGTTTTGATTTGAATTGGATTCTCATATGTTTCAACCCGAAGATCCAATTTTAGGATGATCACATTCTCATATTAAAAATACATATGGGTTTTAAGGACTTAAATAGCTTGAGTTATATTTATACTTTAGAGTCTAATTAGCTTTAATTATATGTCATGTAAGAGTCGTATTTATATATATATATATATATATATATATATATTGAAAACTCAAGTTTTCAATTAGACTAATACACACTCCATTTCATTCTGGGTGTAAATCCGATTTCTTAAATAGATTACGGATCTAAATACAACACATAGGTTTCATGTCGGTTCTGAATTTGAACCCGGGTTATCTGAATTTGAACCCGGGTTGAACCCACAATCAGACCAATTTGCATATCCCCACCACCATCACCGCAGCTCTCTCGTGGGCATCACGGGAAGCCTGTGAGTGGGGAGGTAGTGACTATTAATTTACTCATCACTCACCAATGGATCTTAGATTTTACAATCTAGACAGATGGACGGGTGGATTTTAATCAGCTCATGGCTTCTACGGACGAGGGGAAGCGTGGGACGTACGTAGAGCGCCGCTGACATTCTGCTTTCCCATCTCCAGAGACTGTGACTGCGATACAAAGATTATTAAAATCACCATCAAAGCTCACATTTACTATTCATTGCTTGAAATGACCACTCCAACAAAAGCCCACCTTGTGGGGCCCACTGCAGCAACTTTGTGGATCCATGATGACCCCAGATTTCAAATTGATCTGATCATCATTGTCATTGAATCAAGTGTAGGAATTGATGGTTGCGATCTTTTCAAATCAAGGTGATAAAAACCATCAACAAGCTGTATAAAGTAAAACTCCTATTATTTATTATCTAATAGCAGCTGATTTTTTTAAATTAAAGCTTAGTTTATTTTAAATTGAAACAGTATTATTTCACAAATTAAAATTAATTATAACTGTGTTTTGTACGAAAAAAATTGAAGAATTCAGTTTTAATTGAATTTATCTTATTTTGAAGACGATCATTATATGAAAATCAATAATTAATTTTAATTTATGGAACAGGTATTATTTCAACATAGGAAAGCTATCATTATCTAATATAACCATACTAAACAAAGGTTGCTGAAGTTATAAAATAGCCATTACACTCCATGAATCCATCATAGTCTATATGTTTCTGTGATATTATCACTTTATCACCCTAGCATTGATGTTTGGCTTGGGCTAAGACTAGTAACTGTCATTTGCTGTATATTTTTTCTTCCTTTTATCTTCATTGAATCTTACCTTTTTCTCTTCCATTTCCTTTGATTTCAGACACCCAACCTTCTCATCATCTCAAGCTTCTTCTTCCTCTTCTCTCTTTCTTGTATTACCTTTTTTTTTTTTTTTAATATTTTAATCTTATTTTGTATGTTTTGTTGGGGTTAGAAGAGCAAGAGAAGGAAAGGAGAGAAATGGGGTTGGTGGAGGATAAGCTTTACCCCGCCCCACTTGCATTGCATGAAGATATCATCAACAATCCAACGCTTTTTATGGAAACTCTACGGCATTTCCACACCACATTGGGCACTCGGTTCATGTATGTCCTTTTTCATCTTGTAAACCCTTTTAATCCAAGAATAAGAACTTTGGTGGGTAGGCTTCTCTTTGTTTCTTGTCTTTCATATGATGTTGATCTATTTTATATTTTTTAAGGATTCCTGTGATTGGAGGGAAGGAGCTGGATTTGCATTTACTGTTTGGAGAAGTCACTAAAAGGGGTGGTTTTGAAAAGGTCATTATACTCATTTTTCACCTCCTTGTTTTTTTTTTTCATTTTCCAAGTTTTGGAGATGGTAGATTGAAAAAGGGTGACATGGGTTTTGTTTGTTTGATGATTGTTGCATCTGGGGTGATCATGGACATAGGTTGTTGGAGAGAAGAAATGGAAGGATGTGATTGCAGCTTTTAAGTTCCCTCCAACAACAACCAGTGCTTCCTTTGTGTTGAGAAAGTACTACATTAGCCTTCTCCACCATTATGAACAGGTTTACTTCCTCAGGTTGCAAGGAAAACTGGTACCACCAGCAGGTAACAAAAAAAAAAAAAATCTCTGATCACATCCTGACTTCTGCCTTCTTTTCTTCTCTTTCTCTCTCTTCTTCTTGTTTCTTTCCTGGGGAGTTTCTTCTTCTCCTCTTTTGTCTGTGTCTTCTGATTTTCTTTTTACTTTTTTCTTGATGTCTCTGCTCAGGGACAATGGCAGTCAAGAGTCCACCATGCATAACTGCAATCCCTGATCTCACCCAATCTACACCTGACACTATGCAGCAGCAGCTGATGCCTAGAAAGAGAAAAATAGCTTTTCCCAGCCTAGAAGCAGGAGGTGAGTTGGACCTTTGAGGTTGATGTGAATAACCAAGGTTTTAATTAAAAAAAAAAGTCCATGCCCTTTGTGTGGCCCACCCAAGATGCATGCCATCATATGATGCCTCCTGTCAGATGATCCTGACCACTGTAATTCTGGGATTGTTATGGTTTTTATAAATGCAGTTTTATTGAGATTTGATCCAACGGTGGAAATGGTTTCTAAGCTTTTGATCAATTGTAAATGGGCCATTTTTTTTTCAATGAGTGCCCCCAGGCCCCCAGCTATATCATCTTTTTTAGGTTCAGCTGCGTTGAAAATCGGCGAGAGGCAGAATTCAGTAGTTTGAGGGACCACATGAAATCTTAGTCCTGATGGGTGATGGTTATAAATAAAATCCAACTGGCAAATTCGAGTCCCAAGTCTCGAGTCCCAAGTCCCAACCACATCTGGACCGTCCATTTTATCTTGTTGAACTAACACTTGGTGGGCCAAGTGGATCCATAAATGGGCCCCTCATTTTCAGGATATGGATTGTCCATTAGATGTGCTGTTTCTTCTCTTATATCTATATAAATACAACAGGAGTTACTTACATCCACTTTTAACTAGACAAACAAAATTTAGCCACATTTTTAACATGTGTCCAATCTAAATGTCAATCTTATTCCAATGGACTTGAAATTGGGTCAGGGAAAACTGGACAGACAAAATTTAGGCACATTTTTTTACATGGGTTCAATCTCAATGTAAATTTTATTCTAATTGAATTAAAATTTGGGTTGTGCCTTGATGCATGGAGGGAAAATTGAATTGATGGTTTGGATCCATGTTACAAACCAAAATGGTCAACTAATCTCATGCAAGTTGATTCATTGAGGTTGATTGACCAAAAAAAAAAATGTTATTAGCTGGGCCAAGAGAAGAGGGGGTGAATTGTGGAGAATGGCTTTCAAATGGGCCTTCTTTGACATGTTCAGGGAGAAGGCTAAATTATTGGAGAAACAGGAATTAGTTGATCATAACTCAAATATTTTTCCCTTAGTCATTTCTGAGAATGAAACCTGTAAGGCATAATTCTGAGTAGCAATTACAACAGTATATTTATTTCTCTTAGACTGTCTTTCTACTGCTTTCCTTATTTTCTTCTATAAAATTTTGTTTCCAATCAAAAGAAAAGAGTGTTAAGCAACAATGGTTGTTTATAAAATGGAATTCAACAACGCGTATTGAAAATTTTAATTGAAGAAATTTTATTCAAATCATAAATTGGCGTATAATTTTCATGACAATGTGAATTCCAATCTAGAATCATCATTATCAAAACCTTATCCATATGACCACATTGTTAGTAGAGCTTACTGATAACTTTAACACTAATTGAAGTATTCAAATTGGTGACCATAAAAAACAGTGCATAAACTAAGTTGTCACCTTCCTCAACCTATGTTATGGGTTTTTGCTTCATGCGTAATGGTTTATGTAACATCCCACACCGCCAAGAGACTGCCCAAAGGCTGGGCTTATATATGTTAACGTCTGTGAGTTTAGTAAGACGCGTTTTAGAGCTTAATGTTCTCTGAGAACAAAACCTTGAGGCCCGGGTCATGAATAGGGCCCTGTGCCAAAGATGACAATATCTATTGGGCGGACAGGGTCGTGACGTATGCAAATGTGCATGGTTGGTAATCAATAATTTAAGATATTTCAGCATTTCCCGTTGAATTGTTTCCATTTGCAAAAAGCCTGAATTTGAGTTATGATTCACCAAGTTGATCAGGTTGAAAAACCAAATCATCCTTAATTGGTTTGTTTAGTAGAAATCTGGTTGTGTGATACTGTACAATTTCCATTCTCACCATTGATCATCTCTTCTTCTGCCCTGCAGAATTTCTAAATTTTCCTGTGGTGGGAGTCATCGATGGTAAGTTTGATAATGGCTACTTTGTGACTGTGACCTTGGGTTCAGAGATACTCCGAGGAGTGCTCTATCACCTGCCTCCTCTGGGTTCTGCTTCAACATCTTCGGCGACTCCAGACAACGCTATCGTTCCCTTTGGCGCTCCTCGCATTCAACGCAGGCAGAAGAGAGGGAAAAGAAGGCGTGACCCTGCCCATCCAAAACCCAATCGGAGTGCTTACAATTTTTTCTTTGCAGAGAAGCACTCCAAGCTCAAACTACTCTACCCACAAAGAGAAAGGGAATTCAGTAAAATGATTGGAGAGTCCTGGAACAAACTCACTCAAGAAGAAAGGATGGTGGGTATAATTGTACAGTGCTTGTGTTTCCTACATAGTTCTTTTTTTGCTTAGTCATTCCTACTGAGAATTATTGATGGTCTCCAGGCATGTTAAGTGAATTCTTGCAGAAATTCTAGGTAATGAGTTCTTATCTATAGGTGATGAAGGATCAAGGAGGGAGAGGAATCCACCTTCACCCTATGATTAACGAATTCTAAGAATTTTTATTTTTTTTTTATTTTTTGGAAAGGTAAGTACTCACACATGATACACCCACCCACGCACACCCAAGCCCCTCACCATCAACGCTTCTGCCAGTGAAGTACTTTGATGGCCCTTGATCCTTCACTCTGCACCCGGTTGATAAATGCATCTCTCCTTTGAAATCCAAAGACTTCGGTATAATTTCTACGAACATGTTCTTGAGATTATATGACTGCACTTATGATTCATGTTAAGGCAGGGACCTGGATTCCAAACTTAAATTTTGAATATCTGATATGATACAGATACTTTTCCCACTTCAAAATTATCTGATATCACAATTTCAAAGTTGAAAGTTATGCATATTAGATATCTTAGCCATTGGAGCACGTGAGCACAACAGATTCACTGTTGTGGTCCCTTGGACGCTCCAGATTAATGATGTATGTATGCTTTTGGTGTAGAATGGCAGAAATTTCAGATGACCCACTTTCCGTTTCTTTTTCCTTGTTATGTCTCTCCAAAATTTGACAGATATATCAGGACCGCGGATTGAAGGACAAGGAAAGATACAAGAGAGAAATGCAAGAGTACAAGGAGAGATTAAAGCTAGTGCAGTCCAAGGAAGTAGCAAGAGCTGGTCCTTCATCTCACACACAAGTGATGAACTAACCCAAGAAATGAAAGGAAGTACATACACACTTGGTTAGGTATACATGTCCTTAATTGGATTTAGATATCCCACTGCTACAGCCCCTCCTCTTTTTTCTTACATACTGAGATCACTAACCTTTATCTTGTGCTCCTGTCATTGACATGGACCATTTTTGTTATGTTATGTTCTGCCATTATTAATATAGTAACCTTGCAGTGTTACTGGTGTTGTATATTCTGAGACTGGAAATGCTTCAAGGTGGTTGAACTAGGGATACTGGGATGATTTCTGTTTGATAACCAACCTAAGTCTAGATACTCAAGTGTGCCATGCACTCAATGCATTGCTGTGTGGGTCATATCTTCCACCCATTAAATTGTTAGTGACCCAAATCACTCATTTCATGAGATGTGCCATGGATTGTCATAGGAAGCATTTCATGAGAGTTGCATGCTTGCTTGGTACTCGTAAGATCATATATTTGTGCATCAGAAATGATCTCCTGCTCATGAGGGATCATGCAACTCATAAAATGTTGTGTTCAAATCCGGATGCTTAAAAATAGACAACATTTCAGGTTGCATCATAACCTATACTTAAAAGACTTTTTCTGTATAAAATCCGTGTCCTTGCCATGTCAATGGGAGCGTCCCTTCTGTATTTAGACTTCATAGTTTCCAATAAGAAGGGGTCATCATTTATAGACGACCCTAGTCATCTATACATGCACAAATTTTGATTTAGCCATCCACGATGCGTAGTTGTGATGGACAGTTAGGATCTTGTCAACATTCAAAATCCCCAACTGAGGGGTATGGGATCCACCATTTTTCTCTATTCTAGTCATTGCTAAGCTCTATTAAGAGAGAAATGGACAATGCATCACAAAATGAAGTGTATCCTTGAGGAGAGATCTCCACTGTAAGGGTCTTGGATGCAGTTTTAATATAACTATTATTTGTCATTTGATTGATACAGTTGAGATGATAAGATTTCAGGTGCCTTTTTCCTTCTCCTTTCGGCTCCACTGCAGCTGCACAAGCATGCCCTACACGAAGTCCTACATGAAGAAATAACTTTTCTGAAAAAAAGTTTCTTTCCTGCACCATTTTCGTAAAATAATCGATGTACAAATATGTACTTAATGTCACTTCTCTTATCAACTTACGGAAGTAATTTATAAAAAAAAAAAAAAAAAAAACTTATAGAAATAAGAGTATGCTTTTTTGTGGAAAACTTATTCTCCTATCCCTCAATCAAGTTGCTTTTGATGCTTTTTCTAATGGAAAAAATATTTGCACCACACCACATCGTAGTCAATTCCGTTTCCTTTCTGCCGGAATGACCAGAATTTTTCATTTCAATCCTTCAGTCGAAACAGAGCGGTGGTAAAAGAATTTTTGTGTGGATTTCGGTTCATTTTGGCTAGTCCGGTCTATTTCGGTTGTCCATTCCGGTCTATTTTGGTTGTCCATTTTGATTTGTAACACGACTTTCATTAGTTTTTTTATTTGTTTTCTCAATATTCATATCAAGAAACATGCATAATTTATATTTTAGTTTTATTTTTCATTTTTCACATATATGTATTTATATTTTTATAATTTTATTATTCTAAAAAGTTTGCTGAAATTTTGAAATGCGGAAATATTTCATCCTGGAGGCTAGACCGTAAAGATGGTCACAGCGGAATTGACAACTATGCCATACAATGAAAAGTTTTTCAATAAAAAAATGTCCCAACTTTTCTGCAATCTTTCCTCGCAAAAGTGGTTGCAATAACATGCCCTTAATCTCTCTCTCTCCTTTCAGCTTAAAGTGAATTAAAATAAGAGTCCACTTTTGTAGAACTTTTTTAAACACGCACACACAAAAGTCCAAGAAAAACACATTTTTACAAGTTGCAGAATTTTTCATTTTTTATGCTTTTTTAGCATAAAATTGTTCACATCAAACGATGAACAACTTTTCTATCCCATCATTTTTATGGAAAAATGGTTTCACAAACATATCCTTATGATTACTCACTCTTATCATCTTAAAAGTGAATAGAAATACCAAAGTGAATCACAAATCCAACGACAAATCTACGATTGCAGAAATGCTCTAGAGGCGTAAAGAGTGCCCAATACACCCAAGCTATAACTTGAAAGTTGAAACAAATTTCAGATTATGTTTACTCCACAACTGTCGTGGTAAAAGATTTGACACCGTAACTGTCTCATGTGTCATTTGCATAGGAGCCTTCTTGACCAATGATGTGTGATATCATTTCAGACCTTTTTAGATGTGAAAATTGTAATACAAAGTATGATAATCACCATTTCTACACCTCATTTACACACGGACGGACAAGACACTGTGACTCTGTATGTTACAAGGAGTGTAAACAACTGACTCCTTACAACAAAATGTTTGCAATGCATGATGGTGGTAGAGAAATGACAGTGACAGCACGTCACACGGCCGCTCTTCTCACTTGTATGGGCTTCCTCTTCCCACTTGTATTGGCTCTCCTAAGGCCCGTTCGTTTACTAGAACTCTTGACAGGAATTCTAGTTATCTGGAAATTTAGAATTCCTAGCAGCAATTCTGTGTTTTATTACTAGAATTCCTGAGCATTTGAAATCCCAAAAAACTCAACATTTAAAAAACCACTTTAACAAAGAGGATTTGAAAAATCACTTTAACAAAGAGGATTCAGAATTCATAGGGCAATTTTTTTTTTCAGCCCCCACTATTTGGACTGACATGGATTGATACTTGTATGTGTGCCACATGAACTATTGGGGAAAGATGAACATACAAGTGCCAGCTTGTGGTATCTATTATCTTTTTTTTTTTTTTTTTTCTGAATGATCATACAAGTCCCAAAAAGCTTATTTTTCTCTCTGGATTTATATGAAATGAGAGAGTTTATTCCTAGTGGTGTCTCGATGTTATATTTTGTAATTAAGTGGGCCCATGTATGTATCATATTAGATTTTGGAGGGCAATTTAAAGTTGAATCTGCATATAAATAATACATATGTGACAAGAATTTCAGTTAGAAATTCTTCTAGCCATGAAACAAGGAATTTGTAGAGACAAGGGATTCAAAATTCTTAGGTAGGAACTCAGACCATGAATGAAACAAAGAATTTAGAATTTCAGAATTTGGCAACATTTCAAATACCAGCATTTGAAATTCCCAGACAACCACCAGATACATGAATTCTATGAATTCTAATAAGGAAGCAGGCCCTTAGATTGGGGTTAAGAAAACTGTTACACCATACAAGTAATTAAACCATGGAGAATGTTCTCCAACGAGTAGATATGCTGTCTACCTCGTGGCGTCCAAATGGAAGAATGTCTGTCAATGAGAGGAGGGTATATGGAAAGGTCTCCTTATTGACAGAGGGAGAACCAAGAAATCAACACTACCAACTTATCTAGCTCTTGATTTAACAGCCGGAAAATAGCATCTTGATTGTACAGGATCTTAAAGTAGCATCTTGATTGTACATATAAGCAATATGTAGATTTTCTTGAGATTCATCTTAGCAGTGAGTGAAGGTTCAACGAGTGTAAAATTAAATATGATGTCAGATAAAGAGATGATAAGATTATCAAAGGAGCTGCATTGATTAGATGTAAGACCATAGAGCTGGACTGAATAAAATTGCTCCTGGGAAACCATATCAAGGGGACCACTTCTAATGGGGATAGTAATGGGTCTGCCTAATGAGTCGGGTTCGAGCTTAGGCTGACCCATATGCAACTGGCTGACATCACCTACATCATATCTGACCTAATCCATAATAGATTATAATAATTTGTGATACCAAACCCACCCTGAAACTGATGTTGGTCGAATTGGGTTTAATGATGGTTAGTTTTTTTTTTATTTTTATAATATTAAACAATAATAAAACATATACATAAACAGGAGAGAAAGGAGTTGAACTTGCACCTCACAATTGTAGAGTTTATCTAATACCACTCGTCCCATAGAAGCCTTTGCGTATAATATCATCGAATCTTATTGAAATTCAAGTCATATCATATGTCATTAATAGTGAATCATTCCCACCCAAGTACGCCATACAACAGTGTAAAGGAGAGCATATATGAGTATTTAGACCAATCAAGGGGCGACACATAAACTTGTTGAGTTTAAAAACCAGTGTTGTCTTGTACTTAAAAGACGGAATTGGCTTTCAAAGACAACACCGATTTTTAAACTCAACAAGTTCATGTGTCACCCCCCTATTGGTCCAAACAGGCGATCCGGATTCGCATATATGGTCAATGAGGAATGTACGAAAAGTTCAGTTGTACTTCACGGAGATTATTTATTTGATTGGAGGCAGGAGTGATACTTAACCTATTAGGAAAAGTTTTTTTTTTCTTTTTTTTTTTTAATACTGATTTCTTAGGGGATTTTAACAAATAAAAAGGGAAGGGTATATGCAAATAACCCTTTAAATAAAGGGACAATTAAACCTGATCCAAGTTCGATATTATAGAAATATTATCCACCATACCGCATGGGTGTTTGATATACACTGAAGTGAAGTAAATGGTCAAATAAAGAGAAAATAAAAGAAGAGGGGGTCAAAAGTAGAAGTGCTAAATGAGAAAAAACTACTCTAACCCAAATTTTTTGGAACCTCACATGATCTTCACATGATCTTCATTTTCAACCGGTTTAAAAAATCCTATCCACCCATTAGTAAGCAAGCATTTGCATCCCTCATTACTGCGTGGCTGTGTAGTGAGCCTAGACACTTTTTGAGAAGTATTCTCTCTCTCTCTCTCTCTCTCTCTCTCTCTCTCTCTCTCTCTCACACACACACACACACACACACACACACATCAATCTAATTTCTTAAAAAGTACAGATTTAGAGTCAAAATCAACTTTTCAGGAAGAGGATATTTCATAATACAGTTTCTTCTGCATGAAACTACCACCCACTAAAATAAAATAAAATAAAGTAAATATCTGCTATGCTTTTAATATTACTTTTGCTATAACAATGCATAGACTTTGAGTGGACCTACTCATTGAATATGACTGATTTTACATTGTTTTTTCGTAATGAGTAAGGCATGCACTTACAATCAAAGAAAATATATCAACAATCCAAACAAGACGTTTTAAGAATCCAAAAGTTTCAAAATTCTGATATAAAATTCTAACAAATATTTAAATATAATTCTTAAATTTAACAATTGCAAAAATCTAGACAAATCCTCAGATCCAATGAGCCCTATCTACTATAACCTAAAATGGATTCAATCACGCAATTGAGTTCGATGAACACCTTACCAATTGATATAGGTGTTGCTGCTCCTAGCACATCGAATCCGTCTTCCATCTTTTCAAGAATTTTGGGGCATCATCAGCTCTTCACCATCATAGCCATCATAGCAAGGACTTGGCGCATCCAATCGTGGTCGAAGAGAGGGCAACCAGTACATGTGCTGCAAATAAGAATCCTATGATGTTAAAGAGGATTGGCCTCAGTCATGACTTGCTCAGACCATGAAAGAATCGGTGCTTTCTCCTCCGGGTATGCCTTTTAGATGCTCTTGCGATGACGTAAGGAATAAAACGCACCTGTATAGATCAAAACCATAAGAGTGATGTATTTATTTATTTGCTGAACTAATACACAGATCTCTGGGACCAAAGAAAGAATTAGCAATACAAACTAAAGTATGGACAATTTGAAAAGGATTGTTGATTTCTTGTAGTTTTTAAAGCTTTAATTATCCCTTCTTAAAACTCTTTAATATCATTCCATCACCAGAATATTCACATAAAGGAACCTCGAATTTTCAAATGGAGTTACTCTAGCAGGGTTTCAAGAGTTATTACACTGTAGTATTTTCTTCTCTTTATAAATTTTTTTTCTTGTAAGTACCTCACATATGTTGATACCATGACTACTTGCTAGATCCCAATAACGGGGTGATGCCTTTGCCATTGCTCTTCATGGTAAAGCTACACTGTATTCTTTCAATGCAAGAAGATACAAAATGGACCATATATGTCTCTCTTACAATTACAAAAGAATAGAAATTACCCGAGAGTTATTACGTATGCCAAAATCCTGAAGCAAGGCATTGTCATCAATAAGTTTTTCATTATGGTGCATGAGACAATAATTAGCCCACACATGCCTCCTGCAAAATGCAAGTTTTGTGTCACTTCTAATTAAAAGCCACTAGAACCCTGTCAAGTTTGGCATTAAAATACAGATTACAAACTAATTTACTTTATATTCTTGAATGATTATGCAAACTATTGTAACAAAATAGCACATTCATTACATTTAAGACCTTCAGAAACAATAGCCCACACATTGAAGAAAGCTTTAGCAGAACTGCAAGAACATATTCAGCAAGATACAAATTTGAAACACTGAAGGCTACTATATAACAGAGCAGGTATGGTTTTATTTATTTATTTATTTATTATGATTATGGAAAACAAGAGCAGGTATGGGTTGATGATGCTAAGAAAGCATGATTGTAAAAAACCCAATTTTTTATTTATTGAATGGTAACTTCAACTAAAAAAGAATTGAACAGTATAGAAGAATATACTGACCAGTTAAAAGGCAAAGAACACAAGAAAGGAAAAACCACACAAATAATCATAAAAGCGAAAAAGAGCATGGTCATGTACTCATGTGAAATAGTCAAACTCTATAGTCTAATAACTCTCTCTTTGGCTAAGATGTCTGCAGCCTTGTTTGTGCTCTTAACACGGCCAAATGATACCCTTAGGTGCCTTGCTGAGTCTATCACCTCCTCCATATATCAGATAAACACCAAGGAGCTCTGCATTGACCTGAGGCCCACCAAATAGAACAGGCCAAGAAAAAACTCCAAAATTTTCTTCATATTACCCCAATAAAATGTGAAACTTTGCAAACTTTCCAAATTTTTCTCAAGACAAGAAATTGCCGAGAATGACTTTAGCAACAACAGATAGAAGGATAAAGATACTCATTTAGTGTTACAATAGCTTAACAAAATTTCCTTTTCCTGCTTGTGAATTAAGAGGGATATTTGCTATTATACTTGATATCTTTCATCATTTAGGCAGTCCCAACAGCAGCTACTATTGATGCAATCTGCCAATTATCTTTGCTTGATAATAATTACCTATTCATGCAAAACATAAACTCATCTATGTGTGAGTTATACATCATATCACAATTGTCATGAATCTAAGATATAAAATATACAACATCATCAGCATGGGCGGACCCAGGTCCATGGCCCTCACCGATGCCTGAAAAAGTTAAAAAAATTTAAACCCCAAAGCCCCCCCTCCCTGCATATTCTAAAAATTTGTGTGTTTTTTTTTTTTTTTTTTTAAACATTTGCCCTTCCCCCAATATATCTTTTACATAGAGCGCCCCGCTTACCCACCCCCTCAACCCAAAAGTTGAATTTCCTGGGTCTGCCCTTGGTCATCAGACAACATAGATTGGAAAAACCCAACTCCCTGGTCATCAGACAACATAGATTGGAAAAACCCAACTCACAAAATTTGGAACCTATCTATGTTATCACAGAATCTCTCATGCACCAAATATCAAATTTGTTTTGGGAAAATTTAAACATTGATGTGTTGGTACACCTTTTCACCTTTCACAGCTACTGGAAGCTGATGCAACTCGGTTGTGATAAAGATACAAATGGTTTATAAGAACACTGATCAGAAGCATCCAAATTGTAGCCCCAGCTCTGCACGAAATCTTGCCCAAAACCACATCGATCAAAACACCAGTGAAAATACGGTGATGAAAGAATCATAAAAGTCTGACTGCCTGTCTAACCTGGTTGACTATACTTTCTACTTAATGGTCTGTTTGATGGTCAGCAATTAAATAGTTCAGTCAGATCAGCATAGTGGTGTAACTTTCTTGGCTGCTCCAACCAACATATGGATGGTTTGGATTGTCATGCATGTACACTGTGTCCATGGTGAACAAGTTTTCCATGTCTCTTTGTGGAAAAAAGGCAAATGGAAAACAAGCTCAGAGTAAAATCATAACTACTTCATAAAAATAAAAGAAAATAAACTTGCCAATGCTGCATTCAAAAAAACTAAATAAAAAAATTTGCATAGGTATATTGCAAGTTTATAATTAAAATAGTATGCCCAGACAGAAGAGTTTAAATAAAATAAATGTAGAGCCCTCAAATGGGAAGATGAAAATGTAGATGATCGAGTTTCCTTATTCACATGTGACAAATATTTTTGTTTATACCATTCAAAAAAAAAAAAAAAAAAAATTGTTTATGAAATGCTCTTCTGTAATTCATGTCCTCAACATTTATAATCAGCCCGCACTGTTCTTAGATATGAAATATATTTGTCATTATGAATCATAGATGCCAAAACAAATCAGATGTTAGTTAGCACCAGAAATCGTTGATAATGTTAAAGACATATTTTTGTTTCATTATGGCACCCTTTGAGGGTACACTGTCATTGCTCTTTCATCCCTATGAATTAAAAGAGGAATTGCATTCAAGATTCAAAGAGACCATGCACTTTGTATGTGTGGGGGACAGGGATAGTGTCCGTCTTTGGTATGATGATTGGGTGGGAGTTGGTCCCTTACGCCTTTTGTTCCCTACACTGTTTAGGGTTGTGTGCAACAAAGAAGCTTCAGTCAAAGAGTGTTTTGTATAGGAGGAAAATTTGGTGTCTTGGAACATTAGTGTTAGGATGGCCCTTCGTCAATCAGCATTGGTGCTGAGTGAGTCATTGTTCAGTCTTCTTTCTAATGTTGTCTTATGCAGGGATGCAACCGACTTTTGTATTTGGAAGCCTCATTCTGCAGGCTTGTTTTCCTCAAGGTCATTTTACAAGGAGATTGATCCTTTCAGTGCAGTTGCGTCTCCCTGCGCAGCAGTGTGGATAACTGGACAGGGCTTGTTCCACCTAGAGTGGAGGCTTTTTGCTAGTTGGTAGTCGCAGGCAAAGTCTCAACAACAGATGTCCTTAGAAGAAGGGGGTTGGTGTCAGATTCCATCTCAGACTTTTGTTGCCTATGTGGGAGTGAGATGGAGTCAGTGGATAGCTTACTAGCTTCGTCTATTTGGGGATTCTTCCTCAAAGAATACAGAGTGAGTAGTGTTCACCTCGTTCATTACCAATGGTGTTTAAAGCTTGGAGGGGGACTTCGATGGTTGGAAATGGTAAGTTTTATGGAAAAATTATTCCTCTTTCCATTCTTTGGTCAATTTGGAAAGAGAAGAATGATAAAATCTTCAATAGAAAAGAGTCGTCATAGGAGGATCTAATATCAGTTGTTCTATTGAGGATGGCTAAACGGGCATGTGCTAGGAAAGAATTTTCAGATCTTAACATCGATAACATTATGCAAAATTGGGGAGCTTGTTTGAATAACAGGTGATGTAAAGAAGAAAATGATAGTATCTTGGTGTCTGCCAACGTGTGGAGTTCTAAAATTCAATGTAGACGAAGCAGCAAAAGGAAAACCAGGGTTGGCTGGCATTGGAGGCGTTCTTAGAAATCATAAGGGGGAAGTTACGTATATGTTGTCTAAACATGTAGGGATCAAAGACTAATGAAGCGGAAGTTTTGCTATCCAAAAGCTCTAAGAATTTATCATACCTTTTTTCATCATTATCTTATTGTGGAGAGTGATTCAGCTAGTGCAATATCTTGGGCGTTATCGTTGAGGGGGCAGTGGAAAATGCAATTCCTTTTCAACGAAATTAGTCATCTAATTTCCAACATGCAGGTCACATTTTTATACATTAATAGAATCTGCAAACGGGATGGCAGATTGTTTAGCTAAGTAGGGGGTAGATAGATCTTGCAATTTAAGCGCTTCTATTTTGTAGTTTGTGGCTGGTACATTTCTTTTGTACCGGTACTACTATGAAAGGTGTTATTTTCTTTGTTTTAAGTTGAGTAGTAATAGTTTCTATATTTAATGAAATTTTACTATTACCGAATTAAAAAAGAGAACATGCAAATGCTATAAAGCAGGAAAAATCAGGACCTACACTCTGGTATTTATCAATTTGGGTTGAGAAAGAAAGAATCGAAAATACAAGCCACAATTTAAAAATATCAGCAGAATTAAAGACAATGTGAATATCGTGATAACATATTGAAACGTAAAAAATGCTACATATTTGTGGTTCCTCCCACATTCCTTTTGCTTCCCTTGTCCATCTCACTCTCTCTGAAAAATACTTTTTTAAGATTGAAGAAACTCTTACGGAAAGAGGAAAACAATTGGATTTTTCTTTCAATTGCTTTTGCTTCCCTTGTCCATTTCATTGAATCTTGGGGAGACACAATAATCACACAAGTGGAATGATCTTAGAAATCTGATGATTCTATTTCTAATCAATGGTATCAAATGGCTTGTTACAAAGAATGCTTTCTACCATTTCGGGCTGTTGAATTTATAAAATTCTGTCATATAGATTGATTTAAGGTTGTTTTCATGTTGTTTCAAAATTTCAATAATGTCAAGCATACTTAGGGCCATTTTCCATAAAAAAAAAAGTCCAAGGCTTTCTTAGTGTATGAAATTGTCATGTATATTAACCTGGGGCTGTTCCATTGATTTAAATTTCAACATCGTGAACATTCATCTGCAGCTGCTTCATTCAGATTTTGACCCGATGGAATGACCAAGTGGATCAGTAAATTTCTTACCTACTATACTATTATGATAAATATGAACATTTAAAATAATGACAAAATGAAAATATGTAAAAATAATATAAATATTATGCATATATATATATATAATGAGATAACTACATAAATATTATATGAATTGCATCAATATTCAGTTTTTATATAAGTAAATTTTAGCTTATACAATTCTACTAAATATAGTATGTAAGAACAGTTGCAGTTTTAGTTTTAAGTTGACCCAGCCAACATGACCAAACCAGGACAAGTCAAGCTAAATCGTGAGTTGACTAGGTGGTCAAGCAGTATTTGATCCAATCTCATCCAAAATTGAGTTCAAGCTGACACAGTCACTTAGTAAGTGACCAGGTCAAGTTAACATGGATGAGTTCCTAGTCAACTCATAGCTAGGAAGCACGGACACCTCTCCAGGGCCGGAGTGTCCATGTTCGACATGTGTCGGACACGGACACGCTCCGACACGTGTTGGACACTAAAAAATGAGTGTCCTGTTTATTTTTAATATTTTATATTTCGGACACGTTTCGGACACGTGTCGGACACGTTTGCCTCTTTTAATTGGAAAAAAAATAAAATTAGAGTAAAAGAAAAGCAAAAGGGGGCTTTTTGTAAAAGGTCATAACTTAAAAGCAAAGGGGCCATCCTTCCGCTGCCCTGAGGAGGCCGGGCGATGGGTTTTTGCTGTTTACATGAATTTAGAAAATCTGTTTTTGCTGTTTATATATCAAATCCGTTCTTTATATCAATTGTTTTTTTATTAGCTCTGCTTCTTCACCTCTGCGTGACAATTTGGAATTTAGAAATATGAGTTCACACACCTCCAATGAAGAAGATATAAATAAGCCTATGTGGAAATATGTAACCAAATTTGAGAAAATTAATGAAGGAGGGGGAAATATTACTTGGGTGTGGAAATAGTATCTTTTAGTATATGATTAGATATATTATTACTATTATTATTAATTATTAACGTGTCCCCGACGTGTCCGTGTCCTACTTTTTTGAGAAATGTCGTGTCGGCGTGTCCATGTCGTGTCATATCCGTGTCCCGTGTCCGTGTCCGTGTCCGTGCTTCTTAAACCCATAGAGTGGGAAAGCAAAGACCTCAATGTATAAAAAATTGTCATGTATGTAAGTTGGGGCCATTATTTGGAGGTGTTTCTATATTCTATATAATTTCCAAATGTTATTTTGAAATTCTCTTCTACATTTTTTTTTTTTTTTTTGAAATATCTTTCTTTTAGAAGTATCTCTTAACTTATTTTTAACTATATATATATATATATATATAAAAACACGCGCATGCATACATATATTGATGTCTATTTTCTAGTGGTTAAAGATATGCTTGTTTTATGTTCTGACCCAATTGCTTTATCCAATAGCTATAGAGAAGCTAATGTAGAGGCTGATTTGCTTGGCAAAGATAAGTCAATAGACTGTCAGCTGAATTCTCTTAAATGTTCCCCTCCCAAACTGCAGTCTTATATTTTTTTCTTTCAATAATTATTTCTTAACAATCAAAATGAATGGAAGCATATTTTATTACTGAAACAACATAGAATCTTGAATCTGGGTACACTAACAACAAACAGATTGAATAATCATACCATGAAATATGGCGATGACCCATTTGCGATTGTTCCATATCATTTGTTTTCTTTTTTATTGCTAACTTCAAATCCTTAACTGTGGCAGAGTTCAGAACTGCAACATCTTCACCAAGAAAAACACTAGTCAGATACAAAGCCAAATAAAAATGAATTCGAATTCAAGTGAACAAGCCCGTTGAAGTCAGGCTTCCCAGAATGCATACTAAAGCAACTAAAATACCCAAGCCAGATGAATTCTTTGCTGTCCATGTGAAGGTAAATAGATGGATATACATAAACTACATATTGTCTGGATTTGACTATTAATGCAGGTAATAGTAGAAAAACAGATAAATAACATTAGTAAAATTATCGAAGTGTATTTATCACCCTAAAAAAAAAATCAAAGTATATTGTGGTTGCAAGTGGTCGAGCCTGCTTTGGGATGAGTTTTTAGGCTTCTAGATACCATTAGGCCTAAAATATTTGGTTTAAAAACTATGCGATCTGGGGCTGGGAAATGTTTGCCTTCAGGTCCAATCAGTAGGACCAGCTTGGCTCTATAATTCTAACAATGTCATTTATCAGAAGCTGAGGGATGGGTCGGGCATGGGTTTCCTCTCGCGCAGAAAAATATCACAAAAATAGGGATTTTCTGCAGAGAGTCTTGCTGCACTGAACAACAAAAAATAGAATCTTGTGGAAATAAGACTTCTGCTTTACTGGAAAACACCTTGGACAAACGTGCCCTAAAAGCGCTACACCTACGACTAATTCTCAGACTTGTAAGCTGGATTCAGGCTTGAATATTTGGCCTAATAACAAAATGACTTGGACAAGCTTAGGCCAGGGCCTATCCAACCCTACTCATATGCTTCCCATGAAAAAAGAAGGAAATGTGCATCATCATCTAACTCAATTTTCACCATTTATTTTTTACCGAGCTATGATGCCAGTTGAATTTTAGTTTCCTCCCTATGGAAGTATTAAACAGGTGCAAGAGTGGCCCATTTTAGTACAAGCATAATTGTTTCAAATTTGTTGTTTTTTGCTGAGATTTGGGAGTTAAAATAGGAAAATATTTAAAGATGTGTCAAAGCCACTACATACAAGGTTTTAGAAATTGGACTAAGTGTACGACTTGGTCGAATTGCATGTACTTGGTTAAGTTGGACAGTCTCACTTTAGAGACCAGTAACCTTTGATATGAAAATAGAAAAAAAATCTAAAAAATAAAAGAGAATATAATGTCCTATGAATTAGAATTTCAAGGACTTGTGTTTTTTTAGTAGTAATAGGTAACCACATTTATACTTCAGTTTATCAAATGAATAGCACCTCCAATCTTTAAAATTTGTGAGATCATATAATACCATTTGGAAGTTCACTAAATCATTGGACTTAATTCTAGACCTAAAGCACAAGCCACTCAAGACTAGGGCAGAAAAGGTTTTTGTCTTAGTACCAATTTCACACAAACATCCAAACACAAAAGTGCGACATTTGGAGAAGTGAATGTACCAAAGGAAGAGGCGTCTAACTTAAGAATGGAGATTTTCATTGCACTTCCCATTTCTAAGCTTATTAGGGTCTGAATGTCCGAGAGAGATGATTTCTTTGGGACATCGGATAGTATGGGATCATCGAGGAGTGCAGACAGCATTGACTGCAACCGAGCGTTCTTCACACTACTGCTGTAGCTTATTGGATCCTCAGTCTTGGGGTCTCCGTCTCCTTGCATCTGCATAAATGATTATAAAAAGGTATGACACTGAGAACAGGGAGTATGTGATTTTACTACTCAAGTCTTAAACTAACAGGTGCAAGTGGTGAAGAGAATAACAAGAGTGAGGAAATATATATAAGGAGTATAGAGAAAGGACTAAGGTAGTGAAGAAATTAATGATGATAGATGGTTATCACAAATTGTTCCTGGAAACTACTGTTTCTCTATCTGAAAGTTTAATGTTTGGCATTAACTTTTTCTCTTGAAGCTAAAATACCAAAACGACCGAGCTTTGAGAATAGGAAGGATCTTCATATGATGTACTTTTACTTGAATCACTACAAATAACCCAGAAATTGCACCAAACATTTCATATTGAGTTGGCATGTTTAGGGCAACAAAACTGGTGACTAAAAACAAAAAAAAGGGCGGCCCCTATTCAACAAGCAGTGAACATAAATAGATTTTGGATCATTCAATCTAAGTTACATAAACTGGTACTGAAAAAGATGTTTTGAGATATCCCATCTACAATGGGTCCATGATTCAGGCAGTTGGGTCTGATGCACAAGAATGCCATATGTAAAGTGGGTATTTGCATAATGGCAGAGAATGAAATGATTGTTCTCTAACAATGTAATAATAGTCCCAAGGGTAGCTCAATTGGCCTAAGACCACGGTTTGCACCCGGAGGTTATAGGTACGAAACTGGACTACCAAACTGGGGCTACGTTTACCCAGCTTCCCTGTGGGCCCGGAGGGATTAGTCCAACCCTTTGGGCTGGGAACCCTCCGATAGAAAATAAAAAATAAAAAAAATGTAATAATAGGAACCAAAAAGAACCACTCTTCCTCCATGCTAGAGGCAGCTGAAATTGATTAATTAGGTTTTACTTTTACTACTTGGCATGAATGGATAGATTGATAAATGAGTGAGTTCCAACTAGAGTAGTACTTAGATTGAAAGAATTGTGGAAAACTATTATACTTTTTTTTATATTTTAATGTCCAAATCTTCATGTGCTTTTTTGAAAATGAACCAAAAGTTTGATACTAATTCGAAATCTTCCCCTTCAAAAAACCAAATACTGATCCCCATCCTCTTCTATAGATAACTAGTCCAGTCCACGATGAATTTAAGAAACATTCATATGTAATACGCCCAAAACGACTAGCTATGATCAAAATTACCTGTACAACGTCCATTGATCAGGATATCAAAATTAGTGATTTCCCCCAAAATCTTATCGCACTGTGCTTTCACCGGTCTCTTCCTTAACAATGAAAATGAGAATTCAGTGTTAGAATTAAGAAAATGAAGCTGAAAAAGTACAAGATAAGAGAGCTAGATCACTCAACCAGTGTGGGTTTTTTGGGTCATAGTCCATGGAGGGTAGGATTAACTAGATAGACCACCTAATCCCCAGTTACCCATCTCTTCAATGATACTGGATGTTCTTTTTAAAACCCCAAATTCGATTACCAGTACTTGTGGCTCATGAAGAAACCCTATCCTAGCTAGAGAAGATATAGAAGAAGAAGAGGAGGAGATTTTAGGAGAAAACGAATATACCTGAGAGAAGGAAGTGAGATGGTCGAGAGAGCGAGGGAAACTGGGAGAAAGGAGCTTCTTTTTGGAGGGAAGAGGAACCAGTGCGGGTCTTCCGAGCCCGAGCCAATTTCATGTGTAAAAGTAGAGGTGTACTGTGTGCACAATCCATAACCACCTATTTTTACCACAATCTATGGAAGTTTTTAACCTGGATCTGGAACCGAATTTAGGTTCCAAAATAGGTTTTGAGTTATAGATGGGTTCGGGTCTGAAATCCAATTTAAGTTTTGATTGATAAATATATTTGATTTCGAGTCCATATAGGTTCCGACTCGTGGATTCGAGACCTAAAATATTGGCTTTTGATGTTGTAAATTATAACTCAAAATTAACTTTTTTTTCTTGACATTTTTATGTATAATATTAGAAGTGGTGGACTTGATACATTGTTATAAGTTGAATGATATGCTTATTTAAAATAAAAATAAATAATAAAGAGAAATCAGAATTGATTTTGAAACTAGATTCCAATCCTCTAAGTGGACCTGGTTTTGGAATCGGATCCGGATTTTTCTATCAGAACCAAGTTTGGAACCAACATAATAGGTTCCGAATCAAAACTGGATTCAGAACCGGAACTGCTGTTTAGAAACAGTTCTAGGTCCACTATGGTTCCGATCTGATACCGTTCTGTTTGCAACCCTAGCTCGGATCCCATGATCATTTCAACATCCTCACTCTAGCTACCCCTCCATGAATTGACACACATAAAGTCCAAATTTGACTTTCATTGAACTTTTATTCTTCATGGGATAAAATCTTATTTGATGTCTTCTAAAACCATTAAATTTAAGTGATATAGATCAAATGATCAGAATAATTTATATACCTTTAGATTTCATTTGGATGTTTTCATCTCCTACCTCCTTGATTATTGATCTTGGCCAAGGTGGCCTTACAAAGGGAGTGTTTATGAGATGTGCAAATAAGAGTTGCCCTAGAGAGTGTGACCCATGTCCTATTGAAACTTGGGTTTTTTTTTTTTTTTTTTTTGGTTACTCTTATTTGATTGTGGAGTTGAAGTATGTAACTCTTTCAAATAGATCTTTTACAAATAGATTGTTCCGGATGTTTGTTCTAATCGAATATGGAAACTTGTGTGCCATTTTATAAAGTTTTTTCTGTTTAAATTCCCAAGATCTTTGATCCAATATAATTTTCACTTGAGTATCCAGTTCTTAAAAAAAAATAAAAAAAATGCGGAGTATTATTTTATCTCTTTCTCCCTCCGCAGCTCCTTCCTCTCGTGTTCTTCCCGCCGGCGCCGCCAAAAATCCATCTCACTCCACATCCAACAAACCAAAACACAATCCATCTCACTCTAATAATCTCAACAACAAACCAACTCAAAATCAATCTCACTCCACTTCAAACAAACCAAATCACAATCCATCTCATTCCACTTCAAAAAGACCAAATCACAATCCACTTCACTCCACTTCCACCCAGGTCGAATACCTCTGCAAATCTGGTAAATTGCAAGAGGCCCTTCAATTGCTTGAAACAAAACCCCCAGGTGAAATCGAAGTCCAAACATACTCTCTCTTGCTCCACACCTGCATATCCAAACGCTCCGTCCAATATGGAGAGAGGATCCATCGCCACCTCCTCAAATCCAATCTTCTAAAAAACCCCAACTTGCAGCGCCAGATCATCACCATGTACTCTGTCTGTGGCCGAATCGATGAGGCTCGCCGCGTGTTTGATGATTGGTCTTGCAATGATGCTCCGCGGTCGGTGTGGGAGGCAATGCTCATTGCCTGTTCGAGAAATTGCCGAGCCGAAGAAGCTCTTCTTCTGTACTCTGAAATGCTGGATAGGAGTGTCTTGCCGGGTAATTTTGCATTCTCGTCAGTGCTCAAGGCGTGTTTTGAATTGTCGGAGTTGCGGTTGGGGCGAGCCGTCCATGCCCAGATTGTGAAATCTGAACAAGTAGCGGATCAGGTGGTGAACAATGCTCTTCTTAGATTGTATGCAGGAGGAGATGGGTGTTCTCCAGATGCCTACCAGATGTTCGACGTAATGCCTGACAGAAATGTTGTATCTTGGAACTCGTTGCTTGCAGGTCTTGCGCAGGATGAGCGATTGGCTGAGTGCTTAAAACTTTTCAGGAGGATGCAGAGTGAAAGAGTGGGTTTTAGTTGGGTTACTTTTACTATAATTCTTCCTGTTTGTGCGCGGGTGGCCGCCCTCCGTTGTGGCCAAGAGATACATGCCCATCTCATTAAAGCAATCGCCGAGCCGGATATCCTGGTGAGTAATTCACTCATGGATATGTATGCCAAATGTGGGTTTGTTGAATTCAGTAGGAATGTGTTTGATAAAATGATTGACAGAGATTTGACAACATGGAATACTATGCTCACAGGCTATGCTGTCAATGGGCGTGCAAGGGATGGGTTGAAGTTATTTGAAGAGATGGTTGAAGCGGGCTTTCAACCTGATGCCATCACCTTCATTGCTGTGCTGTCAAGTTGCAGCCATGCCGGCCTCACAGCTGAGGGACAGAGATTGTACAATAGGATGGGAAAGGAATTTGGAGTTTCTCCAACAGTAGAGCATTATGCATGCTTAGTTGATCTCTTGGGTCGAGCAGGATGCATCAAAGAGGCATTGGATGTGGTGGAGAATATGCCCATGAGCCCAGGTGGTAGCATATGGGGATCACTGCTGAATTCATGCCGACTGTATGGCAACATCGAGCTCGGAGAGGTTGTGGCGAAGAGGTTGTTTGAACTTGAACCAAACAATGCCGGCAATTATGTGATGTTATCGAACATGTATGCCTCAACAGGGCAGTGGGAAAATGTGAAGAAATTGAGAGAGTTGATGGATAACAGGGGAATACGGAAAGAAGTTGGATGTAGCTGGGTTCATATAAAAAACAAAGTTCATACTTTCGTGGCAAGCGGGAGTGTGGGTTTTCGTCAATCTGAAGAATACAAGAGAGTTTGGAAGGAGTTGATGGAAGTGATGAAGGAAGCAGGGTATGCCCTCAACACGGACGTCGTGCTGCATGATGTGCATGTAGAAACGAAGGCAATGTGGGTTTGTGAGCACAGCGAAAGGCTCGCTGTTGTGTTTGCGCTAATTCAAACTGGGAATGGGATGCCTATTCGGATCACTAAAAACCTACGCATCTGTGTAGACTGTCACTCTGCCATGAAGGCTATATCCAAAGTTGTAAGGAGAGTGATTGTTCTCAGGGACACCAATCGTTTCCACCACTTTGCGGATGGTGCATGCTCTTGTGGGGATTATTGGTGAAAAGAGTGCATTTTAAGGGATGAGGAATGAATGAATTAGTCAATGAAATTGCAAAACGGGCGCAAATCGAATTAAAGGGTGGCAACAGCAATAAGAGCAGTTTAAAATGAAGTATGTATTCAAAGAACCTTGTATTTGGGAGGGAACTTTTTTCAATGCATTTTTTTGGGATCTCGAATAAATATTCTGGAAAATGGAGATTAAGCTTTATTTGTGATGACATTCACATGCTTGCAGTATTCTGAAACACTTGGTTTGTTCATTTTAGGAGAGTTGGATTGGGTTTTCCAATACGTTAAGGGTGGAGTTGATATATCTGAATTATGTACCAGTGATACTTTCTCTATTATGTAGTGTTCTTTATTTAACGTAATTTGGTTTTCCATCGTCAATAAATCCTTTTTTGTGAGAAGCAATAAAATCTTATATTGTCCATGAAAAAGAACATATGGTGCAGGGGCGAATCTATAAAATGAAGGTAACTCCTTCATACTCAACTGAGACACAACTCTGATTCATAATAGTTAGTGGGCCTAGTAGAAGCCTATCTCTCATTTGCAACCCCTTCGTCTGCCGCCGTGAGTGATTTGGATTAGGCCACATTTTTGTGATCAGGTCGCGACACTGCAACTAAGTCAATTGTAATCACATCATCGTCACTGACTTCTTGTCTTTGATGATTCTTGTATGGGACTTGTGAACCTTCACTTCTGATAAGTAGAGTGATCTACTCATGTTCCCATTGACTTCTTTGCCCTTCAGTTGTTGCCGTGACGTCCTTGTGAGATCGTGAGTGGGTTGACTGACTTCATGTGATCATGTGGCTTTTCAGATTCTGGATGTTACCTTCTGGTTCAGATGCCTTTGCTACTCAGTCATTTTTTTTCCATCTGGTTCATATTGTAGATCTGACCTTTTGTTTTAGATTCTAGATTGTACCAGCTGCAGCTCCTTAGATAAGATTCATCAAATATGGGAATTGTGAAGCGAACTTGTTTTCTGCATCTATATGAAGATTTACATCCATTTGGATCAGTTCACAGTAGCCCTTTGCTAAATCAGCACTTCGTAGAGTAGTGCTTGCAGCCTTATCATTGATAAGACAATTCAATTAGCTTCCCAATCTTGATCTTCCATGGCTTCAGGCTCTTCTCCGTTTGTGACTCATAGGTTGTCATCTGTCCCTCCCTTTTTAGAAGATACCTGCTCAACCACCGTTTTTTTTTTTTTTTTTTTTTTGCTGGCATTGCATAAAATTATAGATATCGACTGCCAACACACAGGGCAGTGATGCCTTTTTTCTCCTTAATACTTATTTAATCTCTAGTTGGTCACTTCAACAAGATTTAATTTCATTTGTTGAAGAAGAATGGCTGAAAAGTTTTACCTATTTAATTTGACAGAATAATTATTTTATTTGGGAATTCCATTTCTGAAATTTGTGGAAGGAAAAGAATTATGAGGTTTTATTGATGGATTCATTACGGAACCTTTTATTCCAAACGAAACAACAGAATGGCAAGAGAATACCTGTTTAAATAAAGATAGATCCAAAAATAGAATGATTATATTACACAGCTATAAATAATTGTTACCTTCAGGTGGTGGTTGTAAAATTAGTTATTCATGTTACCCTTGTACAAACCCTTTCTTTAAATATCTTTATTGACATGACCAGAAAAGATGAATGGAATTGATGGAAAACTTGGATGATCCCTTAGATCAATCCCTTGCTCCATTCATAATCTCTTCTCAGCCCTAATCAATGCAATTACAAGCTATTACAATCTAATTACATGGAAAGATTATATTACACTGCTGCAACATAGGAAGATAATATTTTACATTGATCTAGTCAACTACAGTATCCCACCTGATGGGTTAGTGTATAGATGGACTGGGCCTATCACACATGGGTCTTGTGAATCAGCTGGTATTAACATTTATAAGGATATTTATGTAATTATCTAAAGAGGACATTACTATATAAATGGGCTCTCTCTCATCGAGATACGAAAGCTTTTCTCAGCAAATCCAATTGTCAAATGATAAGCCTCCATTTGAAGAGGATTTAGGGTTTATAGAGAACCAATTGTAAAGGTGAGACTCATTTAAGTTGTTTCCTCACAGTAAGATGATTAACTTACAAAACTTAGTACAATATACAAGCCAAGAATAAAAAAAATGGAAAGAAGTTCTCTTTGGCAAAAGGTCAAAAAGGTCTATTTAGTCATCTATCTTATTTCATCAGAGAAAGATGATATAACTTACAAAAGTTGGTGCAGTATATTCTAAGTCAAGAATGAAAATGGAAACAAGTGCCAAAAGCTAAAGGTGATACTGTTTGTCACTTTGAAAAATCTTTTCTGTTTATATCTAACTTGACATTTTCACAAGAAGCATCATCAATCCCATGAATTACTAAACAATATCACCTTGGATATCTTTTTATCTCTATCTATCTAAATCAACATTTGCACACAAAGCATCACTAATCCTATGAATTTCTAACTGTTGAGTTTGTGTACAATCAGGCACAAGTTGTCCATGTTGATGGCAACCTGGAGGAAGTCGATTCAGGCATGGTCCGGAGGTTGACATCGACAGGCAACATACGGAATTCAATGTCGAGCTCCCTGAAGATTTTGATCATCTCTTCGACCAAACAGGCCCTTCTTGCCCACCTCTCTCCCATGTTTTGATGATTCATGCGGTGCTGTGACCACACTGCGAATTGCAACTTGTTCATGTCTATGACATCCTTTATTACAACCATTGGGTTTGGGTACCAGTGTTCCTTCTTTCCCTCAATGCATCTATCAGGTGAGAAGCAGAAAACAAACACCATTGTCATTTGAACATCAAGCTGTACTACACACACAAAAGCTATATATCATGCAGTCGTGTCTTTTATTGCTCAATAAAAAAAAAATGGTAAAGGTGGGATTAGACCCACCCATCATTTGATAAGGTAATATGTTCATCTGGTGGGTCATCCTAGGACCCTGCTCGATACCCATTCAGATTACCCTATCTGATGGCTTAGAACGGATAATTACAGCCAATCGCATTTAAAGAGGGCAATATCAGACCAGTAGGATAACTAGATGGGATGCTTCTGGGCGCATTCATGATAGACCACCATTATAGTGGTTCTGATCCAACAAAATATGGGCCCACATATACACGTAGAAGACTGAGCAAATGAAAAGATCAGATGATGTATGATGTCCTCCTTAGTAGGTTGTAAAAAGAAAACCAGAAACACAAAATTAGAGATTTTAGCATATGGTGCAAAGCATCTTACTTAATTAGTCTCTCTCTCATGAGGCTGATCTTTTCTACTGAAGTCGAGACATGAACACAAAAATCAATTGCTTCTCCCATATCTGGACTTCTATAGTAATTGCTAATAGGTTGAGTAGAGAGTACACTGTTTGGATAAATGATCTTCTGGTTGTCGTATCTTAAGAACACTGTTGTTAGGATGTTCATCTCTTCTACTATCATCTGGAATTTGCACATGTACATAGATGTCAAGGTCCTGTAACTTTCCTAAAGGAAAAATCTTCAAATAATTATTTGTCAAAGTTTTGTCGACTTTCTACCTGTACCCCATCAATTTCACAGCGATCACCTACATCGTAGGGATGCATCACAAATAAGAAGATGATCGCTTCAAAGATTGTTTTGCAGGTGTTCCCAAAGATGAAAACAACTAGCAAGAGCTGAGAGCTAATCACTACCAGTAGTTGCGTGGTAGCAATTTCTAGAATAAGAAGCGAGATAACCAATATAATGATGCCCACGACGATGTTTACCATCTGGTGGAGCTTGTTTACTGCTGTTTTTGTGTCATTTAGTGTCAATGATAGAGCTCTCCTTTCCCTGAATGAGTTGACCTGTGAACATCGAAGTGCCATATTAGATGTAATAAACTAATGCAAGAACTGTCAGAAGTGTTCTTTTTTTAACTGAGGACTCTGCTTTCATTTTTCATTACAGGTTTAATACTCAGCAGATTAGTAGTCTTCGAGACTGTTCTTGGTTGTCAATATTTGATCCATGCACTCATCCCATCGCTTTGATCATGGGGCCTGGCCCACCACAATTCTCCAATAGGAGTTCATGGATGGACTGCTGGCCTTAAATGTATTTCACCTAAATATTGTTCTGTGTTTGTATGGAGTCATTAGGCCCATGAACTGCGAAGGGGAGATTCAAAACTAAATTCATTGCTTCTTTCCAAAAGAAAGAAAAAATCATTACCACCCAGTCCTTGAGAGCAGTTTTATTGACTCGATTGCTTTCACTTGCTCCTTCAAAGAGACCCATAGTCTTCACAGCTTCATCTTCTCTCATGAAGCGCATGAGATCTACCAAGTGAATATACCTGCGAATTTCAGGTATGTTATCATCATCAGCTCTGTGGAAGGAGGGTAACACAATGTAATTATTGAGAGGGGCGAGATTTTCACAACTAGGCGCACAGTGCCTTTAACTTGGAAGCAAAAGTATGAGGTAAAACCAAAACTCTTCCACTTTCACTTCAATTCATTGAATATAAGTGTATCAAGGATGTGTTATATTCTCAGTTTCCCACTGAGACCTTATATACTTAGGTGCCTTTTGCAAGTCTAACTTTTTGGGTCCATTATACTTAAAACTGATTCAAACAGATGTTTGAGTTCTCTAGACTATTTGAGAAGAGTTATGTGAATGTCTGATTGAATCAACGTTAAGACCTTTTGCCTCGTTTGGAAAAAAGTAACAAAAGACAACTTTTTCAAATAGAGACATGAATGTCTAAAACAGTCAGACATTTCGTTCTTTTTTTTCCTACAAATTTTCCTGTACTATTCGAACTATATGATAACTTTGCCATAAAACTTTACTATATTGTCAAGTTTGCTTTTTTAATTGACTCAGACATACTAACCAGTCTATCTGTAAAAGGGGATTGAAACAACTCTTATTTCAAACGGATCAAATTGAATAAGCTCTATTTCAATTCAAATAGATCAGCCTTACCAAATAGGCCTTTAGTCTACATTATTTACTATTCCCACTTGGAACATTTTGATCCAGGATCCAGGGACTGCCATCATTGCCAACAACTGGAGTCGTGTAACTCCTAATTGTCTAAGATTCCAAAATCCCTCTTCCTAACAAACCACTAGGTGAGACCCATATGCCACCACCAGTGAAATTAATCATGTTTCTGATTATCTCATTCTACCAAAATATATGATCCAATTGCAAACTGCAATTAGAAGCACATTCAAATGTAGGAGGAACCAACTGATCAAACAACAAAGCAAAAAACTTCCATAGATACAAGAACAGAGGATCCAACTTACTTAAAACGAAATTAGTATTAGTGAGGAGATAGAAACTAATACTTACTTGGATCCATGCTTAGCTACATTAGTGAAGATTCTCTTTGCTGCAGCCTTGGCCTCATACTCACTTTCAATCTGCACTGCTGAGTCATCCTCGGCAGCCTTGTTGGATATGTGTTCATCAAGCGTAGACAGACTCCCTCTCCTGACTATTCTCATGAGCCGCTTCATGTTCCAAGCTGAGATGTTCTTCTGGTTAAGCTTATGAAGATGGTTGATGGTTATCCCTTCATCCAGCTGCTTAGAACCAGCCCCAGAAAGCTTGAAGCTCTTTCCAATCACTTCGTTCTTTTGATATCCCCCACTGCCAATTGCCTGCATGCTCTTGCCGGGGAATGCCGCTGCTTTGAGGTTGGGTGGAATCTTGGCACCCGCATTCTGAAGCCTCTGAATCTCAGCCATGAGCCTCCCTTCCTCTTCCTTGGTATTTTGAATTTCAACCAGTGGCGGGCCTGAGAGAGTCTCAATTACATATTGATTAAACAATGAGTCTTGAATCCGATCAAAGTAGGTACTCACATGGAATGAGGAGGCTAGGACCTTGACAAGAATTGTCTTAACAAGCCATAGCAGTGTTCCAACCAGAAGACAGATTAGGATCTTGGTTATATAAGGCAATACCTTGCTTTTGATCTGCCCTTCATCCTTCTCATTAAAAATGATAGTCCAAGTGATCAAGACCAGACCCAGCCACAGACAGTTCTGGACTACATTTCTCAGGGCATATACAAAATACAAGACCCGTTTGCGTAGAAGGAAGTTGCGCTCGATGAAGAAGACAATGATCCTTATCCCCCAGCCTGACACCAACCGGCCGCTTATCAGAACCAAAACCAAGACCTCCCACCTCCAGAGTGACAGATTCCAAACCTCGATTTCATTCAAGAAACGGATTTGAAGAGTGCAGATGAAGGTGACCAAGATGGCAATGAAACTGAGCCATTCCAGAATGGTGAGTGCACGTAGCTTTCCTTTCTTGAATTCACTAGGGAGGTCCTCATCAAGGAAGGGATCGTCGTCATCATCATCCTTCCCCAGCATACCTGATTTTAAGGATTTTGACAAATTTATCCCTGAATGATGCAAATTATCTTCAGTAAGAGGTGGGTCAATCAGCCTTGACTTTGTCTTGCTCCGCATTAGGCTCGAGTATTGTTTGAAGGATGAATTCGCTGAGCATTTCAGGACCTCCCCTGCATCTGGGTATTTGTTTTTGTTGTTGTTATCCTCATCCCATAAGCTCCTTGAGCGCCTCCTGATGTTTTCTGGGTTATTTTCATTGTGGTGCAAGGATGGGGCTTGGAATGAGACCCTGAGTTCCTTCGACGTGATGGGTTGCTGCTCTTTTGGATCTTCATTTACAGGAGGCAGCTGATCCATCAGAGCCGCCTCCAGTTCCAATTCCACATTGCCTGATGTTTTACCTACCGCCTCTTTTTCCTGGAATTGTGCAATGAGCTTTGGGATGTCACCATTGAAAGACTGTTGCTGGAAAAAGAATTCCTCATCTGTATCAGTTTGCTGCTGCTGCTGCTTCTGCTGCTGCTGTGCCATTTCCATCATTCAAGAAATCATAACTTCCTTTCGATATCTTGCTATTGGGTTCTATGGAAAGCTCGATGTCTCTGCTGCCACCATTGCTGCCGTCGATCTTCACTACCACCTCTCTCCTGTCACTGTCAGGATGAATGGATTTCGGGGCATCTTGTTCATCGTCAAATAGGATCAGTTGTGCTTCCTGCTCACCTCCTGATTTTCTACCTACATTCTTGTGAGAACTATTTCTCTTGAACGATTTTCTCAGAGAATCCATGGCCAATAGGCCCAGTACCCTGTTTTATGAATCAGAGACTATGAACAGACAAGCACATGGAATCAGTTGCCATATCCATCCTGGTCACTGATCCTTTTGCTTTACTTAGATGCTCTTCAATAATTGGAAGATTCCTGCCCACATACCACCATTAAAATGGCTAAAAGGAAGACCAACAAGACCTGAAAAAGCAGTGAACCTGGCAAAAGCCATTTATTTTCACATAAGTTATAGTTGAATAGAGAAGGAGATGATTTAAATAAAAAAAAAATAAAAAAAATAAAAAAACTAACGTGGGATATGAGATATCCAAGTTCTAAAGATGCTATTCACATAAGAAAAAGAAAAATAAAAATACAAGAAAAGAAGACACAGATAGAGAGCACCCATTAAAATAAAAGAAGAAAAGAATTCCCACCTGAGTTTTTGATACAGAATTCAAAGTTTCTGCAGAGATACCTATTCTCCCATAAACAAAAACAAGGACACACCTATTCAAGAGCACCCATTAAAAGAGATTAATACAAAACATAGAAAAAAAGAAAAGAAAAAAAAAAAAACGAAAAGAAAAGAATGCATGACCATGATATTTAGTGCTTTAAAGGTTGACAATTATGAAGAAAATGAAATACCTGTCTGTACCTGGGATTTTGATCTGGGTTTCTTTTCCTGTAGATATTCTACGAGACACCTATCCAAAGGAAGCCATTGGAAGCATAAGAAAAGAGGGAGTGCAGAAACATAGAATCCATGGAAAAGCCATTTTTCATGCATCAAGGTTGCATGGAGACAGAATCTGAGGTACCCACCTGATTTCTATAAATAATTATCTGTTGTTATTTGATGATTATGTTCCTCTTCTCTTGGTGCCATTGAAAGATCATGAAAACAGGAAAAGAATTAGGGAAGAACAAAAAAAAAAAAAAAAAATCACTGCAAGAGAAATCAGGTGGCCGAGAATGTTGGAGATGGGAGGTGGTGAAGCTAGGCTCTCTTATAGCCAGCCAGCTTTTCAAATTCAGATATGATAACCTTTCATTTTGTGTTATAACTACAACGGTGCCACTTTGCATTTTATTTGTTGGATTAATGGGGTGCAACCCATGTGGGCTGGGTTGGGTATTGGCTTCACCAAAGATGGACATAACTTGTATATGCCAACCTGGATGAAACTTGAATAGACCTTAGTTGAACCAGATCCGAATTGTAAATTTCATATCTTAGTACAAGAGGCCATCAAATAATCTCTCCTTTAATGGAAGAAATACCCGGCCATCACCCTAATATATCAAATCACAAGGGCTTCATCAACATCACCACCTTACATCCATTTACCAACCTCTTTAATAGTCTTTTGTTGGAATCCATTTTAGTACGAGTTTCTAGAAATTCAATTGCATGCAAACAAATGAGCCGTCTCGTAGGATTGATTTGGGTCGGGTTGGGTTGGATACCCAAATTTTCAGTTTCAATTTGCTTTGTAAAGGATGATAGAATTTTAATAAATATGTGTACTTTGTATAGTAATAGTATAAGTAAAATGCATTGTACAATGCATGCTTTTTTATGCCATTCACCCCACGTATGTGGGCCTAACTATTCGGTAATTTAACCCTCCCAAACCGATTTGACTCCTATCAGAACTGAATCCGATACCGGTTTGATCTAAAAGAAAAGGGGGGGAAATGAGGGAACACACAAATAATAAATAAAAAGACAATGAGGTAAACTTCGAGGCCCTTAAACACGAATTAAAAGGTGTTAGATGAGTCAACAAGAAGGGTTTGCTCAGTTGTTTGGCAACCCCGCTTTTCACCGGGTTCTCCACTCCAGGAATCAATGCCTGGGTATTCCACTTTTCCATGGGTGCGGGCTTCCTTCCTACTTGTGTGGGCTGTCCTTGAGTTCTCTTGGGTCTCAAACCCCCAGGGTAATAAAAAAAGATATTAGATGAACCTATTTTTGTTGACCAATAATCTATGATGATGGCATCCCCTCCCCTCCCCTCAATTACATCCAAAGAAGTGGGTCCTACAGGCTATCCCAGAGCAGGAAATGCCCTATTATACAATATACAAATACATGTTTATAAATCCATCCCAGCCTAACTTGAACCCCAGTGCCCAAATTTCAAATTTTGATTGCATCAGCCCATGAGGCACACACTAGATGGAAGAACATTTCACAAAATTGAAGCTATTTTAAACTAAACTGCCCATTTGATTACCATTAATTGAGCAATTAAAGAAGCCTAGCTTTGCGGATTGTACCATACACAATAGGGTCTGGTACATGATTTTGGTGTCCAGACATAGTAGATTGGATTTGGCTGTGCATTTAGATCTTTGGGATGTGATGCTAACCCTTGACCTTTGCATGCTTGAAGGCCTGACATGGCCAGGTATACCTAGCACAAAGATATTATAGCCTGACGTTTAACTAAAATAACAAGGGTTTGGATGATCAAGAAGGGTCCAGAGCAGCCCACAAACACAAATGCTTGTTCAAATCCTAGCCAGTGAACAAAAGTGCTTGAGTGCCCAAAATTTGCATGATCAATAGAATGGCTTACAAAACTCAAATGAGCACCAAATTTGGGACGGTACTTGTTCAAGAGACTCTTTTGATACCCCACCACTGTATAGGGGCAGATTTAAAACACCATCTATCTAAATTTCGGCTCCCAGCCATGTCTTTCTGAAACCAGTTGCCTTCATCCCCCTTACCCTGACCTTAATTCATCCTCTGGCATTTCTCAACACATGGACCCCCAAGTGCAAGCCAAACAGCTTGAGGACAGGGACACACATGACATCCGATTACAGCATTTCCACATTGAGGAGCTCCCACCTCAACCTCCTGAACCTGAATAGACCTTTCTTATTTAGAGAATTTTTATAATTTTTCACATTTGTTGTTCAAAGTGAACCTACAATCATACATGCTCAAGTTTCAGCTCAAAAGGAGTGGGTCCCACAACACGTATGAGCACTATGACAGAAACACGATTAACACCATGTCAGTGCCTAGTCATGTTTTCATTATGTGCTCAATGATATGGTGGGACCCACTCCTTTTTTTTTTATACCAAACTGTATGGGTATAGCAGTGTAGGGGATGAGATTCATCTTGAACAGTCTATATGTGGACCTCATGATGGAGTTAAAAAAATTGTTACAAGGTTGCCATGTAATAACTGTGATGGGAGGATCCAGAATTTCAGATTTGTCGAGTTTGGAACCGACTCCCTCAGTAATATCCAACATGCTTTCCTTGAGTCGATGAAGTGGAACCCACAGTTGGGCCCACATAATGAAAATTTGAGCCAGCCCAATATCATTTTAATGGAATGGATCCAAATTTTATTCCAAAATGAGTTGGCCCCACCATAAGATTGAGAATAATATTATTTATAGCATAATAAACACAATCTTATACGGAGATGAACGCATTTCTAGTAATGAATGCGTTTCTAGTAAACTTTGAGGACATCCAAAGAATAGGGAGGGTGAAACATTTTGAATGGCTCGGATTTTCATTAGGTGGGCTCCACTCCTTCCACTTATGGGAAGCGTGTGGGAGATCACTCAGAGGATCCAGATTGTTCTTCACTTGCAGTTGCAGCCCATTTCATCAGAAAAGCCATCCATGAAGACACATCAGATACAACCACTGATCAATGAATGGCCCATTGCTTGCTCAGGCCACAACCCAAAACAATCTCTACTCACTATGGCCGAGTAGAAAGCTTGGTTTTGCAGCCCCCTCGGCCGAACAAGGTAGCAGATCTATTAGCAAAACTATATCTACTTACAGTCTTCTCCTCTATTTGGCTGACATATTTGCACAACATTAGCCCGCGTGTACCCAACAGGAGCAGCAGATGAGGAGAACAGCTGCAATTGGAAACAGCTCCTGAATGTTTTGATACTATGCTTTTGTTTTACTACTAGTTAATAAAATCCTACCTCTAGTCAAGAAAAGAAAATTTCAGCTGGTTAGGAACAGGTGTGTGACTGTGTGGGTTTTAAGCCCAGAAAATTTGAGCCGTGCTACAGAGCCCGGATTTTGTTCCGGGCTCTGTAGACTTTTTGAGAAAATTTTTACTTCATGGAGGACCTACAATGAATCTAACCCTTATGATTTTCACGAGTCTATTATTTCATGTGAAAACCTATGTGAGTCTAGAATACAAGGATGTCTGTGGATGGGACTCCCACTCTCACCATACCGCATAGGGGCCGATCCATGGTGGGGTTGGTTTAGGAAGTCAGTCCCCTCGGCCACGCCTCTAAGCCAAGTTAGGGAGGAAAAAAAAAAAAAAAAACCCTACATGAGGCACATGTGCGCAATGGATGTTTGCCCAAATCAGTCCACCTTTTATCTTAAACCCCTTCATATGTTCCACCTTTTGATAGGGAAGGGTTTTGGGGTGGATATTCCTGTGCATCCGTCCCTCACTGTAACGGTGAGGGACAGACTTAATGGGGCCCACTTAGGGACCCACTAATCATGAGATTTGTCGGGGATGGGAAGAAACACCTTGGATGAAACCATATATCAAATTTGGAGTTAATCCCATGCCTCTAATCCCTTTATTTGTAGCGCACAAATTTAATGACTTCACATTAAAAGAAAAAATTTGACCCTCTATCCAACGGTCAAATCCATTTGGATAGGTGAAAATTCAATGGGTCTAATGTACTTAAAGGGGTTTCATGTGTGTGGATGGTTCGGATTTGTTATAAGATCAACCCTACTATATTGTCCCTCACCAAAATATGGTGAAGGATGGATGCACATGAATATTTTTTCCCATTTACAGGCCGTTCACATTCACCTAGCACTTACCATGGACAGACATCAATTCTCCTGCTTTATTTATAGGGAAAAGAACGTTTCAGCTTACCACATAAGACAGGATGTGCTCAACATGGTACAAGGTTGGGCCAGTGTAAAACTTATCCAACTATCCACGCCCAGCCTGTTTAATTATGAGGCCTATAGTTTGCCCAACTCCAGACCACTGGGATGGAAATGAGTTCAGACCCAGACCATTTTCTACAATATTTCGCCAGGCTGTGGCTTCAGGAGTATATAGGTGCAGGACCAGTCCATTTAACTACAAGCCCAAGGCCAACACACTCATGGTCGAGTAGGGTTGGCACCTTAACTCTCATGTACATGCCCAGGGACCGATCACTGGGTCCTCAAGTGAAAGTATCACCTCCTAAACCAGTAGCCCAATATATATATACATCGGACTTAATGTAGCTCACAGCCCTGAAAACACTAACCAAACCAAGTCCAATCTGAGCAGCGCTCGCCCTAAATTGATGTGAACAGATTTAGCCTGATTTTTAGAATTGAATAATTACCTTGTTCAGTCAAATGTACAAAATGACGAGAAGGAACCTAAAGGTGTAGTGGATCATATGCTCACTCCCTGATTTCTGGAGAAGATTGAAGACAGTGAAAAGGGATTGATCATAGGCGAGCCCCATTTGTGAAACCGACTACCAAACCAACAAGTGCTTCTCAGAATCTGACTGACTGGGCGTAACACCTGAGAAGTGTAAGCCCTCACCACATCATCACTTGAATAATTCAAAAAGGAAGAGATAATGAAAGAGTGAATAATCAACTTATTGAGAAAAAACAAAATAACTCGATCAGTAATGCTGGCACCAAATGAGTTCTTCACTATGTTACATCACATCGACATATGCCAAAGAATCACTAGATCGACAGAAAGGCAAAAAGAGAAGGGTGAGAAAACAATCAAAATTAACCTTGGCCACCTGAACAAAAACACTGTACAGTGCCGATACAAGTACAATGTAGGAAGGGAAGTGGGTCATGAGTCGTGGCGAGAGATGTATGTTCATATACACAAGCAAGCAGCATTCTTCTTCCTTCTTCAATGATTGCGTCGGAGGACAGAGAGGAACCCACCTGATGACTTCTTGTGCCGATCCTCTCCCTCATCTCCAACCTATTACATTTCTTATCAGAGGAAATTTCTAGTTGTAGTAAAATAAGAGGCTAGCTAATTCAGTCATGTTCTAACCTCCTTGGCAATAGTCTGCAGGATCTCTATAATTTCACAAAAGTCCGGTCTAAGCGTAGGATCTTGTTGCCAGCATCTTTCTAGCAGCTCTGAAAGCTTTGGATGAGTATTGTTTGGAATTGTAGGTCGCAAACCCTGTAGATCACAAAAATAAGAATCATGTTCAAATTGACATTACAACGAGCTGCTATCATCCTTGCAACTCTAAAATAGTTACTCTCGTAGTGCATAGTCCCCACTTTGCATTTTGAGAATCACAGCACTGAAAATCATGCAAACCCTCCAGACAATTGATATATCTGCGCGTGCACACATGGACTTCACTTCCCGTACCAGAAATAACTGCAAACCATTCCTATAAAACTATCATATTTTTCCAAAGATCAAAGAAAATCAGAAGTTTGTACGATGAATCTTCCACTCAAGAGGACATCTATGGAACCCAAGGTCCAATTCTCTCCAAGTCAGGGAGAACTAATGCAGCCAAATCCATGACCCATGGGTCGACCAGGCCTCATTACGTCAGCCCTTAGACCCAATAGTACTAGCCAATGTACCGTGAGAGTTTAAGTTAATTAGGGGTCTGAATTATGAACTCTGAGTCAATTAAGAGTTTCTTCGTTAAGATTTTATTTGATTTGGATTGTTTAGCAAGTTTCCGATTTTAAGAGAGAATTTAGGAGGTGTAGTTGGAATGGGAATCCCAACCTAGGAAGGAACATCCCATCCCAAACCTATAAATATGTACATAGCCCTTCGGGCATGCTCACCTTTCATACTTCAATAAAGAATTTTGGTTTCTGTGATTATGGTTACTCGTGCGTGTGGAATCCTTTGGCCATTCGGCCAAACCTATTTGGAGCTTGGCCTATCTCGGGGAATCCATTTAAGGATTTGGCCAACCCTATCCCAGGAGCATGGCCTATTTCGTTCGCAGATCTGGGCCACATTAGAACCCCTAGTCGGGTCAATCAAAAGCATTTTCAAAGTCTTGTGTTTGACACCAACCTTCGTTGGCCACCTCCCATAGTTTTACTCAATGCATGTGGATAGGACGTTTTGCATGCCTCTGGGGATTAGTTCTCGGTTGTCCAGAATCGAGTGTCCCTCAAGCTCAGGGCCACAGACTCCTGGGCAAGAGATACCCTGGGTTATCAAAAAAAAGAAAAAGAAAAAAGTCAAGCTTATAAACAACCCCTAGGTTTCTTACACTCGTACCTTACGACAACAATGAGCACCTTTGACAAAAGAATTTTTGATGATCTAAGATTACCATAGAAGGGAATTTATGCAACCATTTTGCGAGGCATTTTCTCTCATTTTTTTTAACACTCCCAATAAGGCCTATTGGATGAAAGTCCCTAATGTCAAAGCACCCACTTTCTTAGGAACAAGTACTAAAAAGGAAGCTCCCATATCTCTATATAATCAACCTATCATGTGAAATTCATGACATCAACTTTTACCACATCCGAGAATTTTGGTTGAAAGCAATTGGAAACCCATCCGGGCCCACGAACAATCACCCTCCAAAATGAAGATAGCTTCCTTTGCCTTTCTCTTCAATGAAAGTTACTTCCAAAATCTCAGCAATTCCAAGGCTCAGAGAGTCAAAATGGAGGACATCTAACGTAGGACACAACACATCCTCATTAGTGAACATAGGCACTGTAAAAATCTGCTGCTTCTCATTCTATGCAAGATTGTTCTTCCCGTGGGACCACTCCAGCCTTCAAAAATCGGATGTGTTTTGCTCTTCTTTTAACATTGGGAATAGCAGTAATAGGATTTGAACATTATTAGATTTTTCACATATTGTTACCCAAATTTAGGGGTAAAATTACTTTCTACATTATAAGGGTATTTTGGCCTTTCCATACTGAAATCAACTCTATTACAGAACAACATATCACGGTTGCAGAATTATGATTCATGCAGAATCTGTTCATTCAGAAGACATTTGCTACAGCCCCATTGTTCAGACTCATTATTAACCATTTTCTGATCTCTTATTGTGATATTTCTAAATGGCTAAAAATTCCCTCGAAAAGCATATATGAGGTAGAAATTTTCCAGAGTCAGCTTGACTGTCAAAAAAAAAAAAAAAAAAAAAAAAAAAAAAAGAAGTGGAGAAAAATTCCACTAACAAAGGAGACTTCTCTAAGGTTCAATCTCAGCTTTGCCCTAGATACTTAGCATCACGTGCTTTCTAGGGTTCAAACATAAAACCAAGAAAAAGATGAAGATTCATAAATGATTTGATTTAAAATGACTTTGAAGAAAACAATGAAAGTGATGCTCACCTTCTGAACCACACCAACAGCTGCTTGTAGTGGGGTTAAGTACTCATAAGGAAGCTGGGAAGCAACAAACCAAACATGGCAAAAGGTGGTTAATCTCACAACAACATAAGAAAGAAAAGAAAAGAAGAAAGAAAGAAAGAAGACAACAACAATCTAGCTAGGAAGAAAAGGACTAAGATTAAGATAAAGTTTCCAGAAAATGTTGTTAGTCACACCTTTCCAGTGAGCAGCTCCCATAGCACAATTCCAAAACTGAAAACATCGGCTTTATGATCATACGGCTTGTGTTCTATGACCTTCAGACCATAATAATAATTATAAAAAATGTCCGCAAAGAGCAAAGTTGAATTGAAAGTTGGTTTATAACAATTAAAGGGGGAAAAGGGACATAAAACAAGATTAATATGATTAAAAGTTCAGTGGGCCTACAAACAAAAAGAAAGAGTCAGTCATCATATTCTATGCCCAGAAAATAAACTGTTCCAAACCCCTCTGTTTAAAAAAGACAAACTATGTGGAAAGCAGCAGTCTACATCATTCAGCATTTTACATTCTGAGCATGGAACTTACGAACTAATTGGTCTCTTCATATCATTAACTTTCTGTGCTAAATAGCAGAATATCTGAGGATCCATTAGAATTTACAAACTAAATGGAATTTCATATATTCATTCTGGCCCCCACCCACCAAAAAGAAAAAAAAAAACAGAAAAAAAAAAAAAAACCAACTACAGGGAGCGGGCCGACCATAATGACAGTCTCCATTCAAGTCTTTGTTTTCTAAGTTCTACAAGGTTTTCGTCCAAAAATATTCTTTGGCTGTCTAGTTTTGCATTGTTGGGGGAAAGTTGACTGAAACATAGATTTTAGAAATTTGAGCCGGAATCAGTTGAGCATGTTGATCTGTCGGGTACCATTGACAATGTTGTTATTTGCATGGGAGAAGATAGGAGGGTTTGGAAGAGGATCCTTTTGCCATTTGAAAGAGAAATATTTCTGCAAAGCACTTTTTTTTTTTTTTTTTTTTTTCAGTTGCTGCTCTTATCTCTGGGGTGGGAATTAGGTAGGAAGTGCTTGCAACTGTGCACTCCTATGGGTGGAGGCTTGCTGTTGATCCACGGCAAGGAAATTTTGACCAAAGAGAAATATCATTTCTCTCCAACTTTCAGGCATTTGATGAGTCGACAGATTGCCTGTTTTAGTGAATGAGCTTTTCCTCGATGGATTTAGCTCTTTGAGATTCAATGGGTAGCCCATGTTTTTAAAAATCAACCAAACTCGGCCACTAATAAGTAGAATATGATCTTCCGCATGCACATACATATAGGACATGGAGTCCTACGCATACTAGTTGAGAATAAGGGTCAAATCTCAGAACTAAGAAAATAAAAAATGGCAGTTTAGCCATTTCTTTGTTTAGATGCAGTGTGAGAGGTTGTCAGAGAAGTTGTGGGGCGCCTACTAAATATGACAACTAATTTTATTGCAAGATCCAAGAAATGAGGGATCAACGTTTGTTCATTCAAAAAATTGCTTCTGGGTCTTTCCATTTTACGATACTTTCTCCTCAATCCTTCCATTTCTTGCTCCACTGATTTCACAGGATGTTACAGTTTCAAGATCAATGAGATCTGTGGTTAGGCCTTAGGGTACTTTAAAAACTTTAGTTTTTTAATTTTTTTTTTTTAAATTTTTAGTCGAATCGGTATCATTTGCTTGATATCACAAAACACTACCTCAGGAGCCATCCAACGATATGTTCCAGTTTCTGCAGTCATTACTCCAGATTGAGCTTGCACCCTAGCAACCCCAAAATCAGCAACCTTGACAACCTGCAGTACAAGATTCAGGGTATCTCACAAGCATGAAAATGATGGAAACATAAGCCATGAAAATTTCCAACTAGAAACCATTCATGCTCAACTGAGATAACTATTTTTTTCTTAAAATCTAAGTTATATGAGTATGGTAGGTGCAAAAGAATCTAACATCAGTATAAGATGCCTGATTAGGTAAATCTAAAAACACGGGATACATGGATCAGCAAAAAATTTAGATAAAATCAAATAAATATTCATTTTAAATAAAAATAACATGAAAAAATAACATCAATAAAATAATGCATAAATCTTTAAGGCAAAAAAAAGAAAAGAAGTAATGATCATTTATAATCATACTTAGATTCAGATTCCAAAAGAATTAAAACGGGTAATAATATTTCATCAATGTAAAAGAATGTTTAAATTAGCATTCAAAGAATCTGACATGGTGTTGTGTTGGATACATGTCGGACATGGGCAGATGGTCATTCCGTGTAACATAGCTGGGAATCATCAGTTGGCACTTGCACACTCGTTGAGTTTCTCAATAAAAATGTTCCCGCATTATTTGTAAATAGCACCAAATCATGTAGCAGTTGGTCCTCACAGCATATACATAAATACAATCCATGATGACATAATAGTGTACAATTCCATCCATAATTATTCTCCTGGGTGATACCCATGTAAGAAAGTCTTTTGGGGCCCACTTTTGATCCACCATTCCTGGTTGAATTGCTGCAAGTCCCAATTTGAGCCCCTTTTTTGTGGGGGTGGGGGTTTCAGATTAGGTGCACCCATATTCATAAATGGCCCTTCACATCCCCTATACCCCACATACCCTGCGGGACTAACAAGGATCTTCCCCACAAATCACATGGGCGAGATTGCGCAGTGATCATTATAGAATGTACATCTTATGGTATAGACATCCAACCGTGACATTGATTCCAGAGTTGCTTTTAAATCTATCAATTAGCCAATTACTGGAGAAACAATCAAATGCAACAATCACATGATGTCACCGAAAACTGCACGTCCCAGAAAGAGAGGGACAAGAAATGGTGGAAGAGAGAGGGAAAAGGGGTTTCAGTAGCTGGGTTTCTAAAGTTAAAATATCATATCTGTATATACATGTATGTAATACTGACAACTCTTACCTAAATCGGGCACATGAGTCAATTTGGGTACCCGAAGCCCAAAATAAAACCCAGCCTGAATTCCTCAGATTCAATACATGAGCCTGAGCCAGAGCTCGAACCTGAAAAAGTCCTACCCTGAATTGCATTCCATGGGGGCCGGGACATGCAATCTTGGGCTTTAACCGGCCCAAGTTGAATGCCTAAGTACGGCCATAAATTAAAGTGATGGGCATCCAACTAGAATAATGAATAATTCCTCCCTTCACCAACCAGATTTAGCTAATCCATCTGCTTCCTAATTATCATCACTTAGGAGTATGATGGAAGGGGTGCCAAACTTCTTAATAGAAATTTAATATAATTTATATTATAATAAAATCCTGATGGCTCTTTGCATTTAGGAGTTTCCAGCAGCCCTACAGATCACATTCCTGGAATCACCTTTCTATAGTTACGATTCCTTGGTTTAATTGGTATATTATTCAAGACATAATTTGTTAGAATCCATTTTTATCAGTTTAATTGCTAGTCTCCAGGTTGAAACTCAACCCCTGATGTCTCAGTAAAAGAAAGGATCAACTCATCTTTATCATTCTCAGTGGTTCCCCAACCCAAATGGCCTTTAGTTTAGCACAGATCTATCCAAATCCACCTTACAGCCTTTTGATGTCAGAGGTGACTACTTCTTATAATAAATGATCACCATCCTCTGATCATCAATAGAGCCAAAAAGTCTCCATCAGGATCTGAAAAAAAAAAAAAAAAAAAACTTGAAACTATTTTTCTCTAAGATCCCATTCTATGGAAGTGGAATGAAGGAGATATTCTTGTCAGAGAACTTTACTTTTGATCAGTTACTTACCAAAGCATTTCACAGATATTATAAAAAATGGATGCAATACTAAAATTGAGTAATACAATAATTGCATACATGAACAGGGATTACCTCATTTTCATCCATAAGAAGATTAGCAGCTTTCAAGTCCCTGTGGATTATATTGTTTTGGTGCAAGTAGTTCATCCCTTTAGAGACGTCAATAGCTACTCTAATTAAAGATGGTAATTTAAAGACGCCTTTTTGCTTATGGAGAAAGTCATATACACTTCCACCAGACATAAATTCTGATGAAAAACAAAGAATAAAGTGAAGATAATCACTAAGAATATATTAGCAAAACTTAGAAACCTAGAGATGACAAAGCTTTTAAGGATCATGGCAACAGGGACTTCCAAAAGGTTGTTAAGACTTTCATACCTGTCACAATGCACAAATTTGGAGGCCTGGTGCATGCACCAATGAATTGCACAACATTCTTGTGCCGAACTTTCCTGGGATAGCAAAAGAGATTCGGAATTGGTGATAAAATTATTAACCTTGACATGAAGAAATGAACAGAAGCTTGACATAGATAAATTAACCATGATCTGTTTCCTTATGAACTTAAAAAGAAACATGACAAAATCCATGATCTGATTCTATATGAAAGAACCTAAAAGGAGAGGTAGCAGTGAAATCAATTCTCTTTCTATACTAAGGAAATTAAAGCACAAAAGTAGAGATATCCACATGAAAGACCACTGAAAATAATGCTCCCACTAGACACTGTACCATATAATCCTTTCTGTAAATTAATCTAATAGATTGTATTTAGTGATGCAAAGTGGGCCGGGCTGCCCAGGCCCAGTCCATGCCTGGCATGGGCAGGGGCTGGGGTGATGGGCATGTGGCACGGGAGACTACATTAATGGCATTAATGCCATTTACACTCCCCATGCAAAATTTAGCCATCTCCCACTCCTTTTCTTTCCCACAAAGAAAGTCTCCAGTTCCCATACTTGACCATTGACCATCGGTTCTTAAAAATTTTTAAAGGAAAGAAATAAAGCCTGTGGGCCAGCCTGGCCGGTCCATAGACAGCAGGCCTGACTCATGCCTAGGGCCGACCCCAGCCAATCTGGGCCTGGCCCGGCCCGTTAAAAAATGAGCCATGCCCGATATCTCTCTAATTGTATTAGATCAAAGTTACCCCAATTAACGGCTATGATGCCCAAATATGGATATGGATACGGACACTGATACGGGGATCAAGGATATGACTCTCACTTTGAAAATTTAGTACATGAACACGGATATGGATACGGGTGTCCTAATTTTTTCTTTGGATCACTTTTTAAATCAATGAAATTATCATTGTTTTCGTCCATTTCTAGCATTTTTTTATGGTAAGACGTAAAAATATTAAAAGCTATGATACCTAGATATAGCATCTCACCCCTTGTACCCGTGCCGACATAGTTCGATACGGATACGGGTACGAGATACGGCAAGATACGGATGGGATACGCCCCAGAAATTTAGGATACGGCTTTTTTGAATTTTATGGGAAAAAAAAGTGAAATTGGTTGAAACAACAAATTTCGTCCCAAATCTCCTAATGGCCTTCATCTGATTTTGTTATAAATTTAAAATGAACAAAAAATCATAACCCTTTTCCCCATTTCATAAGATCAAGAGAAGGAAAAAAATGGGTCTTTTGTCCTAAAAAAAGTCTTAAGGGAAGATGGAGAAGGAGAAGAAAGAAAAAGGAAAAAATAAAAGAGAAGAAACAGAGCTACTTGTGTCCTAGGGTTGCCATTGCCGTCACCTCTACTGCCGCCGCTGCTGCTCGCCGCTCACATCCGCCGCCAACGCCGCTTGCAGCTTACGGCCTCCTCTTCTCCTCTTCCTTCCTTCCTTTTATTTTTCATTTTTGTGCCTTCGTTGGAAAGAGGGAGAAGGCTAGGGAAATGTCTCCAAAATAGAGACTTTATCGAGAAACGGCCTGTTATTGAGGGGCTGGGGGGATTGGTCAGGCCTGGCCCTAGGGCAGATTTGGTTAAATGGGCTGGGCCCTAGGCATGGGGTAGGTTTCATTAAATTAGTGTAGGGCCTGGGTGAAATCTTATGAATGGGTTGGGCTGGATACAAGTTTTATTTTTAAAGTTTTCTAGCTGTTTATTTTTTAAGATTTTTTTTTCTAAATATATATTATTTTTTTATAAATATAATTTATATGCCATACCCGTATCCGTGTCCTAGCTTTTTGAAGTTAGCGTGTCGAACCCTCGTTCCCTGTGTCCGTATCCGTATCTGTGCATCATAGATTAAAAGAATTATATGAAATAATGGACTTTATAAGTAGGCTATGTTAAACTTGTTCTTTAAAAGTATTGGTGCAGTATCAGGTACCAATACAGGTGTCGTATTAGCTTGATACAGATACGTTGGGCTTGTACAAGTACCCAAGTATCTTAGATTAAGGGGATAGTCTTGCTGTAAATGTAATGCTAAAAGGGGCAGACCATCTCAAGGATCACCACCCATTCATTCCACCAAAATCCTATTCTTCAAATCTCTCTTTTAAATCTTCTTCTCATCCACTAACCCATAGAAAAGGACAAGTAGCAGCAAATATTGCACGTGTGCACAGAGAGAGATGATCCCCATATCATATGATGCCCAGATATGGGAGGAACACAGCTAGGACATGCACAGAGAGAGAGAGAGAGAGAGAGAGAGAGAGAGAGAGAGAGAGAGAGAGTTTCCAGTACGACTGTACGAGGGGTGGGTTGCAAGAAAATTCCATAATAAATAGAAGCATGCTCAACAAACCTCATGATATAGACTTCTTGAGCAAATTCTCGCTGCATATCCGCATCTACACGCTCAGGCTTGAGCACTTTAATGGCAACATCCTGACTACAATAGGTCCCTCTGTAGCTGAATCAACAAAAAGACGAAATAAGAAAAGATTTGCTGCATTTGCACTATCAAAAGCTGACGGTCAATGCAAAAAACTTACAGATCACCATATGACCCAGATGCCACTTTATTTTCAAATTTCAGAAACCTCACATCTATTTCCCAGACATCAGTCCCGTCAGTAGGGATTTTTACAAGATCTGGAACAGTTTCCTTTCTCGCTTCCAAGCGTTCATTGGTAGAAGGCAATGAATGAGGCTTCAACCATGCTTTCTTCTGCAGTACACTTCAATACATGATTCAGAAACTTGTGTTCATGCTTTTACAAAAGAAAAAATAGAAAGATACGAATAACCACAAGTTCAAATGCCAGAATAAAATAAATGTCGAGTATGTTAAGCGGTAAAATATAGTCCAATTAAGTGAAACCTGCCAACATTTCCAACTATAGTGACATGACTTTTCTTTAGTAGATCAGTGCAGTAACACATAAAAAAGAGGATGACATGAAGAAACGAAAAGATATAAGAAGAGGCCACACTGCTGATAATTCTACTATCATCTTACAAATAGTAGCATAGAAGAACATGATGCCCTAGTCCAAAATGCTTCAGCAAGATGTCAATGCTTGATGATATTTTGGTTCTATGAATAAGACAACTATTTTTACCATTAAAAAATAAAATATAATAAAATGAATAAGCAACTATTTGTACATGTTTAGAGGTAATTAGGTTAGACATTTAGATATATTTCAAAATACCAGATAGACACTCGAAGCTTCAAGACTGTAGTGTAAATTGACAATCCAGTATGACCAGTAATTCTCCCGTGCGTGTGCGCATGTTATGAATCAGTACAGTAGATCACATCTAACAAAACACAAACTCTAAAAGAAAAATTAAGAATGGATAATCTGCCTAACTAAAGTATGATACACGCTGGTATTAAACCCCAAGCTTGTCAATTCTCCAAGGACCAATCATGATCGACACCCTTCACACCAAACCCATCCATTTAGGTTAACCAAGCCCATCATTATCAGAGTTAAAACCATTACTCGTCCCAAATTCAATATGAGAATAATCGTGTGACCATGAACATTCATTATGCCAGTATTTCAATATTGATGATGGGCCATCATTATGTAAATCATCCGTAGGATTAAGGATACAAAGGTATATTTGCAATATACCCCAACTGCATCTAACCCCATGGTCCATTCTGACTTTGCATTGTACACCTTCCATCCACATCATCTAAAATTGCAAACCCCTCCAACAATCCCCCACAAGGCTTTGCCTTTTGCCTCTTCCAAGGGCAAACTTGTTGAGAAATTTTAGGGATGTGACTTGTGAGCCACATGAACCCATCCCCAACACCACATTTTCATTGATTGTACCTAAGAAGTCCATATGGGCTTGATCTCCTTAAATCTATTCAAATGTTTATAAATTAAGTCCATAAGAAAATTTTCAAGGATCAATGCTATATGGTCTAGGCCCATGATCCCCCTACAGTCAAACACTTGGACTTGATCCGAATTCCGAAGGCTCATATTGCATTTCAGCCTCCCTTGGATCATTGTGACACTTGGTCACCATCATCTCCTTTAGGGGGTCCAACTCTCCCATCATTCATCTAAGATCGAAAATGTCAATCACCAAATGGGCCTAGATGCTCTAGCCCTTCAGTAGAAAAGATGCGGCTCTATGCCCCTACATAGGACCGGCTCTCCCATACCTTCTAGGATAGCTATGCGTGTGATGGATCCAATGGGCACCCTTACTTTAAGCTAGTCATTGGACAGAGAGCCCATGTAATGAATCCCATGATCTCCATCAATTTCAAAGCCTGCCTTGATCTTCACCCATCAAAGCACACGATTATGCCTATAAATTTTGCTCCAGCCCTACTGTTATAACAACCCAAAAAATAAATAATTCCAAGAGTATTGCAATGGCAATATAATTCGCCAATTAGTGCTTTAATTCCATCTTAAGAAAATCCAAGAAAATTCAGAGAGAGAAGGCAGACAAAAAGATGAGCTGATCTAACCCACGAATGTCACTTAATCTAGTCAATCACAATCCCCATAAAAGATCAAACTCAACAACAAGTGATAAACATTCGGACTTATGCCAAAAGCGGGCCTTGATCATTCTTGGTTAACACTTCCAATGTTCCAACCCCAATATAGTCCACAATCCATATCTCCTGAGAGCCTGAGCTCACAAGTTTATTTCTGTGTGCCTAGGAGAGTGGGGCCAGCAGCAACTGGTTGGGGTTGGGTTTGGATTTCAGATCCAACAGATCTATCATGATCGAGATATGGCCCCCCATAAAGGCCAAAACCCCATTGGTCTCAAATCCAATTGGTGGGTCCAATCAGTACAAGGTTGATGCATGAGCAGAGGGCCTGGATCTGACAGATCATGCGATCAATCAGGCCCTCACTTGGATCAATTCAATCGAGCTCAAGGCGTTTGGACCTATCTCAATCAAGAATAATAGCTCAAATCTAGTTATGGATGGTCAAAATGGATTGACAAAGGGTCTCCAATTTAAAAATAAATTGTTCAAATTTAATGGAGATTCAAATCCGTTTCTTAATAGGAAGTTAGGAACAATAGTCCATCTATTCAAGCTCAAAGGTGTCCAATTGAGCCAAACAACCCTGCTAAAACTGAACTCCATTTTAGCAGACTTGGGCCCAATAGAACTCGACCCAAATCAAGCCAGGCACAGTAAAACCAGCCTGCAGTCTCGTCCTTCAAACCTCGGGACCGGATGGGTGCATGTGGTTGGCCCAAGGTTTAAAAATTGGACTCGGGACCCGACTCCGCCATGGCTTAGTCCGAGTCGACTCAGGTGAGTCCCAATTTCCAATAAAATTGTTCGAGGGTCAAGTCCTAATTCACATTATTTGAGTCCAAATCCCATAGGACCCGACTCGGTAGATTTTTTAAACCATGGGTTGGCCCCACAGGACTAGCAAGTGGGGTCTGCACCCCCTAGAGATAAGAATGTCCAAGGCATCCCTTATGAATGGATATTTCCATTTTTCCTTTGTTCTGAATTTTTTAAGGAGTATCTTTCCCTATTTGAGCTGAATCATATTTCTGTGACTAAGAAGTTGACAAGGATAAGGGACTCCTAAATTTAGGAATTTGTCATGGGGAAGATATGGATTGATTGATATGTTTGTTTCCAAGGAAATCTCTCATGGGCAACCAATGGGGGACCACAACCTAGAAAATCTCAATTCCAAAGGCGTCTCCAAGAAACCACATCTTCCCTATATTTTGTTTCTATCAGCTATTGATGATTTCTTTCTTTCTTTTATGTATGTAACAACTCTTTATGATTAAGATTTCCCATTGATTATAGATTGGAGAAAGGGCCGAGAGTTACTAAGGGCTTCAAGTTATTTTAGGGTATTATAAAAGCAATGTAAAAGGGTTGATCAGCCCATCTTTGTTACCTTTCATATATTTTAGTAAAGTTGTAATTTCATGCACTTTGTTCTTTCTTCTTCCTCAATCGAGTATCTCTCATTAGCATGGGAAAGGGGACCTTTTCGTGGATGTGGTTTGCTGCTTTGGCGACTTATTCCATTTGCCATTCTTTGGGAAGCGTGGAAGGAAAGAAACGGGAGGATCTTTAGAAACTCTACCTCTTCTTTGGAGGATTTGGTTTCGAAGGTTATTTGTTCAATTGCCAAGTGGGCTTTGGTTAGGAAGGATTTTAGATATCTCAAAGTGTCAGATTTGTTTCACAATTGGCAAGCTTGCATGGGGTGCAGTGCTCCTATAGTAAATAAATCCATTTTTTTGGATTCCTCCTCCTACAGGTATATTAAAATTTAATGTCGATGGTGCTAGAGGCAAACCAGGGCTGGTAGGTATTGGTGGGGTGCTTCGTAATGATAAGGGTGAGGTGTTGCTTATGTTCTCTAAAAGTGTGGGGATTAGAGATTCCAATGAAGCAGAGGCATTGGCTATTTTGGAAGCTCTTCAGATCTTCTCGACTTCTTTCCATGGACCACTGTTGGTAGAGAGTGATTCTACTAATGCGGTGGGGTGGCTCTTGAAGCCTGATTCTAGACCTTGGAAGTTCCAATTTCACTTTAATGAAATGAGGAAGATCTCCTCTTTGGTTGTCTCTTTTGGTCATGTGTTGAGATGTGACAATAGTATGGTGGACGCTTTGGCTAAACAAGGGGTGGATAGAGCTTCTCCATGGGTGGTTTTATCTATGTAATCTTCTGTTTTTGGGGGTGGTTTTGTTTGGGTCTTTTCACTTTCGTGGGTGGGGTATAATTCTTTTATACCCTTGTATTTATGGTTTTCTTTCTTGTGTGTTTTTGCCCTTTTCTCTCTTTTAATAAAGGTTCCGTTACCGATCATATATATATATATATAGTGAATTTTCAGGATCAATGGTAAGCAAATCTCTACTTTTCTCCTTGTTTGAGTAGATTTTCTGTTTGATTGATCGGGTATATTATTGGGCTCACAAACAATCAGATTTGGATTCCCTTCCATGGTTGGCAAAGGGGACAAACACATTACAAGGGGGCCCAAAAGTGGGACCCATAGAAGTTTCACTATCTGGACAAAGTTGCAAATTAAAATGGTGTACATAAATACAGGCACAAATACACATATATCACTTAATCATGGAACTAGCCATCTGCAGGTCCCTTTGGATTTTGGAAGCCTGAATCCTTTCTTTGCTCTAAAGTAGAGAGTCATAGCCCATCTATTGTTGGTCCCTATCTTGAGGCGGACACTACAAAAGTGTCATATTGACGCCTTCCATGCCCTGCTTTTGTTGTTTTATTCTATTGCCCCACTAGTGAATTCCCTCCGCCTAACCATAGGTGGATGGTAACCATCAGGCAAGGAGGTAGCCATGAAAACTTTCCTAACCAAATTGAGTTGACATCTAGCTTACCCCCCATTGTCAGGAATTGGTAATAGAAAATGATGATGATGGAATGATTACTGAGCTGAAATCAAGAGAAGGGACGACTTTGCAACCACTTTCTAGAAAGCTTGGGACAGCCTAACCACCTTGCGCATTGAAACCATCGAGTTCACTTAATTTTCTACTTTGATCAAAATTGAGCCAAGTGAAAACTACGTGTCATAGTAGTCAAAATTGGGCCATCAGAACACTGGGGGCGCAACCACAACACAATATTCAGTCTTAAATTTCAGCTTTTTCCCACTTTACTTCTACTAACTCATCCTATCTTCTCTCAATATAACCTTATCCATCATTTATTAGAACATCTCCTAATTACAGAGTGTGAATTGTAATATGTCAGAAGAAGAATCATGCTTGATGATCAAGACATACATCTGATGTCAGCAACCAAATAAACAAAAGGATAGCTAAATTAACACGTATGCAACACTTCAATAGAAAAAATAAATTCATCAGAAAACAAATACAAATGAAAATGGATCCTCAAGCATTCATCATCAGCAAGGGGAAACAATGAGAACGATAATAGATAGCATTGGCCAAAAGTAGTAGTATAGCAATGTTTCAAACTCATGAACGGTGCTCAGAGCATGTAATCTTAGTATGACCATATAATTATTTTTATTAGTTGTGGTTGAGACAGTGAGACCTTTCAACATTCCATATACTTCAATTTGGAGAAGGCTGGCACTAAATAGAATAGAATAATAGAAGTGAGCAATTACCTCAAGCTTTAAAATTTCCCTTTCCAGTGCGTGTCTAAGCTGATTGGTCTCCTAATAAGTTTGAAAAAGAAAAAAGATAACAACGAAGAAATTTAATTAACAATGGTGAATTCAAAGTGAAAAGGAAAGATCTACAGTGTCAACTGGTAACTAACCAGTTTGAAGATATTAAATTTGAGAGTCCTGAAGGAACCTTACTACAATGATATGTATACTGTTTGAAACCAAAACACTAATCATAACCACTTAATTATTCAATAAAAGCGACCCTTTGTCAAATATTTAACAAAAACTATAGTATCTCTTTCATTTTAATCCAACCACAAGGATGGAGAAACTGCAAAATGGAACAAGTATAATCTAAACATATGCAGAAAGGTGCTAGATATGCCATCAATGGAGTCTTAGAAGTTAGAGATAATCAAACATGAAATCAGAAGAGAACAATTATTGGCAAAACACAAGTATGATCTAGACAAACAAGCGCTTAAAGATAATAAATTGTAGATAATGAACACTGGTCAAAATGGAATGAAAAATCTTGTATTTTCAACAGGGTGGCACCTAGAAAATCACAAGTCGCATGCGCCCTCATGTCTAATGCTTGCTGTGACAGAAAAGGCCTGATTTGCCTTAGAAAGGTGGCATTTAGATAATGAGAAGTGCGGAGTAATGAAATGAAAGAACCATCCCTTAGAGGCTGAAGCATATAATCTGCCATGTCCATAAAAGCAATGGCAAAAAAACAGAGAGAGAGAGAGAGGGTTCCGTTGCAGTGACGGAGGCAGGGTTTTCTTATGGGGGGAAGGCAAGCAATGGTTAACTGATAATATTTTGTACGTACTGATTTACTCCTAATCATTTAAAACCTAATTATTGTTTGCAGATTTTTTCATTAATATCCAAAGAAAATCCCTACTTAAAAATACCCCAATGTTCTCCAAGACATAGTTCTCTAAAACTTTGTGAGCACAATTAAAATATGGAGATACTAGGGCTCACCAATAATGAATAAGAACTTCTCAAAATAATCCTCTTCTCCTTGTTTTAGCACCGAGAAGTGTATCTCACTCCAATCAAAGTAGGACCCATGTTGGATTAATCACATGTAAACCAATCCACCCACAATGAATTTTACCTGTTGACTGGGGTCCATGTGTCCATGTATTCCTCAACAAAATGGAGTAGCTGAGTGTAAACATTAGCACATCCTTCAAATTGTTCATACTTGATTGTTTGATTCAGCTGTCCCTGCATCTTTTTGGGTTAAAGCTATAAGCAGTACTGTTTATGTCAACCAATGATACCCGAATACTTGTACAAGCCCAACGCATCCGATACGACACTTGTATTGGTACCCAATACTGCACTGATACTTTAAGGGTACAAGTTTAACATATTTTACTTACCAAGTCCATTATTTCATATAGTTTTTTCAATTTTCTTATGTTTCAACTCTCAAAATAAGAAACGTTAGAAAGGAACGTAAACAATGATAATTTCATTAATTCAACTTTACCATATTAACCACTCAGACAACACCAACCATGAAGGAAAACAAATACTTTTCCACAAACTTTTCAACAATACCTCATATCCCCAATTTCCAAAATCAACACTTACGTTAACTAACAGAAATCAATCCTTTTGCCATTATTAGGGCAATCGACGAGGTCTTGGATCTCATCAGATGAAAAGCGGATCTAAAAGTACAGAAGCTTTAAGGGAGATCAAAGAGGATTTACAAGCGCTTTTTTCTTCTCTTATGTTTTTTCTCTCTTTTTTCTTCTATATGTTTTTTGAATTGTAATTTCATTAACTCCTTGATGGATGGAATTTCATAACTCTATTTCAGGTCTTAGAATAGTGACTAGGAACTATATTTACAAGTTAGGACACTAATCTGGGACAAAGTACATCTGTCCTTGAAAAATTGATGGCACCCTACTTATCTCTATCTATGCAAAAAAATGTCATCGATCTTTTCATCGAAAAACCCGCAAGGAGTCGAAAAATCTCCTTGATGGGCTTTCAAACACCAAATGAACCATCAAGGGTTGTTTTGTCTACACAAGCACAAGCAAACAAGGCTAGAAAAAAGGTTTGCAAAACTTTTGGATGGGATCCTCTACACGACAAGCCGCAACACTATACATCGTACACTTTGAATCTTTTTTGATTAGCGAATACATATGAGCCCTCCAACTCTCTCATTTTAGTTGAATGAATCCTTCTTTTGGCTCTATTAAACAACGACACAAACTGCAACAGATGGCATCCGTCTGCAATAGATGAAGCCTCAACAGACGACGTTCGTCTGTAAAAGTTAGGGCTTTGAAGTGGCTAGGATGGATCAAAGCTTTTAAATCTTCTTCTACTCTTTCTAATGGTGAGAACTGGGGACACTTTCTGTTTCTTTCTGAGATCTTAAGAAGAAGCATGAAAAGAATCACGAACAACCCTTTTAAGCAATAGAGACCTTGTTGCCATGAACAATAATATTGAGTAACAATGGCCATTGAAGCGAGAGATTTATGAAGTCTTGTATTCTACATCGTCTTTGAACGAAATTGGAAGAGGTATCTTCTACATGAAAGAGGCCCCTCTGTTGCACAAACTGAAACCAGATGAGCCTCTTTGCAGTCTATGACCCTCGATAGGTCTAGAGGTGTTGAACTATAGCCTCCAATGGGCTTCATCTTTATCTCTTCTCTCTATGGAAGCCCACCTTCACCTCCTACGTCTTCATCGACTTTTTTGGAGGAGAATGATTGAGGTTAGGATCACAAAATGGATAACATTGAAGCAGTTTATAAGTTGAACTGCACTCACAAGAATTCACTCACCAATAAGAATTAAGCAAGAATCTCTATTCACTGCACTCACAAGGAGAAAAAGAATTACAAGAATTATTGGTCCTGCCATACAATTTTTAGAAACTCAATGTGGATGGGGCATAAAGAGACAACCAAGGAGGTCCAAGACAGGAAATTATTCAAAAGGCAAAAAGGGGTGTGACAAAATTGACTTATTTGTCAACTCACATGAAAAGCAACCATAAACCATTAGACACTTTGAGATCGTTTAGGGAGCCTTTCTCCAGGCAGCTCCTTGTTGACGAAACTCACGGAACGGAATGTGATGGGTGAAGAGAAAAAGGGAACCTTCAAGAATGGCATTCATTACAATTCAATCTGAGCTAAGAATGCAAGCATGCCCATATCTTTCTCTCACAGAGGTAGACAAGAAAGCAGCTTGGTTAAGTTATTGGCTAAACAAGATGTCAACAAAGAGGAAAGTAGAAGGCTTCGCCGAATTCGAAGAGTTGCATTTAGGTTAAAAAAGCTATCCAATCACATTATCTGTACTGCCTCTTTCAATCTTGATACATATTGTATCATACGTACATTTTTGTATCTCCTAATAAATTCATCCTGTTACTGATACAAAAGAACATAGGAGCAGGTGACAGGTTAAAAGAAAGTAACTCATTCGGTCTGAAAAACCGAGGAATTGCAAGAACCTAGAATGTGCACACCTACATACACAATTTTTGCGAACTCATTTATTCAACTCTTATAAATCCAAATAATTCAGAGATTAGCTCCTCACTGCTCTCCTCTTCTTCACACATAGAGAGTATGGGGAATAATACTCTTGATTACTCATCCTATCTAACATCTCCTCTATTTAATAGAAGCATAGCACATTAGGTAGGTGAGTTCCCATATATAACTATCCTATCATTCTTATTATAAATCCTCGAAATATGTTCTATTATGATAACTTTTAGTTTGATGTAGAAATGATGAAAACTCACCTAAATTAAATATGCAAGTGATTAACAAGTATAGTCCACATATATCAAATTAAAATCTCTTTTTTGTCATTTGTAGTTTTCTTTTTTTCCTGACCAGAGGGTAAAACATGGCCTCCAGTCTCCAGACCATGTGAATCCTAATCTTTTCAATGTTCAAACCGTGGTACTTTTGAAATTTTATAATTTAACCTTTTCAGATCGGTAGCTCTATAATGTAAGTATGTATCTTAAAATGCAAGATAAAAAAAATGGATTACATGGTAATGCTTATACAGGATAGTTATGACATCAATTGCTTACAAGCAGCAGCGCGCCTTGGAAGATATCCACATCATGTCAGTATGGATATGGTATGTGGCATAGAAATGTTTCTTAAGATTTTGCAAAGATGTGAGAACCCCTTCTAATCTCTATTCCACAATTCTTGGCACAAGACGAGCTTGCGGCATCTGGAAGGTGCTCAATATTGCAACCTTAGGGTTGTGGGTTCAAGTCATGTTACCAATCTATCTATCTATGTGTATATATATATATATATATAGGCTTGAAATGCAAAATGACTGTCACCTCACCCTTTGATTTACTTTATGCCAAACTTGTTATTGTACAAACAAAATAGATACCGATATGCATCGAAAGAAAATGGCAAGGTCAAAAAATACCTCATATGGCCAACCATCTACAACAAACACATCCAATGAGTAGCCATCTATAGTAGAAAAAGCATGTGCCTCCTGGATATTCAGCCCAAGCTCAGCAAGCAATGAAGTCAACTGTAACACGACAAAAATTTGACTTTTACAGCTATCTACTGACTAAAAAAACCATTTTAAGGATACCTGCATCCTATCCAGCTCAAAAACATTAGAAAGATAGTTTCCCAGACTAAAGAAACAGATCAATTACCTGACTGAGAAGCTTTGGCTTGTCATCTGTTGAAAAGGTAATTTCATGCATGGGCCTGCACAGTTATCAGAATGCAAAAGCATGAAAACTTGCGATTAGAAATGTTAAAGCAATAACAAAAATAAAGCAAGGTGTTAAACAAATACTTTCTATTGGTAACAAACATTCTTGGAATCAATAACTTGTTGACTGGTTTTAATAAAGTAAACTATTGGATGGCTTGGATGAGAAAAATGTGTTCCAGAATGGCAGGTGGTGGCCAAAACGGATGGTATCCATCAAAGATATGTGAGCTCAGCAAGCCTCCATAATAAAAATCACACACCACGTGCAATGATGTTTCATATTAAAAGATGTGATCATCTAACATTAAAGGTCTGATGCTGTGAAATTGAAATGGATTTTAGAAAAACAAGAACCATTCTTCCCAAACACAAGTGGAGTATCGAACAAATCAGCAACACTTGATCAGAAGTCTAAAGAAATTAAATTACACTAAGGGGCTGTATGTTTGCATTAAAATACATAGGAATTCAATACGTAGGAACTTTCTTTAAGTGGTTAAAAATGAAGACCAAAGGCTAGGTATTCATTTCCCATCTTCCTTTGATTTTATTTTCACACAAGGTTATTTGATGCTCATTTTTTAAATTTCACTTTTGATCTTCATTTTTAACCGTTTCAATTTTTTTTTTTTTTTCCAATGTATTGAATTCCTATGCATTTCAATGCAAACAAACAGGCCCTAAATAAGTCTTCCATCTCTATGTGGAGAGAAATCACCATCGTGAAGTAAATGACTAAACAGAAATTACCAATCTTCATTTGAAAAAAAAAAAAAGAGACTTCAACAGAAATTACCTTGCAAAGAGTATATTGGCATTAACAACACTATCTCCATCCTGAACAACGGGCTTGCTGGCATCAAGAGCAAGGGCTTCAAGATTAGGTGATGAACCAAAGGAAGGAGGTGGATGAATGCTGAAGAATGAACAAGGACATAAGTTTCAATATGATCTACGGAAAAAATAAGGACAAAACCAAACGATATTTTCCATTGTTTTTGGTGGGTGGGTGGGTGGGTGGGTTGTGGGGGAGGGGAAGGATACATACATACGACCACCCTCCGCCAAGCACCGGTGCTCGCCTTATCATGACCACACCGGTGCTTGCCTTATGATGAGCACACCGTGCGCAAACACCCAGTGGTGCCCACTTATGATCCATCCAAGTGGACCATAAAACAAGCAGCAGCCCCCCCCCCCCCCCCCCCCAATCTTCGGTCTGGAAAACTCGTGGGGCATTGAGCAAGTGAATAGGATGATGATTTGAGCCTCCGTCACCATACCCAGTCTTTTTTTTTTCTTTTGGAAAGAGAAAGGGAGGGGATCAGTCCCATCCCTAGATGGGCCCCAAAGGAAGTATGCTCACGATAAGGTGAGCACCGATGCTTAGCAAAGAGGGGCCCATATATATCATGAACAATGAAAAAAGAGTAGAGAATGCATGATAATTTTGAAAAAGAAGTATATAGACAAGGGAGATGCTCCTATGAGAGATGCTCTCACCTTACTATAAGAGATAAGGTGGGGGCCCTCACATCCATATTCAATGCCAACAACTTAAATGTGAGGGCCCCCACCCCAATCTCTCATATAAGGTGAGAGATATCTCTCATAGGAGCATCTCCCTATAGACAATATCACAATAAAAAATTAAAAACTAGAAAAGAGAGAAAAGAAAATAGAAGTTACGAACCTCTGCTTCCCTAGGTAACTAGGAGAAATTTGAACATCTTCTCTGCCTGGAGAGTTTGATGGAAATGAATCAACACCATTTCCATCAGTCATAGGAGGAACCTGCTTTTGAAAAAAAAAATGAAGTTTTCCAGGATGAACTCAGCCAGGCATATAATTCACATCTATAAAATAAAAATTATAAAAAAAAAAAAAAAAAAAAGAAAAAAGAAAACTCAGCAATGAAGAGGAAGACATTTTATTAACAATGAAGGAAGACAATTCAGAAAGTAACACAAAAGAACAGCTTGAAGTATCCTGCCTTGTGCAGTTAGTAATGGACATGTAAGTCCTCCAAGGGGAGGCAGGAATAATTACGTTCAAGCTTGGGTTGAACCACGGAGATTCATCTAGTCCGTGCTCTTAAGAGAAGTAGGTAGACGGTGAGTAATGGTTGGATGAGTGTAAAATTTGGGTTTGCAAGCAATCAAGAGAGGGGGAGTGTGTGGGTGGGTGTGGGGGGGTGGGTTGGGGTGGTGGGGTTGGGTTTGATGGGCCTAAAAAATGGGTCAGACCGCTCATAAGAACCATGCAGATGGGATCTCATCTGATCCCTCATGGAGGGCCTACCCAGATGCATAACCATCATAAGGAGGGGTATGGGGATGGAAAGGTCTATGTCTGATGCAGGCATGTGCAAAAAATGTGAACCATATGATCATTCTAACCCCAGATTTAAGGTCGCCAAAATCACAATATTTTTTTGAAACTGTTAGGACCATTTTATCAAACCATTTAGAGTATTTCCCATGCATGTACTCTTTTTTTTTTTTTTTGGTGACGTGGGTATCCCCATGGTATTACACCAGACAAGGCTATTCCCCTGGGAGCACGCACACCGCAACACACGTGCACTAGGTAAATCTGGGGTGAGCGTTGAACACACGATGTGGGGAGCAAACCCACACATTATACCATTGAACCATCATCCAAGCAGGTGCGCGCGTGTGTGTATATATGGTGCGTGTGTGTGTGTGTATACACACACTCACATGTATTCATGAAAATGGTCTTATGAGTTACATTGCCCATTGGACAACCGTAGGCAATAGCCCATGTGGGGCCCACCAACGTTTACGGTTTAAGATGCTAGTGGACATGAAACGTATCGCTCGTGACCAATATGCTATTTTGATAAAGCTTGGTATCAACCCATATCCCTAATATCGGCTGATAACATTAGCCATGATGGCTGTTACAACAATGATGACTGCGAAATTGATCCTTTCATTTTAAAATTTTGGGCTCTTTTGTTTTAATAGGGTATTTAATTTTTAGAACTTCCAAACAATGCCCATATATCAAAGGGGCTAAAAGTGGAGGATTAAAGGTGAAAATCCACGATTAAAGATCAAATGATCTCCCATTTGATTTGAATGATTACCTAACCATCACCTCTGTATCTTAAATCCTGGGGAATTGATGGTCCCATTTAAATCTAACCCTTAACTCCTTGACTCTTTAATACTCCTTTACAAAATCCATATACTATGAACCGAACCCAAGTAACTCAATATCAAGTAGGCAAACATGCTCTTAGTGTAATATAGAACTAATTATAGCATGACTGTATCTATGGGATTACTTTATGGGGGTCTACTTGAGAGTTGAGATTATTACCAACTATAGTAATACAAATAGAAAGGGAAGGATTCATAAGGGATGAAAGGAAAAGCACATTGTCTTGGACCAAGCAAATCACTTGATTTTAGCCCGTGTTGCCATAGTTATTAGAATCCTACGATTCGTATCCCGAATCATAAGAAAAATGACTCGTGTCTATACAACGAATCCCATATACAAATGAATCTTATAATTTAGGTGTGAGTCATACGATTCGATACTCGTTTCATCGAATCTTACGATTCAAGCGATTCGGCCAGGCTAGAATAACTACAACCAATAAGCTAATATTTAATAATCTTTTACCTTTTTTACTTTCTCTTAGCGCTTTAATTTTTAAAAGGTTATTTAGAAGTTAACAAAAAACTCCTAAGAATTTTTTACGGCACTTTGATAAGGTTTTAAAGATGAATAAAGAACATGCCTTTAACTAAAGCATTCGACTGTGTATGGTGCTTGTCTATATCTTCTTCTTTTTTTAAAGCAATTTTGGTTTTTTCCTTCATGAACACTTTTTTAACTTCAAGAGAAATCTTACTGTGTAAGATTGATGGCTTGGATTTTATTTTTATTTTTATATTTTGATTTAAAGATAATTAAAAATATATATATTGATACTTTAAACTTATTTAACTATTTACACATCATTTATTTCATATATATATATATATTAATATATGTCATGATGCTCATGATATGATTGTATGATAGACTTACTTATTCTTATATTTAATACTCCTATAAATGGGAAAATGGATGGTTATGAATAATTTTTTTCTTTTCTTTTAATTTTTAATTATTTTTTATTTTTATTAGAAAAAAAAAATACTATTTGCGATAAGATTTGCGATTCAATTCATGGGTATGAACGATTTGTGATATGATTCCAATTTTGAAAATTATGCGTGCTGCACTCATCTATGCCCAATGCAATACGAGTCAGCCTACGCCAACTACAATCTAACCCTCCACCTAGAACTCACCCAAGGCTATACACACTCACACCCAAGTAGAGAGAACACTTGAGAAATAAGAGCTTCTATTGCTTGCATGCTTCTTGTTACAAATGAATGTGAAGAACCCTATTTATAGTCCTATTCTATACAACCCATGGCCATTATTAGTCCACATGTCAACCATCCAATGGATGAGAACCTTTTAGGCCCTACTATTCAAACTTCTACACAACTCTGCTCTATTCGCATACTCATTCAAGAATACTCCAAACATCTCTATTCATTTCCACAATCTAAAAAGGTCACTCCTAATATTTCTACTCAAATCAAGCCTACCCTAGTCCCTAGAGTTCAATAGATTCTTCCAGACCCTTGAAGATCTCCGTTGATCAAATTGGATCATTACATCCATCCAGAGGTATGCATGTCCCACCACTTAGAAGGTCATAATGCTTAGATGACTATAGTAAGTGCCCATCCATATCGTTATGCGTCTCATTGCCTCACGTATATGCCATGAGCCATGAACACAAGACAACGTGAAAACAATATCAAAGATCCAGCCTGCGCATACATGGTTATCATTTCAAATAAAAAGAGAGAAGCTTAGAGTGACAATGAATACCTTGAAATGCTTTTGACCCAATTCATTAAAACTCAAAAGATTCAACAACTTAAGATGAAATGATGACACAAGATATGTATGGCTTTAGGGGCCCACTACAGACATACCCTTATATCGTCCCCTAATAAAGAAAGAAAAAAGAATCCAGCATTTTCTAATTATTGTGGATTGTTGTATACTTATGTAAATTTTTTGGGTCAAATTAAAGTTCACGTAGAGACATCTGTGACAGGCATGAATAATTCTGAACTCTGAAGTCTAAACAATGCCTATCAGCCTACGACCCATTGTCCCCCTACGCTTATTGCCAATCTGAATTTCTAAACAACCCAATTGTGGCACTCATCCATACTGTATTCAACATTGGATTTAATCTTAAGCTTTTTTTAATCACTCTTCCATCATTGACTTTGAGGCTTAACATCTGCACAATTAGGAATCCAATCAGGCTCATTTTTGGGCCATCTCTGATCAACGAAACTTCTCATCCCCACGTGCTCCACCCTTGACTGATGGGGCCCGCTCACCTCTCTGGCACAGTCAACACTCAACATCCTTAAGCCATGCACAGACCTTCCATGTTAGGAGTAAGGCTTCCATGACCATGAGGCATAAAATGATCATTTATATGTCATCAAGCAGACACTTTTTTTCTTGGATCAGTATCAAGCACACATCTAGAAACCAATAAACATATAACCATGTTAGTCATAGCGCGATGATAAGTTGCATCAGTGACTTCCCTTTAATAACATAGATCGAGAATACCACCCAACACAACTTAGTACCAAAATATGCAATGAAATGAACTAAGCAATTTCTTAGCTACGATATTTGCATGGCCCAAAAATCATGCAACATTTATGAAGAGAATGGTATCTCATAAGCATCTTCACCTGAACAAGACGAACGTCATATACTGGTCTATTCGCTGGGTCATGAGCCAACTTTAGTAATCTTTTATGTTTAAGAACATCATCCGCCCTTTCCACATTCACATCTAATGCATATCTACAACAAATAGCAGACAGCATTAGGCATTAATTGGGTAAGCAAAAGATTAACAGTAACCATCCGGTGTAAAACAATTTGCAAGGCTAGTAGAATATTTACATGCATTGCAGTATACTGCAGCACTTAATGCCAAGTACTGCAATAAATATGTACCTTTACCTTTGGAAAGCCTTCAATATAATGTCAATATAATAATGTCTATACCGAACAAGTGCAATATTAGGCTTGTCGTGGTTCACCCCTTGAATAGTTGAGTATTACAAGGTTTCCACCTTCCACCAAATATTTGCACAGTTAAGCTCAAAGCTTAATAATTGAAATTTGCAACGGACAGGAATTTGTTGCAAATTCAATCTAAAATTTGCATACATTTAGCCTTTGCTTTGGCCTATGATAATAGTGTGATAGTATCAAAGCAAACACACTATTGGCATCTCCAATCACAACCCCTAAGAGCTTTTATGCCACATCCAAATAACGCATACACGAATTACAGTAATTTTGAACAAAAAAAGAGAGGGGGAGAAAAGAAATAAGGAAAAGAGCTCATGGCTATCATCAGAATATCCTAAAACAAAAATCAGACAAGCTACTGCAATTCTCTAATTTCCTTTGGAAAAATGGAAATGAAAACCCATTTCTTCTCTGAATTCCCTAGATTCCCGGCAGAGATAATTCAGGGCCCGTTTGTTTGTATGGAACTTAATACATAGGAATTCGTGGTTAAATGATCTCCAACCAAGGATTATTAAAGAGGTGAGGTGTGAAGGATATAAAGTAGAAATGTAAACAAGACCTTGGCTTTCCTAGATTTTTAAATTTTGAATCATTAGAATGATGCCGGGTATTCATTCCCCATTCCCCCTCAAATCATTTTCCATTAAAAGAGACATCGTTCATACTCATTTTTGGAAATTCACATTTCTATCTACAACTTTAACCACTTTTAGAAACACAAGTCTTACAATTCCCAGCAATTCGATTACATGAAACCAAAAGACCCTTTTAAGCAAAACCAAAATCCTCAAAAAGCCACATGTTTCCTCCTACTAACAAAGTTCCAATCTTTCATTAAACCTCCCTCAATTTATTTTTTTTCAAAATCTCCCGCTCATAACACACAAACCACCACCAAAATCGACAAAAAAGACAATTCAAACAACTAATCATTCAGTCCCCAATTCAAACTCCCCAAATTCAATCAAACTCACAATCCTAAACAACACCACACAGATTGAAAGAAATAGAGAGACAGAGCTAGGGTTTTTGCAACCTTGCAGGAAGTCGATTGAAATGCGCCCAGAGCTCATCATCAAACCCAGGACGATTCGCCTCTTCACTCTCAGACTCCTTGAGCCGTCGAATCACCTCATTATACACCTCGAGCTTGCATCTCTGCTGCCTCGAATGCGTCGGAGACGAATCCACCGCTCTACTGCTACAGCTCTCACTATCATCCATCGCCATAAATCGACGAACAAAAAAATCCGATCCAAATCAATTGTTGAAACCGAGAGAAGAAAAGAAACAACCAGATCTCTCTCTCTCTCGATCGCTGCAGAGATCTTCTTCTTCTTCTTCTTCTTCTTCTGCAACCTCTAATTATTCTCTGCTCTTCTCTTGTTGTTGCTGTTGCTGTTGGTTGTTGTTGTTGTTGTTGTTTTCATGTTTCGGATTGGATTTTGGCGTTTGGCGAGAGAGATGAATGGGCGTGGGAGCACCAATCGGACATGTCGATGTGGAGAACCTGTGAGAGTGAGCGAGCGAGTGCACGCTCGCATGCGGGAAGAGAAGAGAGAGGACGATGCGGCTTTGAACAGTGGGTTCGATTCCGTGGTGATGCGAGGTCGCACATTTGTGACCTCTCATACGCTGCTCCCGCTTCCCACTAGAATCTGTGTTGTGATGGGCCCGGTTTCCCCTTTCATATGTTTGTTTTGGGTGGGTGGATGAGGCATCTAAGAGGGGCCCACTGCTATAGTGGGCCCACTGTAAAAGTCCTCCTTGAATGTTGGAGTCTCTTTTTTTTCTGGTTTGTTCTCGGAGTCCGGATCTAGAACCGGAGTTCTCTCCAGGGCCCACTTGCAATGTTTATTTTTAACCCAACCGAAAGGGTTGGCCGGGCCCAAGAGAGAGCCTGCACACGCACACACAAAGGAAGACAGTCCGCACAAGTAAAAAAAAAAAAGTAGACACAAAGTGGGAAAGAAGTCCGCGCAAGTGGGAAGAGGCGTACCTATGGTTCGAACCGTAGACGCCCTCCAGGTGAGAAATGCCGCCACTAACTCGTGAGGTAAGTGGTCGTTCTCAAATAGAATTTGGTGGTTGGATTTGAATGGACCAATGATTCAATGAAACTGTTCAACCCGTTGTTTGATGTTTAGGACTGAAGTACCCAATTTTGAATGAGGTGAACCTCTTAAAGTAAATCAACAACAGCATAGCAGTAGAGGGGGTGATAACAATTTAGTATAAATTTAGGCCCCTCTAGCATCACTCTAATAAAACCATCACTTTGAAAGCCTCAAGATTTAACAGCCCCAAAATTTAACAGATAAGTAGTAATTCAAAGAAATAAATGCATTTGAGAGGATTGGCATTGATTTTTTTATTTTTCCCCACGCCATCTAAGGAGTTCGAGATCCATGAGAGAGTCGACACATGTGGAAAGAGAATAGCATGCTAGGGTTGAAGCCCTAGGCAGCTAGGTGAGGTAGATAACAAAGTTACTAACCAACTGAAAAACCCCTGGTTTTCACCATTCGGCAAGTTAGTGAGCGTGTTTGCCAATCTTGGATAGTTTTCTTTTATTAATAACTTAATTTTTTTGGTAGTCTTTTAACTTTTAAGACAATGGAATTTAAATTATTTGTGAGCATAAGTTTCTGTAGATTGTGACTTAAAACATTATAATTTTAGCCCCAACAACCAAAACCTAATACAATATGAAACAAACATGCAATGGAGTATGGAACCCAGACCCAAGTGGACCCATATCAGGCCCTGATTATAAATTGGGCCCAAAAGACCTGCACATGAATGATGGTGTAAGGGTATCACAGTACCCCATCTACAACCATAAATACATACATTTGAACTAAGTATGACACATGAATATCTGTTTGGATTTCTGACCCGAGCATATATTATTAAATGGGCCCAAATGAGGATGGTTCAGATAAACAAAACAATATGCCATGTTTGAAATGGGCAATGGGTGCTGCTTCTAAACTGGAGTGTGGGTGCCTTATCCACTTGTGCACACGTGACAGAACATGTAAAGAACCTTCTTTATTTTAAAGGCAGATGGATAATTGGCACAGAGAGGCAGAGAGCACCACCTTGTCACATGAAACATGCCTCCCAACAGCTTTGACCTTTCACAGATCCAATATCAAGTGGGGTCCACTCCTCATCAGCATCAATTGATTGTATTGATGTAATTCACTCCAAATTCAAATGCAAATTCAATCGTTATTATACATAAGAATTGAATACATATAATGTATAAAATGTACATTTTTCGATTTTGAAAATCCGCCTTTGATCTTTGTAAATGGTTTGTTGCATATTCTCTCGAGAAATCATCGGAAATCTGATTTGATCTATATGAAGCCCACCTTTACTTACTCCAATCAACTCAAATCACAATTTCCATAAAATGGTCTCCACACTGGTTATATCATGTGATAGTAGCAGCACAATATCATTTCACAAGAAGCAGTTGGGCAGTTGGACTAGAGATGAAAATGGCCCCTACTTAGAATTGAATTGAGTCAACATTCCAAATCACTATCCGTACTTGAATCCAGCGGAATCTTAATCTATGAGTGATCATGTTGAAGTGTTCTCAATCTTCTCATCCACAAAGCCGGACCCAAATTACAGGTGAAAACAAAAAATCCCGCATAGTAGCCATGTAAGACTTCAATTCTAATTTACTTGTATTGTTAAGTAAAGTAAGAATAGATATCCCGTCATAATAAAGGTGGGTTAAAGTAAAATAAGATAAAGTATATGATGAAGTAAAGTAGGAAAGAGAGAAGGAAGAAAGTGGCCTTTTGTGTGGCTCTATCGCACTTTACTATACTTTTATAGAAAAAAGAAAAAGTAGCTTCCCATGAAGTATGTGGTAAAATAAACAGTGGTTGGAGGACTTTATTTTTGTATTCAAACATAGTAAAAACAGAAAATGTTACAATTGGGTTTACCTTCATTTTACTTTACTTGTGGGTGAATGTGGATTGAGGCTGGAACATAGGGCATGGACCCAAGTCCATTTCAAGCGCAGATACATAGATTTTTTTTTTTATATAAAACACTAAATTAACATATTACAAATATATAATATATGGTTGTGGGATCAGTATTCATGTCTGTCCACAGGAATGAAACACATGGACCTGAATTAAACCCAAATTTCATCTAGGTGGTCCCAATCTTGGACACAATTTTGAAAACCACTCAAAAACCAGATTCATAATCAGATTTTTTGCCCCCATTTGGATCATTTAGGAATCAGATTTGGATGCATCAACAAACATGGATAATTCCACCCAAAAAATATAAGATTGGAAAAATGTAAAAAAAAAAAAAAAAAAAAAAATTGGGTCTATTTTGAGCTGCTATGGTCCCTAGTCTCCTCAAGAGCAGGTGCATTTGCTTCAGATATTTTTCCATTGATGCATCCCTGTGAGGTCAAGAATCAATGAAGGTAGTGATAAGGAAAGGCAATTCAATGACCAAATTGAAGTGGGCACTAAACTCTAAAGGTACCAATAATGCGTGAACTTCTCACATGTTTTTCTTGCATTGACGAATATTCCCATTCTTATAAGTTTAATCCCTAAAACAATAGTGTGATTAAAGATAATTGTATCATTGGCCTGTTTCTCTTCAAAATGTTGTTGCACATGGGCAAAGTTGCAAAGCCTTGAACATAAATAGCTTAAATATGATTTCTTTAATAGACCCATGTGTCTGGATGTTTTATAATAAGCTTGTTTTGGTCAAGCTATATTTTGTCCTACAGCTCCCACTTGTAGAAACATTTCTACAAGATAAGAATTTTTTACAAAGTAGTGGAGTAAAGCAAACACTTTAGTTCACCAAATTCATCATGATGTGTTTTGTTTACATACATGGTAAAAGTAAAGTAAAAGTAAATATCACAGCACGGTAAATGTAGGGTAAATTATAAAGTAAAGTTGGGATAAATTATATGGTGAAGTAAAGCGGGAAGAAATGGTAAAGTAATTTCTTTTTTTCTTTTTTTTTTTTACTTTACTTTTATCACAGTTTATCATAATTTTATATGGTAAATAAAAAGTGACTTGTTTACAGGTGTGGTAAAGTAAAATAAAGATTGATGTCATATCATGGTAAAAGATGAGGTAAAGTATGGTGAGATGAAGTATGTGGTAAAGCAAAGTGGAGGAAAGAGTTATAAAGCATTTTTTTTTTATATATTTTACCATAATTTTATGTGATAAAAGAAAAGTAACTTATGACTAAAACATGACAGTTGAACTTTACTTTACCACACTACTTTTTTATCTAGATGTGGTAAATTACATATAAATTAAAATATTTAATAAAAAAATATTTCTAATAATATAATTTACTTTAATCATAGCACCTTCCAAACAGCTCAATTTAAAATCTGTAATATTTTTCAAAAATTTTCAAACAATAAAAATGTTATAATATTGCATTATTCTATTCTATACTATTTTATTCTTACAATATTTAAACCCATCAATACTTACATCCAAATGTAAGAAAAGAACTTTTGTGCAAGGTTTCCGGAAAACCAAAAATGCAGGTTTTTCCGCAGTCCCAAGTAGCGGAAATCCAGCATATGCTGGATTTCCGTAGCTCTCACAAAACCTGCAAATTTGTTTCCCGCTGCTTGGGACGGCGGAAATCCACCCGTTTTTCTTTTTGTTTTGGTCCTTTCCTACTTTGGTTCTTGGTTGGTCTGGGTCGGGTCCCACATAATGCATGTGCATGGCGATGATTTTCCTAAAATGCAATATTAACAGTTTACAGAGAAATGCATATAATAGAACTCAGTGTTTGAGTGGAAAGTTTCTAGAGGCGTGGGGTCCATGATAGATCCTACGGTCAAAAATCTATATCATATGTGTTTCTGGGATCGGTCTCTCCGAGTAAAATGAATCTTGAAAATAGCTAGTCGAGCTTTAATTGGACCAGGCGAACCCAACCCCCCCCCCCCGGGAAAAAAAGGGAAAAAAGCTAGTCGAGCTTTGATTGGACCACTGGCGGAACCTGGGGGGCTGGCAGATGCAAACCCACACCCACCCCCGCCCCCCACCCCCAAAAATAAAAAAAAAAAAAAATTCCAAAAGACCCATTTTAAGTTTCAGAAATTTTTATGGTTTTTTACATATGCCCCCCTTCCCTTCAATTTTTAGAAAAGCCCAATATAATTTGAAAAGTATATGCAATTTTTCTACTTAGCCCTCCCAAAAATTTTTTTCTGACATAGTGGCCCCTCTAAGGATGAATTCTTGGGTCCGCCCCTGGATTGGACATGGCATACTTTCTTAATCCCATTAGTTATCCATAAAGGGTCTTGGCTGGACGAAAGAGTTGTTTACTATTTGGGACCGTTCGATCATGGAATGACACCGTCTTGGTTGTATTTGTTGTGATTTAATATTATTGCATTTAAATGTTAATTACAAATGGCCATCCATCATTGTGTGGACTTAAGCCCCGACCCATGACCTTATCAAGATGTAAAAAAATGGGAAAAAAAATCGGTTGGCAGTATTAAGACCGTAATGTAAGATTTCCTCCACTTAGAGAGGAGGAAAAGTTGCAAATACGACATTACCACCTCTAATAGTAGCGGCAAAGCTGCATGTGTGCGCTCCTTACACTGCAACTTTTCCTCCGCTCAGAGAGGAGGAAAAGTTGCAAATACAACTTTACCGCCCCAAAAGGTAGCGGTAAAGCTACAGGAGTGCCCAAACAAACCTTTCCATTACCTTTAACATAAAACTAGCTGGGCCCAAAAATGAAAAATATAGTATTAAAATTCAAATATTAGTAGAAGTACCTCAGGAGAGGCAAATCTAAAAGAAATAAATAAAAATGAGTGGTTCTCCAGAAACCTCAGATTTTCCCTAATAGGACTTGGCCCCACCATGGCATTGACTATTTAATTAAAAACATTATCAACATAATCTTACGCTTATTCATTAATCATATTTTCTATCAAATGAGCAATCTTACGGCAGGTTTCTCTTATTGAAGTAAAATTTATGGATGGATAACCCATAAAGTGGGAGGAAATCTATTTTGAAAAAGTTTTGATTTCAATAGGAGCTAATTATTCTTGTTGTCCCACTATGGAAGTTCGCTGTGTCTTAAAGTCAAGCATGTTGTAGGCTACATAAAGTCAACTTCTATATTTCGAACTAGAGTCCGGATTTGGTGAGGTAAAACCATATGGTGACCATAATTGGACCATTCACTGTCTGCCACGTAACCCCGGGACAAAAAATGGAGAGCAAAGTAAAGATTAGAAAATGAAAAGAAGAAAGGACAAAAAATTCTGATTATGACAATCAGTCTTCTGAATAGAAGATATCAATGAACCAGATGATGATTATAGCACGGATGCGCGACGTCGGTAGGAAAATAGAATGCGGGAAGCAATTGCAAACGCTATGTGGGATGGATACAACACTTGCACTAGAAGGCTAAGAGATAGGCATGAGCATCAATAAAAAGCTTACCATGAATTGTAGTTATCGTCTTGATTTCTTTTATTATATACTTTGACGGCAAACTATAAATTTGCATATGATTATTTGTATGACTCTAAATCTATGATGACTTTCTTTTAGCATATATTATAATCTTCAGCAACTATCAAACAACTCAGTTTACTGTTGCATTTTTGAAAAAATGCTAAACAGCGACAATGTTGCAATATTATAATATTATACTATATATATTCTACAACATTTGATTTTGCTACTCTTGAAATCTAAAAATATTATATTCTGCGTGTATCCAAACGGGCCCTAAATTAAGATTTAAGATGTTTGGAGCAGTGTTTAAATCAGAAGAATGTAAATTTGTAACAGCTGGAATTCAGAGTGAATTTTACTGGTACTAGCTGATTTCAGTTTTTCATTTTATTTTTTTTTGAAATTACTATGTATCCAGACCCAATCTTAAACATTGTTGGTTAGATCTCTACTGAAGCAATGCAAGCTCCATTAAGAATGATCATGTACGTATAAAACATTAGAGCAAGATATCACAAAAGTTTGTGTGTTCAATATATGATCTTTTGTGGTGGGTCCATTTCATATTATAGAATAATTTGAGGGCCAGGGCCCATAAAATATGGTGCCATTTAGTTTGAGGGATTTTGTTTTTCAATAGGTGAGGCCTCACTGTGGTGCCTTGCAAGTTTCTTGTGAGTCAGACTCTATTTCTTTACACAGTTGAAACAAAACCCCTTTAGAATATTAAAAAATTTATGTAGTGATTACAAATATAAAATATATGACTCATCCAGTCAATGCATGCTTATATAAAATAATATAGAATACCATACAAAAGAGTGTAACAACAACCTCTTGAGTCTTTTGGATCATTAAAAGAACCATGAAGAGCTAGTTGTTAGCTCAGAGTGATGGTGCTTCCTTGGAATATTAATTAACACATGTTATTTGGGTGGGATAATTATAACATTAGACACATATGATGTATTTTCTATGAGTAGTGATGTAAAGGGAAGATAAAAGTTGACCCCTTGCAAGTGATGACTGATGACCATGATAAAAGTGGGAACATTTTGGACCAATAGAAAAGCATTCTTGTAGATCATGCATTTCTCATAATGAGTCTAACTTGAAAGCTTTTGTTAAAATAATTGTTTGAATTGTTTGTAAGTTCTTAACTTTGTTTTATCTTGATTATCCTTTTCATCACCTTGACTAAGATCAGAACAATGAGAACATTTCTTGATTGAAATCATGTAAAGTTACTAGATTATTCATGGTTAATGACATGAGTTTTTAGTTGATCAAATCATTTAATATTCTTTCAAATATCTGATGTGGAGACTGTCGTTGTGAGCAATGTGCATCACATAAGGTGAAGTGAATATGTAAAGAAGAAAGGCTACACCATGGATCTGAGGTACAAATGTAATTTTATTTGTAACTTCGTGAAGAACTTTAGACTATACTTTCATTCAATGTATTATTCCTGTGGAAGAATCATTACATATTATTTAAACAATTGACATCAAATGAAGACGATGATTACGCTGTAAACCTATTATCTACTCTTATCCTTTTTCAGTCTTATTGAATAATCAATATTCACCTAATCCTCTCAAGAGTCTTTCTAAAAATTATTAAATTAATATCAATATCTCATGAGTATAATATGTTATCAAAATACACATAGTGGATATCAAGTACGCCCGGTGTACAACTTGTACACCGGGGGTGGGACCCAAACCCCCGAATGGACTGTACACCATTGGATCAATTGTAGTACACCCAATCGAATGAACTAGGCATTGTTGAATTTTTTGCCCCCGATGAAAATGATAGGAAGATTGGTTGGGGCCGATTTTTTTGTAGACATGAAGGACACATGGAGATCTTGAGATCCCCATCCAGGCGGGGCCCACCGTAGTGTGCACAGTAGCTCTAGTGTGCGAGTCCCACAATGTAGGGTTGCAAACGGGTATCTGATTACCCGGAAGTTCCGACCAACAAAAAACCGGGTCTGAAACCTATTTTATGTTCCGATTCATAAATGGGTCCAGGTCCGGAACTTAATTTAGGTTCCAATTGATAAACGAGTTTGGTTCTAGATCCATATAGGTTCCGACCCGTGGACCCGGGACCCAGCATATGAGTATTTGATATTGCAATTTATACTTTAAAACAAACTGTTTTTGGGCATTCTTATGTATAATACTGGATGTTATAGACTTGATACACTGTTATAAGTTAAATGATATGTTTATTTTAAGAAAAAAAAAAACAAAAAAATAAAGAGAAAATAGAATCGATTCTGGAATTAGATTCGAGTCCTTTTGGTGCACCCGGTTCAGGAACCGGGTCAGGGTCTTCTTATCGAAACCAGGTCTGGAACCAACAAAACAGGTTCCGATTCAAAATCGAATCTGAAACCGGAACCGTAATTTTAAAACGGGTCTAGGTCCGGGCCCACTATGCTTTCGATTCGGAATCGTCCCGTTTGCAACCCTACCACAATGGATGACTACCCTCTCTCTCTCTATATATATAATGAAAATTCTAAAAAATGCCCACTTTAAAAACACCCCTTCCCCTCTCTCCCCACCCCCTGCCCATTTTGAGTCAATCTAATTCTCCCCTTGCCCCCCGCCAATGAATAGTAACAAGTTCAACTTTGACACTCATCAAACTTTTCCGCAGTGTTGGATTCAAATCATGAAAAAATGATGCCACTAAAGTCTTAACCATTAAAATTTTAGGGTCATGGATCAAAATATTAGGATGAACTTATGGACTCAAGATTTTGCATATAGATAGGCCTCATATGGATCTTTCCATCCAATTGACTTGCATGATCATCATGCATCCCAGTGGACCCAATTAGGAAGGGCGTTTTCGCCAAAAAAAAGTCTGGATGCTAGGTAGCGCTCCACACACACACACACACACACACACACACACACACACACACACATATATATATATATGGGAATCGATCGGTCCTATAAGGACTGTCCTTAGGGTTTGCATAGTTTGGAACGTCCACTGGGGTTTACCTTATGACCCGTCCAAATCGACCAAGCATTCACAACCTCCTTACAGGCACCGAATCCCATGAATTTGCATGGATTTGGATGAACCAGACCGTTTGACATATGGTCGATTGACTTTAAATTGATATGTAGGTTGGTTCCACTTGGATCTTTTGTTCCCTTCTGTCCTATGATCAGTAGGGTCTCACGGTGGACCCTACTAAGTCTGCACCATAAGTTGTAAGGACGGTGTGTCTATATATATATATATATATATATATATATATATATATATATATAAAAGCTAGGCCTTTCCCCTATCCTCAAGGGCCAGGGTCAAGCCAGGCCCCAGCCATAGCCGAGAGAAAAGAAAATTCTTTTCTCCCTTTTTTAACACCATCAACTATTTACCGGATGTTGATCAATGCAATTTCTTGTTATGGATTTCAGCGTGCAATATAATCAAGGGCCTTTGGACTGACGGTCTCACAAGGGCCTTGATTTTAGTTGGATGTAATTGGTAGATATAGGAATTCATTGTCAATTCAGTCTATTTGTTTGGATGGAATTATTGGCCTACTATTTTTTGAGGAGAGTGACGAGCGGGTCGACTTTGACCATCCAGGTGAGAGATGAGGTTGCCAACCAATTGAGGGACCCCTTGTTCTCGAGTTATTATCCTGTCTGTTTGCATTGAATTTAAGTACATAAGAATTTATTGATAGATTAATAAGCCTATTTATTCACATAGAATAGGAATACTTATATTCAACAACAACAACTTCCTGATCTATAATATTCTTTATCCTCTTGGCTAGTAAAGATCAAGTCAAGTCAAGTGTGTGATCATTGTGACGGCCCCACCCCCATATATGGGCAATCAATTCCGTTAAGGTTAGGTGGATACATATGGTTCTCATATCCTTTGTTGCACATTGCATAAGTTTCTGGGTACAATAATAGTGACCTAATCAATTAAACGATTCGATAGTAAGCGATTAATTAAACGATTTAATAGTAAAATTTCAAGGGGTATCTCAGTTGGCCTAGGACCATAGTTTGCACTCGGAGATTATAGGTTCTAAACTGCATTATCATACTAGAGCTATAGAGGAGTTTAAGCGGCTTCCCTCTGGGCCCGGAGGGATTAGTTCAGCCCAAAGAATTGAGAACCGTCCGATAGAAAAAAAAAAAAAAAAAAATCATTTGATAGTAAGCAATTACAAGTTATCATTTTTATATGATATAGACCAATGCATAGGTCTTTGGGGCACGTTAGTCCTCACTGCAATTTATTTGGGGCACGTTTGCGTAGAGGGAAATCTGTAGCAAATCAACCCTCGCTGAGTTGGACTTTTGAGTCTGAAATTTTAGCCTTGTTTGGTGCAGCATGTAACTCCATGGAAAGACCATGATTTGAAAGCATTTTTCTTTACTTCTTCTACGACGATACACAAATATGCCCAGGTACACACTTTTCTGTGGACAAAGTATCAGTAATGGAAAAACTTTCCGACACTACAGTAAAATCCACGTTCGGTGTGGCCTCTAGTTTAGAAGGAATAGCACACAATAGAGCTAGATTTTCTGCCGCCTTCCACGTGGGGCAAGGGTGGTGGCTGTGGTTTCGGAATAATTTTTTTTTTTTTTTATGCATAAGTAGAAAAGTTCTATGAAACTAGTTTTATGCGGGCATACACAAACGTGCCCTTAGATTCCACTTATTTGCGTGGATTGAATTCCTAGTAATTCTAAAAGTAATATTCCTGTAAAAATAAAGGCATAATCCATAAATGGCCATCAAATAAAATCCCTTTGATCGAAAATGAATTAAAAAGAGAAAACAAATATTGATTGCCCAACCTTTCCTATGTGGCTCAGCAATTTAAAGACACGGGGTGTGCTGAGTCTTTACCCCAGAGGAAAAGACTTACCAAGCATCCCCTTGTCCCCCTAGCAATTCAAATTCTAAAAAACTAAAGGTCTCAACTACATCTCCACATTATATCATTCACCCTCGCCTCTTTAATATTTCCTTTGTTGGAACCCATTTACAATAAATTACTATGTTCAATTCCATGCAAACAAGTAGTCCCGGTTTTGCGTTTTTGTTTTCCAGACTTAAACTACATAGAGTGATATCTCAATTTATTGTAAAATAAAAATAGGAAAAATCTTCACCTATCCAATTAGAAAGGATTTTAGCATATAGTCATCTAAAAAATGGGTGGATTAGTTAGTTGTTGAGATATATAATTGTCAATCATCTATAACTGAGTGGATGACCTAATATCTCTTTGTGCCTAAAACTAAATCAAGTTGTTTGATAATCTAATATAGGGAACATAGAGACTTGTTTTGTCCCTCTGTCTTAATTTGCTTAACTGTTTTTTTGAAACTGCTTATAATTAAGAAATTGAAAGACACTCAGATAAGACCACAAAATGGCTAAAACAAATATAAAAGATTCCCTTAAAGGACACACAAATCACACATAAAGATACTCTCATCATGATGATTATAAGGTGATCCATTATAAAGCCGCAACTGGATTCTGGTTTTGACCCATTAGTATTGCCTGAAGTATGGTCTGAGTTTACTGTGAGACCCATATTGGAGTAGTTGGTTCGCCAACTGTCCAAATTACTAGCTTCCAGTACCAGATTCATGTCCATAATATTCAGCAAGATATTTCCACTACCAAATCTTTACCAACATGGCAACAACATCCACGAAAATGCAATCGGGCCATGGAGGAAAACAAACGATTAGAGAGTAGAGACAACAAGCTCATATCCTAAGGCATGCACCTACTGAGTAAAAGGCTAAAGCCACATGGATCCAAAATAACTCTAAAGTTGTCACATGGATTCTTAGCTCTATTAATCCCTCAATTACACTATCCCTTCAGTCCTATACGAAAGCTTCTGATATGTGGTCCCATTCGAAAAAAATCTATCACCAAACCAATAAGGCGCAGAAATACCTCATTGACACTAAACTCGCTAAATATAACCAAGGGGATAAAGGGGTTCAAGCGTATTACAATGGATTTCTCACTTTATGGCATGAAAAAGAATCGATGGTATTAGAAACCGTTTCCTTTGCTCTGCGTCCTGAAGCTATCAAGCTTCAAGAGAAATCTCATATTAGTCAGTTTTTGATGAATTTGAGGCCCGAGTTTGAATCTATCATTGCTGCTTTAATGAATAGGGAAACTTCTCGAGGCTTGACACATGTGTCCATTAGGTTCTCCAGGAGGAACTTAGGCTTCAATCTCAGTCTCAACATTCCCTCGTGGATGAACCTAGAGCATTTACGACTTCATTATTTGATGAGAAGCCCTTCTTTCTATGAACGGAAGACTAATCTAATGCTATGAGTGCAAGGAGAGTGGCCATATTGCTCTGAACTCTAAGAAGAGAAAATTTTGCAGTCACTGTAAGAGAACTGGCCATGTTAATTCTAAGTGCACAAGATGTCCACAAAGACGAAATGAAAGCATACAATGCCATCCGAATCGTCCTCCAAACCCAGCTGCTCTCCAAGCTCAAATTCAGGCTCCTACAGTTGAAGCATCCATATCCCAAGCTATCCTTATGACTCCAGAGCAAATCAGATAATTGGTCAATACATCAATTGCCTCTGCTTTTACTTCAATGGGTATTAATGGTCAGTATCATTCTCCCTCTTTATGGTACATTGACTCGGTAGCTTCCAATTATATGACATCAATGGAAGCTAATCTTAGTGCACCCATCCATATACTGGAACTGAAGAAATTATGGTTGCAGATGGTCAAAATTTGTTCATTTCTGGTATTGACTTCATTGACATTGCCACCTCACAACACCAACATCTTACTCTGTCAAATGTTTAATTTATTCCCAACCTATCTGCTAATTTGATTTCAGTTGGCCAATTGGTTGATAATGGATACTCACTGCATTTTACCTCTTCTGGTTGTATCATACATGACCGACATAGTGGGGAGGTGATTGGGATGGGGAGTAAGCGTGGGAGGACCTTTTTGTTGGATGTTGGCTTAGGATCATCCTTTTTTGCTACTTCTAAGGTTTTGAATAGGATGTCGACCATTTGACATCGACGCCTTGGCCGTTTACACAATGATAAGCTTGTATTTTTGTTTAAACATGGATTGGATTCTTCTATTGATCACAAATTGCTTACTTCTTTTTTGAAATCTAAATGTTTTTCATGTTGTTTGAGTAAAAGCCATGTTTTACCTTTTCTTATTAGTTATTTCCGGGCTTCAGCTCCTTTTCATATCATACATTCTCATGTTTGGGGAATTAATGCATCAAAACCAAGTCAATTAGGTTATAAATACTATGTCACATTCATTGATGATCACACACGTTTTACATAGATTTACTTTCTTCGGTTTAAATTTGAAGTACTGTCTACTTTTAAAACATTTTATAATTTTGTGGAAACTCAATTTAACATCAAAATTAAGATTCTCCAATCGGATTTAGGGGGGAGAATACCTATTAGGTGAATTTTCGTCATTTTATTCTGATAAAGGCATTCTTCACCAAAAATCATGCCCTCGCACACCTCAACAGAATGGTATAGCCTAAAGGAAAAATAGGCACATTTTAGAAACCACTAGAGCTTTACTAATAAATGTTCCCTCCATATTTTGGTGCGAAGCTATCTATACTGCAATTCACTTGATTAATCATCTTCCTACCCCTATGCTAAAACAAATCTCCCCATTTGAATCCCTTTATTGTCATCCACCTTCTTACACTCATTTATGTACGTTTGGTTTTTTATGCTTTGTTCACCTCCCCTTGCTTAGAAAAATACAAACTTTCCAATCAAGCCGTTAAGTGTGTCCTTTTAGGTTATAGTGATGAATATAAGGGTTTCCTATGCTATGATCCTATTGCATGTCAATCCCGTATCTCTCAGAATGTTGTTTTTATTGAACATATTCCTTTTATTCTTTGAAAATAGATTCCAAAGTTCTAGATGCTTCATATCTTCCCTTGTGCTCGGGTTCACCATCTCCTATTGTTTCTAACAAACCTTTGCAGGTCTATAGCCGACGCGGGTAGTGCCCTCCTGATACTACTCCCGCTCCCTTGCCTCTGCCCGATCCAAGTCTCATTTTCCTCCACCACCACCTCCTTTGCGTTGTTCCACTTGTATAACTAAGCCACCTCACTGGTATGGTTTTTCTGCACTTTTTACTTCTCTCAATTTTGTGGTTGTTAATTCCCTGATCATATAACCAGGCTAAAGATATCCATTGTTGGCAAGATGCAACGACTGAGGAGATCCTTGCTCTAGAATCAAATCAAGCTTGAGAACTGGTTCCTCGACCTCCTAATGTTCCTGTCATTTGCAGCAAATGGGTATACTCCATTAAAGTCAAATCTGATGGGAGTCTCGACAAATACAAGGCCTGCCTTGTTGCACAGAGATACAAACAATAGTACGGGATCGATTATGAAAAAACCTTCACTCTTGTTGCCAAGATGACGACAGTGCGGATCTTACTTGCGGTGACAATTATTCGTAACTGGCAGCTTTGGCAGTTGGACTTCAAGAATGCATTTTTACATAGTGATCTTTTGGAAACTGTTTACATGGATCCACCTCTAGGATATGCTAGTCCTTCATCTCATGTCTGTTGTCTCCGAAAATCCCTTTATAAACTTAAGCAAGCACCTTGCGCGTGATTTGATAAATTTCGAGGAGTGATTCTTGCCACCGGTTTTTATCAGAGTCCTAATGACCACTCTCTCCTTGTGAGACACACTAAAAAATGTTGTACTTTGTTGCTTCTTTATGTACATGATATGATTATTACGGGTAATGATGTGCCTGGTATTGTAGCCCTTACATCCTATCTCATGCATCATTTCAAGATGAAGGACCTTGGCCATTCACTTATTTTCTTGGATTGGAGATCTCCCGCACTCACAGTGGTATCAATATAAATCAAAAGAAATATGCGGAAAACTTTCTTTCTCTAGCTCATTTGACGGATTCCAAAATTTATGACACACCTATGGGGCTCAATTTTAAACTTCGCAGAGATAAAGGCAGTTCTCTTCCCGATCCTACTCTCTACAAAAAAAAAAAAAAAAAGAAAAAAGAAAAAAAGAAAAAAGAAAAAAGAAACTAGTTTGGAGCCTTATATATCTTACCATGACGAGTCTTGACATCTCTTATGCGGTCCATATTGTTAGCCAATTTGTGGGCAATCTTTAAAAACCTCATCTCACTGTTGTCCGCCGGATACTACAATACATTCGTGGAACTCTGGATAAAGGTCTCTTTTATTCCTCTACCTCTCCTTTTGCTCTTCCAGACACTAGAAGATCTACAACCAGCTGGTGTATGCTTCTCGGCTCCTCTCTCATTTCCTGAATGTACAAAAAGCATGCTACTGTTTCAAAATCTTCTACCGAAGTTGAATACCGATCCATGTCTTCTGCTAGCAGTGAAATTGTTTGGCTCCGCCGCCTTCTCTGAGAACTTGGTGTTCCTATTCGTGGTGCCACTCCTCTCAATGCTGATAATACTAGTGCCATACAAATTGCAAATAACCCGATATTTCATGATAAAATCAAGAATACTGAAGTTGACCGTTATTTCATTTGTCAGCATGTTCTTTTAGGTCTTCTTCATCTTTCCTATGTCAGTTCTCATAATTAGTTGGCATACCTCTTCACTAAGGCTCTACACCAACTGCACCATGATTTTCTTGTTACCAAATTAATGCTTTTTCTAAAACCGCTTGAATTTGAGAGGGAGTGTAAATATAAGCTGTCTGGCTCAAGTCATGGCTCAGGCCCATAAAGGCTCAAGCCTGTAATGTATTATGTCTATAAGTTGTTCTTAGTCTATGGCCCTTTGTAAGGCCTTTTGTATATAGGATCTGCTTACCCACCCCTAGAGGGCTTCTTTGGTTCAAGGAAAATCACGTTTCATCAAGTTACAGGGGCATCATTTACAGTGGCGGATGTAGGATTTTATTTAAGTGGGGCTAAACTTTCGCTATACTTTTTAAGACTTTTTTCTCATTAACAATAGCAAAATGAAAAAACATATTCCATTCAAATCGACACAAATTATTTACCTACATCAACTAACATGCATTTCTCTCATCAGAAGTCATCTCAACTCACATAAACAATACATAAGGATGCTTTATGGAAAAGAGCTTGATGCCCCTTCTTTCTACAACTATTTTTTAAATAAACAAAGTTTAATACCTAGAACGAACCCAATGGGTTTTTAGCTACTTTTCTATATGGATTAGTTTTTTAATAAATAATTTGGTTCTTTGTAGTAATAGTATCGACACGTTTTTCTTTAGAAAATGTCCTAACTTATGTGGAACTCAACTAGATGCACAACAATTAATGGAGATAGGGCAATGAAGAGGTATGGATATTAACCACAAGTACCAAAAAGTATTAGATGGATAAAAAATAATTATAACCTTAATTTTAGATATTCAAACTTACATTATAGTGGGGGTAAAATGACATAATAATTTAGGAGAGGTGCTCTCGTGAGAGACCCTCTCACCTTACTATGAAAGATAAGGTGGAGCCCTCACATCCATATCTAATGTCAACAACTTAAATATAAGGGCCTCCACGTTTATTTCTCAGAATAAGTTGAGAGTGTCTCTCACAAGAGCACCTCCCATAATTTAGAACATCAACTTTAAGATAACTTTCTAAAACTAGTCATTCATAAATCCCTTCATTTTTCTATTTGTGACCTACCAGCCATGGGCTAAGACCCTCTCTCTCCCTCTTCAAGCACAGGAGGTAAAATAGAAAAATCAAAATACTTTTTCTCACTTCTCTTCACAAATAAAAGGATAAAAGTTCTTTTATGGAATAAACTAAACATGCCTCTTTCTTGTTTCTATTCCAAGAAATAGAGCACGCCCTTGTTCTCTCTTTTCCTATCTTCTATTGAGTTCAAGAGAATGACAAAATCCACCGACCTCTCTACCCTTGCTGCCTGGCGAGAGGAAGCGTTCCTAAAGGCCAGATCTATACCTGATCTAAGCCTCTCAACTAAAGTACAATGCCCTGTTACGAGCACTCTTCTCCTTAGATTGAGTGACCCTACAGATATATTATTTTTTGATCTGTGCAGTAGATCGATGCATGACCCAAACTGAGAGCCCTTCTTCCTCTTATGTAGAAAGCCCGATTTGAGGCATGATTTCTAGGGGAAAAATTGGAAGGGATCTCTTGGACTGTTTAGACGTGGGGCAACTCATTACACATATATGGGGCATGGTTCAAGGCCCATTTGAATTAAAGTGCTTTTGATTTGATGCTTAACTTTATTTTACTTGACAAGTAAAATTACCAAACGGGCCCCTAGGGATTTCAAGATTGACCTGGGGCGACCGCCCGAGGTCATCATAAGCTGGGTTCGCCCCTGATCGTTTAGATTAGGGTGGGCTCGTTGGATGAGATTAACTAATGACGTGAGCTCAAGTTATTCATTGTTCATATCCATGCGGACTAGCAATGAGCTTGGTTGAACTTAATCTCAAAGTTTAGCTCATTAATAAATTTGTTTTCCTTTTGGGTACCTAGCCCGCTGGGATCCATGGGATACCCCACCGATGGGGAAAGAACTAGGGATGGCAATGGGTTGACTATAAACGGTGACCCGCCCCAACACACTCCTATTAGGGGTGAATTTGCTCGTGGTTTGCTTGGTGTGGGGTGGGTTTGAGTTTTGTTGTCTCAACCCACCCCACCTCGAATATATAATATATGTCTACTTTTTTACTAAAATGGTGGACAAAACACATGTGGTGTAGGTGGATGTGGGCTTTAACTTAAAGCATGTGGGAAGATGTTCAATCTCTACCACACTCATTCTCATGCATTTTTTTTTTATATTTTCGTGCAACCAAACCTTTTGTCGTAGGGAACGTTTTTCATGGTGCACACTCATTTCAATTGCAAAAGAAAAATGTAACTTCTTTTCTGCAAAAATTCGTGCAATGCTGGATCCTCAAAAATGAAAATTTTCACTTGCTCAAATCATCGAGGATTACAATTGTCGGTGTTTTTTTTTTTTGACCTTGTAAAAAAATTCTCTGAGGAATCTTGGATGATTTTTTATTTTATTTTTTTATAATGGAGGGTATCCCAATCCTTTGGGTCAAAATAATCTCTTTAAGCCCAAGGGGAGCCGAGTAAATCCCCTGTGGTCCAGTGTTGGATGATTTAAATGCCAAACGTGAATGTGAATCAAGCAACAATAGCTAACTATGGTGTCCCCCACTTCATGCTATTCCATATTCCATAATAATATATGTCCTGTATGCTATATATTTCCATTACATAATCAGAGTGTCATTTGGTGACGAGTCGTGTGTGTCGTCAGCAGTTTATCATTCACTTAGAATCATGATATGAGCATTAGCCCATTTTCCCTTGTTCTTGTGGAGGAATGGCGAATCGGACAAATGCACATTGAGTGAAAAAGACTACCAACGACTTGGTATTATCAGTGCTATTGGGATGATAGTGGAAGTGCAATTGCTTCGAAATCAACCAACCATTTAGAGGGTCATGGAGCCACTTAACAAATGATATTGAAAGACTTTGGGTCTCAATATAGGCTTTGAATGGTCTATGTATTAGTAATGGGTTTTACTTGACTCTAGTGTTTTCTAATTAGAATTGAAGTTCTTGATGACTTTTATGATATAGGGTCAATGATATAAGGTCAATTCTTCCTATTGGGCCTATTGTCTGATTACTTTTTAGATACAAAAATACTTTTAAGTAAGGGGCTAGTTCTCCTAATTACCTGAATCTTACCTTATCTTAATCTGAAACAGTGTTGGTTCCACAAATCAAAGTCGATTATCGTTGTTTTTTGCATGATGATTGTCTCCAAAATCAAGATAAATTCAATCAAAACTGAATTTTCTAGTTCCATCATGCAAAAAACAGATATAACCACCTTGATTTGTGGAACCAACACTATTCCAGTTTAAGATAAGGTAAGCTCCAGCTTATGAGAGCCTTGTTCTTTAAGTAATATCATATAATTATTCTCATGATGGAGTCACCTTGCCTTTATATGATGTCTAAATACAGCTTGGATATGTCATGGATGGTGAGAGCATAAGCATTTTCATGCTCTTTTTTGGTACTCTCTCTCTCTCTCTCTCTCTCTCTCTCTCCCCGCACCCTACTTGAGTTCCCCAATAAATCTCCAATCAATGACTATCATCTAGTTATTTATGTGGAGAGGAAGATGCCTCGGTACTAAGCTATTAATAGGATGCCATTGGGAGGATGTGAATCATACAAAACTACAAAATAGAATGTAGAATATTATATAATATAGATGTTTCGCTTTGTAAGTATAGAATGATTTGGTCTTTTGATTTGATCAAATAAGCTCACTGAAACAAGCCAATGTCCTCGAATCAATTGTAAGGTGACTGAAGAACAAAGTTGTACCATAACTTTGGGCCCTGTTTCTTTGGCATAATTCATCACAGTAATTTGTGGGGCTCATTGTTACCTTCTTGAGGTTCAGGGTTCAACACTCAATAAGAACATTTTGCTCCCCAAAGTTCAAACGTGGGTGCCAAGTGGGTCCCACATAATAAACGAGCCCATTGCATTATTGGATTTAGGCCCATTTAGTCATGGCTCGTAATTTGGCCCAATATACATGATAGGATCTTGGCAATAATGTTTTCTTAATGACGTGATGGATGTCCATTGGTATTTTCAAATTTCATGTTTCTTGGCTAGAATTCTGAAATTCAACCACCTCATTTATCCTTTGGAGTTCCCAAATTCCAGACCCCTAAGGCATTCCTGGATACTCTAGCCAAGAGGAGGATTCAAGAGTTATACCCTAGGGCAGTTTTTGTTGGAGAATTCAAATTCTCTTAGATGAATTCTCTCGAGGATTCAAGTGACACTTCTTATTTCTTGGTAGGATTGGTAATGACATTTTCAACCTGATTTATAAAATAGGTTGGGCTTGGGTTGAGCAAGGTTGCAAATTCTTAACTCCACTTGCCAATCTAGCTTAAACCCGACCTATTAATTCTAAATGTTGGGCTGGATTCGGTTGATACTTCTGAAATAATTAACAAATGGGTGAGCTTGGTTTTGCTATGCAACCTCTATCTTGAGTTAATGAGTTAATCAAGGGCTATGATTGGATCTTTTAACCTCAATATTGAGTTATGATAGACATTTTCAACTCGATTAATAAATGAGACTGATTTTGATTGAGCCCTTATATGTTACCTCCGGGGCTATACCCACCCGAATTACCTATGGTTCAACCCACGGTTGAATCATGCATTTGACCCCGCAGTCTAACCAACCTTAACCCAGCCCAAGCCAATAAAGTTCTTGCTTATTTAAGGTCAAAGATGACTCTGCAGCTTTCTAATTGGACAGACTGATTGTTTAATGATGGGATTTAGGTGATATTGGACAGATTGGTGTTACCCACAATCCCACTCCTCAATTGGGTCCACTTGTTAAAAACCTAAACGGCTAGAAATAAATGTCCTGCTCTTATATAAACTCAAACCAATTGTAGTTTTAAGTGGACTTGGGCAACCATAAGATCGATCACATATGAAACACACGATAAAATATTAGCAAAAAAAAGTAAGCAATTTTAATTGTGTTCTATTCAATGATGAGCCCGCTCCATTAATTGTCTACCCAACTCTTTTTTTTCACTAACGGAGGGATTCCAACCCAACCCTTTGGGCTCGACTAATCCCTCCGGATCCATTAAGAAGTCGAGTAAAACCTTTGTTGCTCTCAGGTGGTAGCACAAATGGATTCAACCGTTGGTTTCTGAGGATGGGGAACTGAGAATTAATACCAAGACTTCATGTTCTAAAAGAGGAAGGAACCATGGTCCTTACCACTCAGCCAAACCTTGAAGTTAACTCAAATTGTCTTTCTAAAGTGCGAGAGTTGAATTACTAGCGAACCTGAAAATGGACACGAGAGTTGTGGTGTTGGAAAAACTGTTGTTGAATAGAATTTTCTTGCAATGTGGGAGAGCACATAGGGATAAACAAAAAGTATAAGTCTAAATGAACAGAACTTTTGGTGTCGGTCTTTGGACCGATCCCAAAGTCTATCCATGTAGCACAGTTCAGACAGAAAAACAGAATGCGAGCGTTTTAGAAATGGGAGTCCGACAAAGACGACGTATTGGACACGGTCAGCTGGAAATTTGGATGGGTAAATAGTATACAGAAGAAAATTCAAGTTGTATGATGATGATCTCAAATTTCGAGGAAAATAACAATCAATGCATGCCTGTTCTAGTTTGCTTTTGTCAAAAGACACGAGCATCTCCATTTCTTTTTTCAAGATTTTGTCGCATAGGGAATTACTAGCCCATTGATTGATCCGCGGATAGCTGTGGGAGATGAGGCATGGGTCGCATTTGTCAGTCAACTGCTTGGATATTCATCACTGATTTTCTAGAAGGTTGTAGGGAGTTTATATTTGGCAATTGTAAATCCCAATATTAGAAATTTTATTATTATTATTTTTTTTTTTGTAACTTTTAAGTCTGACTTGTAAGTTTCACCCCACTTTCATAGGATTTGGAAATCCCCATTTTTTGTGGATATATAGTTATATACACCAATACCAATTTTTATCATTTTAAAATGCATTATATGCATGGAGCTATACAAATCCTCTAAGATTTCTTTGTTCTAGGGGCAGTGAGGAATTCTCAGATTTACGAATTCCTTGGAAAGTACTTGTTACCAGATATTCGAATAGAGTTTTGTAAGTGTTCCATTTTGAAGTTGGAGAATAGAGAGTATGATGTGAGGTCTCTAGCACCTATATTTGTAACGTGGAAAGTTGTTCTCTTACGAGCAGACTGCATGTGCAGTCCACAACTATGAGGTCCACTTGGATCCATCTTTGATCAATGCAACTTCTTTTGAACATTCAATCGTTGTTGAATTGAACCTCAAAAGACTCAAAGTCTGGGCCCTTCTTAGATTCTGTGTCATTTCCAATAGTAACACAACATCATTATCAATCAAATTACCATATGCATAAATAACCAAGCATTTGCCTGATTAATTCCATCATTAATCCGTTCGTAGATTAGGGAGAAAAAAGAATCCAAAAAACCCCAAGTAGAACTAGAAATCTACCCACCTTTGTGGATTACTATAGCTCAATTGACTAGCGGGAAGAGAAAAAGTCATCATCGAGGCTTTACTTTACTGGTCCTTCTTTATCTCTTACGTTTCTACTCGTTCCTTCTAGGTTCTAGCTGATGGGAAGGCTAGAAGAGAGGGAAAGATAGTGTGAAAGAGAAATAGGGCCAAAGAATTTATTACTCAAGTCTTTAAATATTTCAATAACGGCTCCTTATTCGAGTGGTAACTAACGTCAGTTCATACTTAGATGCCCATGATTTTCACACCACCCTCTCAGTACAATCACCTCTTTCCAATTGTACGCGAGCTTATAAGGGGCTCTTTTCCTAATCACGTCGCTTTCTTCCGCAAAGTCTTTAAATAGTTATAATGGCATGTTAGAATCCAAAGACGAATCGTGCGCAACGTCTAAAAGTCCTCGGGGGATTGTGTTGTTTTTTGTTAATAGTCACGGGTCCATTGATTAAAACTAGTCTCCCTTATACTGCTAGTCATGGGTCCCGTTTATGTCTAGCCTATGAAATGGTTTACACCTATCTGGGTCCTATCAAGATGAGGTTATCAATTGGAACATAAAGGCCCCACTAGGTTCCTACTTGGATGGACCCTAGACCATTACCTAATTAAAATATATATAAATCTACGTCTTGTGGGGTCTCTATGGTTTCCTTATCTAAACCTTCAAAAATATGGATGAGGTCACAGGGCCAACCCAAGGATATGGTACCCAATAGCAAAACCTTACTTTCATTAACTGTGTAGCCCAAAATTCATGGGCCCACTCTAATGGGGTCCCCACAATCCAATTATTAAAACCCCAATAATAGTAATTATAATATTCACAATGGATGAGATAAACACATAAAGAATTAATCATTATAAATAATTTAAATATATGAATTATTTATGCAAATTATCTAAAATTCAAGAACTAAGAATACCACATATAAAGTAATTATTCCGATTATTTTCTAGAAGTTCAAATAATTTAATAAAATAAAGGAAATACATAAAATTATATTATCCAAAAATTTAAATTTCCTAATTTCTTCTATGGGGTTCTAGGGTGTGACAGTTAAATCAAGGGTAGGATAGTTTGGTGGGGCCAAGTTTTTTCTTTTTCGGCACCTTGTTGTTCATAAGGGTCCTTTCCATCTTATCTCTTTCCATTGATAAACTTGTATCTAAACGGCCTGGTGAAAACTATAGATGTACAAAGGTTCATAGAAACCGAAAAATTGGTTGAGTTGGAAAGATGAAAACTGTTGATCTAAAAGCTTAGAGACCTTTATACCAGTGATTCACTGGAACCTTTTCTTAATTACCGTTAAGCCAAAACTTAAGAATAATTTTCACTCACATGTGGGTACGGGTCGGGTCAGTTTGATACTAAAAACTGATTTACTTTAAAAAGTTGCAAGCATTATGATATTATACATTTTTTGTGCATGTAGAAAGTTTAAGCCCCCAACTAGGCCATCAATTTAGCCCGTTGAAATGGGTACCCGGCGCGGTCCGCCCACAATGTTATTTTACTAATTTTTATATATTTCAATGAAACCCTCCAAAAACTTCCTCCGAAATGTCTCTTCCCTCCTCAATTTCTCATGAATTCAATTCATTCCCACTCCACACCAAAAACCCATATCATGAATTAGCAGTGGACTCAATTTGATACTTAGACTGGATCTACTATTGAGTTTAGGTTTGAGATTTTTGATAGATTTATCACCCTTTATTTTGAATACTTAATATCTACCATCTAGATTGTATCTAGACCTTATGAAATTTGATCAAATTGAAATTTGGTTCACCCCTTGTCCGGCCATCATCATCTTCTTTATTAATAGAGCTTCACCCATTAAGAAGAAAAAATATGTTTAATTGATGAAAGTGCTGAAGCCCAAGCCCGGCTTGGGCCCAGTCTAAGCCCGCACGAGATGAGATTTGACATAGGTCCGCTCAATTTAGAGCTGGGATTGTACAATCATCAGCAGGTCCATCCAATATTTGGGATAGGATTAGACAACCCATGCCCAGGCCCAGGTTCGGCCCATTGACATGCCTACCCCAAATCTTTCCGTATTTATGATATCATTTACCGCTATCCTTCGCCGCACATATTTATTGCACTACTAAACTATATGTAAACTAATTATAAATGAGGTGGGAAAACCTGGCATGGGCCAAAATATGAAATTTCATACTCTCTCCAGACTCCAAACCCTAAAAAACACAACCAATCCCACCCCTAATAGGAGCGCATCAGCACAGGATACCTTAACTTTATCCATTGTTCTCTAACTGTTTGGAATTTTTCACTAGAAGATTAACATTTGCATTGGACAATATGATATATGGATTGCCAAGTAAAAGAATGGTATGAAGAGATTATAGTGGCAACTGGCAAGGTCGTTTTCTCATGGCAATACAAAGTCATGTTGTGATCTACATAGAAATGATTCTATTTTGTTGGTTTTTGGCAAAGGCTCATTTTCATTTCCAAGCCTTCAACTTGTTTGTGAATTTCCGCAAATATACGGTTGTTTCAAGTAATAAAGACTATGGAAGTCCGAATATCGTTCCCACGAGGATCGTTACAAGGAAAACAACAATGATCAATGAAAATGAGTATCAACTCAAATATAGCTAACAAATGCAAAAACAATGGAAATACAAAACAAGATAATAACAATGGCAATAAAAAAAAATGCAAACTTAAAAGAAAATAAGAAACTAGATAATAAATAGATGTTAGTAAAAGTAGAAAAACTCAAGTAAGAACAAACCAAGAACAAGATTAGTTTCCTCACTTTCTTTATACAATTGCTTTCAATTACATGAATATCTTAAGTAAAGAGGAGGATGCTCTCCTTGATTGTGTCTCTAATGCCTAGAACTCCCTTCCTTATATAGAAACATTTGCCTTGCTTTTTTTTTTTTTGTTCTTTTCAATGTGGGACTTTAAAAGAATGGAAATATGAACATATGAATGTGATTCCCGTATTGGAAAACAGTTTTCAGATTGATATGCGATTTTGACCCCCGAAACGTCCGAATTGAGAAAAATATTGTGAAATATGATTTGTAGATCTTAGAATAAGCTTTCCAATGCTTATGAAATCACGTCAATCGGACACCCAAGTAAAAAAGATATGGTCAAAATACCAACTCAGGTCTTTCATTTTTCTTCTTATTATTGTCCTAACTTTGTCATTTCTTCATCTAATTATCTTCCAAACTTATCCTTACTCTCTTTAACTCTTGAATTTCAACTTTAATCTTTAAATTAATCTTAAATTAACACCTACAAAGAGAAATTAGCATAATTGAAAGTATTTTCGAACATATTTTGTATGGAAGCCATTGGAACTCATATAAATATATACAAATGACCATCTATAATGGAAAGATATGAGCAAAGCATGATGGATAGGAAATTTATGATTTTTATGTTAAAAATAGTGTTTTGAATTCTTTTATTTTTAAAAACTCATAAAATAATGTTATGAAAGTGTATCTTTTATGAACTCATCACAACCTTGATCCAATTGGGTGTGTCTAACTTATGTTCATGGATTTTAACCCAAATGACACATAAACTAGAAAATAACATTATTCTATCGAAATATAATATGTAGGTCTTTGGCATTTATTACAAAGTTAGATGCTGTTGGCATATGCGAGTGACGTCTTTTTAGGATTTAGGTTATAAGATTGACTTTATAAAATTTAAGTATGGAGTCTTTGTTTTACCTACCCAAGGGGTCCCTCGTTAAGTTCTTTGAAAACACTGCATTTTTTTAACTATAAGGCTCCCTCAAATCTTATTTCGTTTTTTGACGTAATGGCCCCTCAAGGAAAGTTTCCTAGATCTGCCATCAGCTTAAAAATTCACCCAGCAGATCAAGTAAATGTGAGGCCTAGTTGTGTCAAACTAGCTAGCTCATAATTCACATGAAAATCCTGATGTCGCTATCTCCTTATGATCAATTTTCTTTCATTTATTTTAGGGAATTTGACATATTAATTAATCCTTCATAAACCCTATATTTCCGAATTCGTTCATGACTCTGAGATTCAAAAAAATGTCGCTAGAGTCGCTTAACTCTGTACGGTGGGACTAAACAAATAAATAAATAAACCTAAGGTTTTATATATAATCATGTGTATGACTTGAATTCTTTTCCAAATCTTACTCAGACGGCACTCAGCTCGCCGGCCTTCTAGACTTGTTCAATGTATTCACATGTCATGTTGATCGTTGACCTCCTCACCAATGCCATTTTGTGAGACCTTTCCCTCCCATTGTCCCATCCACTGAGAGAAAGGGACCATATAAAGGGGTTCAAGACACATCAAAGCTAACCTTGTAACAAACACTAGCATCGGTAAAGAGAGGCCAAAAAATTTATCAAGGGTTGTGACTTGTGAGCCATGTCTGGTCCCCTCATGTTCTTCACTGAAGAAGAGCCCTCCATGGCTCTCCCCAAGGCTGCTGCCTTCACCATCAAACCCAAGTTGCCTGGTTCTACTGACCACCACCACAACCATGACCACGATCATACACATGATGATGAAGAATTTGATCTTAGAGCCATCTCCTTCCGCATGCCCGACGACGGCATCGCCGACGATACCCTAACCATTGAAGACAAGTGCTTATGGCTACGCTCACAGCTCATCGGGGCCGACACCTGCTTCGACACTCCCTTCGGTAAGCGCCGCCTCACCTACGCCGACCACACGGCCTCCGGGAGGGCCCTTCACCACATCGAGAGCTACATCGCCGACCATGTCCTCCCCTTCTATGGCAACACCCACACAGACGACAGCTATGTGGGGTACATGATGAGCAAAATGGTGCACCAAGCAGCCAAGTATGTGAAGAAATGCATGGGTGGTGGGCCGGAAGACGTGATCTTGTTCTGTGGGTCGGGGGCCACCGCGGCGATCAAGAGGCTGCAGGAGGTGATGGGGATAACAATCACCTCCACCATGAGGTCAAGGGTGGTGAAGGAATTCCTCAAGCCTGAGGAGAGATGGGTGGTTTTTGTGGGTCCCTATGAGCACCACTCGAACCTTTTGTCATGGCGCCAAAGCCTGGCTGAGGTGGTGGAGATTGGGGTTGATGAGGATGGTTTGATCGACATGGACATGCTACGTAGAGAGCTCAAATCACCCAAGTACTCAAATCGACCCATGTTGGGTTCTTTCTCGGCTTGCAGTAATGTCACAGGGATTCACACCGACACAAGAGCTTTGGCTCGCTTGTTGCATCAACATGGTGCTTTTGCTTGCTTTGATTTTGCAGCGAGGTAAGCCGACTACTTCACCATGTTGATCACTCTAGATTTGGGCTAGGGTACACCTTTGATTTGATGGTGCCAAACTGTCAAAATATGATTAAATTAAATATGGTAGTTGGTCGGGTTAAATGGGTAACCACCTCCTATTATGGAGCCAGGGTTTTGGAGTGGGTATTGATTTTTATTTTCCTTTTTTGCTAAATAAATATTGGATTAAAAAGAAAAAAAAAAAAACAGGTGCTTAAAAAAAGGTTATGGATTTTATAGAATAAAGGGATTTTACGTGAAAAAACCCCTTTGATGTTCGTCCATAAAGGCCCGGTAACTACTTGGAGGAGGTTTGGGTATTAACTAAATCAAGTGGTCATGTACGTAACTATTTTAGATATCTTTTTAATCGACTTCAATACGCGTCGTTTAGAATCTAATTTAGTAGAGTACAGAGATGTTTATATGAATGAGATTTTCAACTCCCTCCACATTTTTCTTTTTCTTTTTGACTTGACACTCAATTATATTTTATTTTACTTCACCCTATAAATAATTAAGTTGATCTCTTGATAGGAATGTTTAAGCAGTTAGCGTTGGCCACTAGGCCAAGAACGTTAAAGATAGTGATGGGCTATGAGATAAAATACCATATTTTCTTTAGACATTATTTATTTTTTCTTCAAACACATAAATAGCCAGGTAAGCAAACTACTTACTTCGACATGTTGCTAACTCCATTTATGTTTGACTTTTGATTTGATGCCATCAAACTGCTAGATATGACTAGGGATTGTAACTGCTCGGATTTAATGGGCACTTGCTCTCATTAGGGGTGGGTTTAGTAGTGGATTTTCCAAGTTCAAAGTGAGTATGAATTTATAGATTGTGATCTAAGTTTGCCTCTTTATTTATAACTGCTTTAATACATGTTTTAAATTGGCTCTTTCTCACAAAATAGGCTAGCTAGTAAAATACAATGAAAGATTGGAGCAAGGGTGGTCAAAATCCTTTGTTTTCATGCATATTTCTCTTCCAAAAAGAGGACTCCATATTTTCTTTTCAAACAGAATATTGGCATATGAAATGCATAGAACTAATGTGAATAGGGCAAATCATTATGAAATGATGGGTCCCATCATATTCACACTCTGAATTGCTTTTAAGATGGATTTAATGGAGCAGGGGTTTGACTAAAGATGGCAAAATAAGTAATGGCATATGAAATGCATAGAACTAATATGAATAGGACAAATCATTATGAAATGATGGTTTCCATCATATCCACTCTGAATTGCTTTTAAGATGGATTTAATGGAGCAGGGGCTTGACTAAAGATGGCAAAATAAGTAATGGTATATGAAATGCATAGAACTTATGTGAATAGGGCAAATCATTATGAAATGATGGGTCCCATCATGTCCACTCTGAATTGCTTCACCAAAAAAAAAAAGAAAAAGAAAAAAGATGGATTTAATGGAGCAGGGGGTTGACTAAAGATGGTAAAATAAGTAAGGTGGTATTTGAAAATTAAATAAGATCTTTAATAGGATTGGGTTAAATTTTGGGTTGATCTGCAGTGGGCCATATGTGCAAATCGACCTGCAATCAGGAGAAATGGAGGGCTATGATGCTGTTTTCCTCAGTCCACACAAATTCGTTGGAGGCCCAGGAACACCAGGGATTTTACTCATGAGCAGGACTCTCTATTGCTTGAGATCCTCACCTCCTTCAACCTGTGGAGGCGGCACGGTTGCCTTTGTCAACGGCTTCGATGAAAAGGTCTTCTTTCTTCTCTCAAATTTCAAAACGTTATGGACCATCGATTTTTGATGGGCCTAAAAAAAATTCCAAAAAGTTATGGACCATCGATTTTTGATGGGACCATCGATTTTTGAAGGGCCCATCAACTAATGGCCCTCCATGTACCATATTTTTTTATATATTATTGGTAGGTCCCACCAGGTGGATGATCTGGACAAGCCTTTGCCATCAGAACCTGTTGCCAATACTGGAATTCGCATTGGACTTGTTTGGGTTCAGGTCTGGCTGGGGTCATGTTTAGTTTTCGTGTACCTGAATCCAGCCCAAGTACCTAACTTTAAATTCTGGTTTCATTTGGCTCAGTTTTGCATTTCCATGTACACATGTAATTCGGGTTGGGCCAATACCTGTACCCAACCTACCCGTGTGGTGCCCTTATTGTTAACAATTGATTGGACCAGTTCTCTTTCATGAAAACCTATCAGTGGGCTCAATCTATTGTTAAGTCCAGCTTGTGGTTGGTTCTGATCTTGCAATTCTGTACCATATATGAAGGAACAGGGTCTACAATATTGACTTCCTATATTTTTAAATCATGTGATTTTAGGACATGTTTGATTGTGAGAATTAATGTTGAGAATTTGTGTTTGGCAAATTCCACAACCCTCAAATCTGGGCCAATTCCTCACTGTGGAGTTCCTTGAATGAAACCTCCAAAAAGAGTATTCTAAATTCTCTACAAATACTATAGGAGAAAAAAGGCCATTTCAAGGCAGCAGTCTTAATTTACCTTTTGGTGTTTTACCTGTTAAGCATCTGACAACTTTAACAGGATTTCTTAAAGTAACAAGTCCCCCCTTCATTTTGTTTGGAAAATGTAAGTACTCGCACTAACACACACTCACCTAAGTTTCTAATCATCAGCGCTATAACTAGTGATTAATCGTTTGTTGTTTTTGAGGAAGGGAGGTGCTTCGCCAACAAATTCTTGCTATGTATCAAATTGGCCCTGTCTAATAACTTTCAGATTAACAGGACACACTCTACTACGACGACATAGAAGAGAGAGAGGACGCCGGAACTCCTCCCATCATCCAAAAGATACGAGCAGCTTTGGCATTTTGGGTTAAGGAATACATGGGCTACCATCTCATTGACACACAGGAGAACCTTTGGCTCGACAGAGCGCTCAAAAGGCTCTTGCCTAATCCAAACATTCATATTCTTGGGAATACTTCGGTCAAGCGCCAACCCATCATTTCCTTCCTCATCAACACCAACTCCATAGATCAGGCGATCGACGTCGAAGAAAAGCAAGTATACATTTGGAGAGAAAGAGTCACCAAGAAAGATAAACCCCTTCATGGCCGCTTTGTAACAAAGCTCCTTAATGATCTCTTTGGCATCCAAGCGCGTGGAGGGTGTGCTTGTGCTGGTCCTTATGGCCACATTCTTCTCAATGTTGATAAAAAACAGTCTTTGGCATTTCGATCAGCGATTCAGAAGGTGACATAAGGACATTTTAGTTTTTCTTCTAAACAACAATGTGTGTGCGCTATAGAAAATTTTATTCAGGTTCTTGCAACAGGTCCTTTACACAGATCTGAATTAAAAGTAGTTCTATATCTAGCATTCCTACATGATACTTTCAATTTGCATCCTTGGGTATTCGGAGCCCTGTTTTCATCCCCACATGTCCCATTATGAACCCAACCAAAACCCCACTCATATTAGTCTCTAAATAAATTGTCACGCTAATCTAGGCCTTCTAGTATCACAGACTAACTCATGATCTCTGTACATTCCAGGGGCACAATGGCCTTAAACCAGGATGGACAAGGGTGAGCTTTTCCTATTACCTGTCTCTCACCGAATTCGAATTCATCCTCGCAGCCATTGAGTTTCTCGCAACCTACGGTCAGCGCTTCCTTCCTCTCTACAGTTTCAACTGGAAGACAGGGGACTGGACTTTTCGCAAAAGCGCTCTCCAGAAGTTCGTAGGGGAGGAGCAGTCATTGGCACTCAATCGACTGAAATTAGGCGGCCGGGGCCTAGTTCTCCATGACCACCCCTCTACCACATCTTTGAGCCACATACAAGACAGTGGTCATGGAGGAATGGAACAGAAATATACAAAGTACCTTGAAACTGCACTCTACATCGCAAAATCTCTCCCCAAGTTCCCTGTGCAGCGCCATGTGCCTGATGGAGTTGATGCTGATCTCATTCTCTTTCGCATCTAGAGACATATATATATATATATATATATATATGCTTCCTTAATCCATCTATTTATCTATCTATTAAGAAGGTTCAATGGTGAAATTCTTGAGTCCAACCTCCTTTAGCATATGTGGTGGTCCAAATTTCATTCCAATAGGAATGGTGCTCACCCATGGAGGGATCACATGGAAACACAGATCCACTAACAATGGGATTGATTCTGATCAAAATGTATCTTGGGCCAAGGAAAATACATGGTGTAGAGTGACATGGGGTTGATTGTAAGAATGATATGATCTAGCAGCAGAAAATGAGGGTGTATCTGATCATTTCCCTTATCTACCTATCTATCTTTCCATCTATCTAGTGAGCATGAAAGAAGTGTGTAAATTGTAGAAGGAATAGTGTCTTGAGTGTATGATGAAAGGGGGGTGTTATCACCTTGATGACATGTCCCTGAGTAAAGTTATGTAATAAAAGAAGTGTGTTAAGTTGAAATGGCTTATGTTTGGACTTGAGGAGTAATCAAGTGAAATATTACATGTATTTCTATACTAATGTCAGATTTCTTATGCAATATATTTTTACATTGACAAATGTATATGTTTCTAGTTGATTTTAAGTTGGCTGTGCTTTGAACTGTGATGATGCATTTCTATATTTACCATCATATACGAAGGCCATTGAAAGGAGGCTATGGTTTCAGGGCACAAATTAAAAGTAGCCTGAATTGGATATTGGCCCAACCCAGGCCTAGCTAGCCTGAATTGCATGGGAGCAAACTGAAATCGTACTTGAATCTGATCAAATCCAAACACACCAAACTTGAGCTCAACAAATTGGGTTCAAGTCAAACAGAGCTGAGCTTAGCCTACCTTGGGCTTAGCTCATTAGTTTACAAGCAAGAGAGCTAACTTGTCTATTTGTCAGAACCAAATCAAGTACCTGGGTTGAATACGAATACAGTAAGCACAAATCTGAACCCGACCCAACTTCTATGTGGATTTTCAAATCTAGGCTGGAGCTTGACCTAACCTGAAGAAGCCTGACAAGATTTTCACATATGGTCTGAGTTGTGTCTTGAAGTTTTTGGGTTAACCCAAGCTGCACCCTTACTGTGATATGCATTCTACCATGAACATATATAACTGAGTGTTGTATTAAGTTTGTGATATGCATTCTACCATGAACATATATAACTGAGTGTTGTATTAAGTTTGTGATATGCGTTCTACCATGAACATATATAACTGAGTGTTGTATTAAGTTTTCCTTAGCTTACTATTCATTCCAAAATCTTGAGGCGTTGGTGCAGACAGCATAAATACTTTTAAATACTCCCCCGATATGATATTGTCCACTTTGGGCCTAAGCAACAATCCTCCCCTCAAACAAAGGACCATATCTCTTTGGATATTTTTACCGGGCCTCCCTTTAAACGACCATCCATCCGTCCACTCCATTGAGGAGAGCCAACTCGAGAGCCTCACCACGGATCCACCAATCGTATTGTCCACTTTGGGCCTAAGCCCTCATGGATTTGCTCTTGGACTCTACCCAAAATGTCTCACACCAATGGAGTACTTTGTCTAACTTATATGTCCATGATCTTTCTCATTTCTAGCCAATGTGGGACTTTGGTTGCACATCCGCAACAGGGTGAAGCCCACTCCTCTCCATTGTTAAGATTTCTTGTCTTCTCTAATTCCTCCGATGTTCTATGTTCCACTTCTGTGCATATTCTTCTGTTTAGAAAAAGATGACATATAAGCCGGCTGCTGGTAAAGCAGTTAGACAATTTTATTTTATTTTTTTACCCAACAATGAAAGGGGCCTAGGATCTAAGAGAGTCTCCGCATACATATGGGAAGACAGCCCACTCAAGTGGGAATGATGCATGTACAAATGGAAAGAACGTCCACGCAAATGAAAAATGAACCAAACATAAATGGAAAGAGGTGACGTACCCGAGGAATCGAACCCGAGCACCCATGTTAGACAATGTTAGTCCGCAGATTAGAGGTTGCACTTTAAAACGTGGAGATTTGTTCAAAAACAGGGGAGACCATCTACCCACTTTGTTCAAAACATTGCGAATGGTGGAGATTTGTTCAAAAACAGGGGAGACCATCTACCCACTTTGTTCAAAACATCAATGGTGAGTTTATTTATCACTGCGACTCCTGCAGGTGGCCAATCTAGAGGAGTTTGTATACCAGATCTACAGTCGAGACGAGACATAATAAATGCATGTGACCCACCAGCACATGGTTGGCGTGGGGTGCAATGGGGTGTGGTGTGATTCACACAAGGATCCCTCCGTAGCTTCTACGGCAGAAAGCTATTGCTTTCTAAAAGCAAGACGCGTGATAGGGTTTAGTAGCTAGGCTCACTAACTCTACTGGAATTAAATGCTCTAAAGGACGAGTCATCTTGAAGAATCAAACTGTCCTATGCCCACACTTGCTATATATCATATGTTTCATGCATGATAATCATGTAAGGTCATTACATGAAAAAATATTACATATCTGTAAAATTTCAAGTTTGTTAAATCATAGTAATCCCTTGATCCATGGCCTAAAGCTTAATCATTTTGGAGACATCATTTCTTAGGATTTTAATTCAAGGCTGAGTAGAAGTTGGATGAGTGTCACATTTTGGTGATATGGGTGGGTGGCCATTTTTTGGAGATGTGGGACCGTATGATCAATCCAAATCCCTCATCCAAATGAGGCTCAGCTTTTGATCGAAATCCTAAAAAGATGAAAACCTCTAAAACCAACAAACTTGAGTGTTATGGATCAAGGGACTAGGATAATTGACGAACATTAAATCTTGCACATAGGTAGACCTACATGCTACATGGCCCCTTGAAAATGTTCACCTACAAATAACATGTGCAATCCATCCCCACGGGACTATTTCGGCCCACCTGCAGGCCCTTTGATACCCCCATCCTCCCATAGTGTAGCACTATATCCAATTTTACTCTCATCAAATCTTTCCCTTTAACATGTGGTTGAGTTGAATCTCAAAAAGATCTGTGATTAAAAAGACCACTAAAAAGGATGTTAAAGGGCTAGGATGCTGGCATAGAGTTGATTCTTTTTTCCTGCCCCAATATCCATAAAAAGACCTTTCCATCTACTCCAATCCCCTAGTAACAAGCAAATATCTAAGTGGGTCCCACAAGCATGGCCGCAAGACCATTACGCGGTTTGCTCCCAGGAGCATATTACCATCCATATAGATATAGTCAATCCAATGGTATATACATGCACCTCAGTAGAGCAGAAATCAGGTGAATTCCTCTACAAAGGGAAATGTAGTATATATGTGTCCGTTTGATCTTATAGGGTCCGGATGGATTACTTCAGCCCAAAGGATTGGAAACCCTCCAATAGAAGAAGAATAAGAAAAACACTAACACTCAATCAAATAAATAGATGCTATCAACACCATGCTGACAGGAACATGGCCTATATTAAAAACAAGAAGGTTTGTTGACTAACCATCCCAAAAATCAGCACCAATTGGACAATGTTGAACAGTCAAAGATGATGAAGTGGAAGATCAATTTGGATTTATGAATGGCTTATGCCCATCACAATCATGGTCTACTAAGACTGGTATTTTGGAGATGAGTACTGTATTGAGCCTTCTTTTACATCGTGGGTCTGTTGGCCCTACCTAAATGCCACGTGCCCTCCTTGATATTTTCGTTTCCATGATCCAGTAAAGCCTTTGATCCATAGCTTTTAACTGTTTCTTATCAAGACTTTAATGTGCTCCAACAACTGGATTTCAGTGTCCCCTCAGTAAATACTGTTACAACTAAAAGGTTAAAAGAATATTTGAACGAAGGAATCTTTGTCCACCTAACTGTTTTAAGAGCAGTAAGTATTACGTTTACTTTTTTATTTAAAGGAAAGACATCCTTGTTGGGATCATCCAAGGCATTTGAAGGTAGAGGTGCAACTATATATAGCTGGTCAAGTGAGGCCTTGGCTTAAGAACGTTCACTTTGTGAGGTTTACATTAGTGTTGGCTAATTTATTGGGTAACAGATAAAATCGAAAATTTAATTTATATTGTATACAGATGGATTGAATTTCATGACTGAAGAAGAATGTGTACCGAAGATAGAAGACTTGCACGCTCGAGCGGACCTGGCCAACAGAACTAGCCAATTCGCCAAATAGAATGTGTGGCGGACCATCTGCCTGCTCGAGCGAATGAGGCGATGTTCATGTGTGATTAAGATTTCTAGTTTCTAAAACCATGTTGTTATTCATAGTCCTATGCAAAGTGCTACTAATTCCCACGAGTTTTGGGCTATAAATACATGCTTTTAGCAACCCAAACCCTATAATCAATTAAAAGATCCATCTTCTTCTCCAAAGCTTCAAGTTGTTGTGCTGAAGATTTTCAGACTTTAGAGTTCATTTCTTCTACTCTTTTGAAGTAGATTCGCATTGAAGAGGCTGTCGAGGTAGTTAATTTAAGCATGAAGAAGGTGTACGGCGAAGCGTCGGCAAATCGAGCAGCCCTTGGGTTGAGTTACAATTGAGAAGGGTACTGTGAGTTTTGTAACTTTCTTTTATTAGTGCTTGGTTGTCTGTTGACCTAAACAGTAAGGCCCATGGTTTTTTTTCCGAACAGGGTTTTTCATGTATAAATCTTACATCTCCTTCTCTTTTGTGGTTGATTGTTTTTTAATTAAATTTAGGTTACCTGGCTAGTTTAATAATTAGAATTGAAATCTAATAAAGATACTAATTAAAGGGATCTTATCCTATGTTAAGGTTTAAATCAACAACTTTCACACTTACTTCAGTGCTAGGAGATCAATTCTGTTCTTATTTAACTGTCTAGAGCTTCAACAATTGGCATGCCACCTTCCCTCATCCAAGAGATTCCTCATCTCACCTGATATCTCCTATCCTCACGGGTCCTAACCCACCTTGACTGTGTGCCAGAAAAAGGGAAAAAGTTCAAGCCGTGGCTCGGCCTAAGCTAAACTTGAACTTTACAAAGCGAAGCAAGATCCAAACTCAAATGAAAGCTGAATTCTCTAAAATTATTTATTTATTTATTGTTGTTAATGGTAACATGGTGTGACTTGAGCCCACTACCTCAGTCCTCAAGGTTAAGGTAGTAAGAACATTCCACTATGCCACGGGCTTTTTATAAATTTTTTCTTTGGACTTTGACTAGAAATTGTAAATTTACTACCGAATGCAACTTGGATCGAGTTCGGACCCAGTCGGGTTTTTTTTAGTGTATATATTTAATCAAGCGATTAATTTGTCAGGAGCAAAACATGTTGGTCCACCTATACCCTTTATGTTGGGAAATCCCACATCCCACATCACCTAAGTCCTGAGTTGGACATGGCTTCATTCCTATTTGGGCCTTCAGCCTATTAGCTTAAGCTTTTAGGTTTGTATATGTTATGTTACATGGTGTAAGAACGGGTTCCCCTCCCGTCGTTCTTGTGTAGCTCATGTGGTAGACTCATCCATAAAATTTGTTGGGCCTGCACGTGAGGGGGAGTGTTGGGAAGTCCCACATCGCCTAAATCCCGAGTTGGTCATGGCTTCGTACCTGTTTGGACCTTTCATCTATTAGCTTAAGCTTTTGGATTTGTATAGTATATTACACTTTCTCCCTCATTAACATTGTGAAATGTTGTATGGGTTTTGTTTTGTTTTTTGATTTGTTCCCTCTGCTTTGTAACTTTGCTTCAATGAAGTCTTCCTTTAACTTAAAAAACAAAAAAACATAGTGAATTCAAAGGAGGCATGAGCTCTTGAGCTCCCTCAAAACAGTGGCGCCCCCGGAATTCAAAGGCCCCTACTGGGACAAAGTTTCAGTCAAGATGTGGGAATATCCGTTGGAAAAAAAATTGCCTAACAATGATGATCAGCTAAACACCTTATTTAGGAAAATGTTTATTTAGGAACAGACTGCATATAACTTATAAACAGTCCAACTCATGGGACCACTTAGATACAATTTTATTAATTAGGAGGGCGGAAAATTGAAAGGCCTCCTCATGGACAAGGGAAATCCAGAAAATCAGCCCTACGAGTTTATCATAGCTCTTAATTTAACAACCGTAAAGTTTAATGACTTCTTAACCATTGATTTTCTTAAGAGTCGATCTAATGGTGAGTGAAGATTGAGTGAGTGTAAAATTGGATTGAATGCCGGATCTTGAGATGAAAAGATGAGAAGACCATCAACGAGGAAGCACTAATGAAAGGTAGGCCCAAGCGGGCCCCACAATGCTCGATTGCACTCGCAAGCGTTTGTAGGTGAACATTTCCCACTTATTTAGATTAACTTAAGTGCACGCTTCTCATTTAGTGGTTTCTTATATTCCTAGAATCTTTTAATTCGGCTGCCCATTCATTAATGGCTAAATTATGCTTCTCATGTAATCAGGTTATAAACTGGGATAGGGCACTTATGCTCTTAGCAGGGTAGCTACTAAGAGCATCTCTAATTGGAGATGCCAAATTTATTTTGGTGGTTGATGTGGCAAATTGACCATTTGCAATTTGATATCTCTATTAGAGGCAACTCAACCTCATATACTCAAATCTAATACTTTTATTATTATTTTTATTTTACCTGTTTTATATATTAAACAAAACTCATCCACAATAGTCCATTTTGAATAAAATAATACAAAATATGATTTGGCATCTCATTCCGATATGCCAAATGCCACCTCATTTTTAGCGTAGCTATTGACGTGAAAATCCATGCCAAAAATCCCATGTGGCATGTTCACCTTTGATTTGGCATATCTACTAGATATGCTCTAAGTGTGGTCTGTCTGTGAGGTAGTTTTGGTGGGAATTTGGATGTGTCTTTGTTTGTTCTTGCTTCGGTTTCTAATGAATTACTCTTTTGCCCAAAAATAAAAACATAAAGGAAAACTCAGGTGCACACTTCAATGTGAGCCCACAGTCAATCAATCAGCAGCATTTTGGGGATGGAAGGAAAGGTATGCTTACTCCATCGGGCTATCAAAAAGTCAACAGTAAAAAGACAATTAATCAACATATGAACATTGTCAAAACAGTTGAACGTGATCGATAAAGTTACCATGAGACTGATTTCTTTCATGCTATCGTAGATACTTCAGCAAAAAATAATCTTTCCACCTCCAGCCCCATGATTGTCATCCATCACCACAACATAATGTAAGCACCTAGTTATGCTTAGCAGCTAAACAGATCATAGCTATACATATATTTACAGATAAGTAGGATATCCATATTGAATATGTAACATGTTTGTATGGGGGTATTTCTGCCTTCTCAAGAGCAATGCAAATCCAATATCTTGAGAATTTCAAGGTTTTTTTTTCTTTTTTGAAAGGTGAGAATTCATCAAATTAGTATTCCAAATTCCACTTTTGGCCTGCAAAAGTTTCAGGAATCCAGCATTCCAAATGCGGGACAGGCCCTTGAGTATTTTGAGATTCCATTTGAGAGACAACTAGAGAGTTCTAAATGCTTACCAACAAAAATCTCAAACTGTGTGCTAACCATTAACAAATGAGCTCTAAGGTAAAATCCGAACCCAACCCAAACTCCATCCAAGTTTCGAAATCAATGCCCCAACCCAACACTAGCCCAAATAAGTATAACTCTTCTTAGGTTCGGTCATGCCATCTGGGTTAGCTAGGGTTTGACTCTAACCAAATTGCACCCCCTAGCCAAGACTCAAAAGAATTCCCTTCCAGCTTCATAACCAATCTTTCAAATCAAGATCACTCAAAATCAAGGCCCCCCACTTTAATAGATGTCCAAAAATTCCCTCCAGTTGCATTTTGATTACTTGTGATTACCTTAAACACATAATTTATATTTATACACTCATCTGAGACTGTAATTTTTCAGCTGCTTGGATTTATGATGTGGACCCCAACGATTGACTTGGCCTAAGAGGATCTAGTTCATAAATGCATACTTTTCCCAATCTCTACGACGCCGATACATCAACTCAGACAAGCCCACACCCTCCTACTTAAACTACATTTACTCCATCCCCACCAACCCAAAAAAGCATCCATCCCATCATCTCATCCTCTTCTACTTTTTACATATTTCACAAGTAGAATCAGTTGCAGAAAGAAAGCATCTCAGCAAGCAACATAAAAGTCATAAGCCATCCAATTCCAAATATATGGAGATACCAAACCTCCTCTTCTAAGCAGTTTCTTAATAAAACGAAAGAACAACCTTACAAAACAAGCTTATGAATATAATAACGTATACATCTATTTGGACATTTTCATTTTATATGGGTCAAGCCAAAAGATGTTCAAGAAAGACAAAACAAAAAAAGTAGTAGTTTTATATAATGCTTAGTAGTAGTTTTATATAATGCTTACATGCAATGCACGTAAGAAAAGGACACAAACCTTCTCGTCTTTTTTACTCTTGTGCATGGGGAATGAACATAGGAATGAAAGAGCACTAAGATATTGGCACGGCTCAATCAAAAAACACTTCTTGTGAGCATTTAGAAGTGTTGTCTGAATGAACCGGACCAACATCTTAGGAACTATTCCAAATACAAGACATGGGGTCTTTCCTTCATTATAGTCTTCTCTTTTACACAGCAACAGCTATGAAAAAAATGAAGTAGAACAAAGAAAAGATGAGCAGATGGAGAAGAGCAAGACGTTATGAAGAATCAAGTGAGGGAGAAAGAGAGAAAGAGAGAGAGAGAGAGAGATATGAAGAGGAGGAATGTAGCATTAGTGGAATTTAAGAAGGTTGAGGACTGCCATTGCATTTATAACTCCCGACTACCAAAGCAGAGGACAGGCAATAGCATTAATAGGAAACCGCCCCATGATATTCCCTTTCAGCCTCTCATAAATTTCCAGGGAAAAAAGACAGTGGTTAGTGGGACCACCGGTAAACTGTTGGCCTGCAGGACTGGACCATTTGTGCACTTCTGATGGTTGTTGGAACGGTTTTGAGCTGGGGACCCACGATGATAAGAAACAACCGTGGTCCACGGGAGTCTAGATCATTATCTGGCTGGGTGGTGTTGATCTTCCGGTGAACAAGCCAAATTTTACCCAAATTGGAACCGTTTGACTCAATTAGGTGGACACACATGTTTATCATATAACAGAAAGAAATACCTAGGTGATATTTTCAACCCAATGTTTACATTCGGGGTATGTTTGTGTGAGACTGTGGTTTATCATGACACCACCTTTTCGTATTTTGGTGCGTCACAATTTTATAGAAAAGAAAAAATTTTAATTAATTTTTTCAACTTCCCAAAATAATTAATAATTTTCTATTATGTCATATTTGGCAACCAAATCTTTAGGAACAAGATTTTCAATTTCCCTAAAGTATGATAAATCCATGTTTGGCAATTGTAAATTTTTGAGGATTTGGACGAATGAAAATTTTCATTTGTTAGAATTTTCATATCCGATCACCTCTATAAAAATTGAAAATCACCACTTGAGTGGATTTATACACTGAACACTATTTTTCTCAGTTATATGTATCGATACACACCAATATCAATATAAAATCCTCAACTATACAAATCCCCAGCGGGAATCCTTGTTCCAGTAGTAGTGAAGAATCATTAAATATATAGATTTCTCGGTTGTTACCAAAAATACTCTTAGTGTGGGGTTAGAATCACTTTTCCACGATGCCCAAAGCCGATAATACAGAGAGCATAAGGAATGCACAAACTTGCCCTTGTTTCAAGAGATGAATCATGGTGAACCACAAATTATTAGAGGTGGGGGGTGAATGATAAAAATGTGATATAGATGGGACCTTCGTTGCCACAAGTTTTGAATTATTTAGGGTGGTGGTTGGGTATTAATTTTCCATCTTCACTTGACTCAAATTTCATTTAGAAGGTTATATGACGGTCCAGTTTTTATATCGATCACCTTTAGCTCTTCATTTTTTACCAATTAAAGAAATAGAATTCTAGGTATTCAATCATATGAAAATGCGCCTAATGGCCTGCTTGATTTTATAAGAATTCACGGTGAAAGGAGCTCTATCAAAGGATTATGAAAGAGGTGTGGAGTGAAGGATATATAGTGGGGGTAAAGGATATAAGGTGGAGATGTACATGTGACATTGACTTTCCTAGGTAATGATTTAATAGGGTGATGGCTGAGTATTCGATTTCCCTATCTTTGCTTGACTCTATTTTGATTAAAGGAAATATTATTTTATGGTAATTTTTGTATATTCACCTTCGGTCTTTATTTTTAAACGCTTACGACAAAAATTATTTTGTATTCATTCACATGTATTGAGTTCAAATAAATAAGCCTAATATGAATGGTTTGGTTTAGGGGTGTAAATTGGCCCGTGAGCCTTGGGTCGTGGCATGGCATGACACTTCCAGGGTTTATTCGAGTCATGCTGGGCTAGGGTGCCTAGGCCGATGCACAGCCAACACAACATTTATATATAAAAATCTGATTTTTGTAGAAATTCAATATAAAATTAAATATTAAAGATTTATTTTTTATTTGTAAAGTGACATCAGTTTTTTATATATTTATAATAGATTTAATTTTATTTCAAGTTGAAAATCCCTAAAAAAGAAGTCCATTAAACAAATATAACAAAACAAAACCAAACCTAACCTAACCTGACACCCCATACAATGGGTTTTGTCCTGGTTTTTGAAAGACTAATCATATGACGACGTCCACATGGGTGTGCTGTTTGACTCGAGTGGTCCTAATCTAAATCATTCATCCCATGGTCCTTCCATAACTTGGGGATGAAAATAAAATTGGTTATGTTCTTGTTTACCCTGACCCGAAACTGGATTACTAACACAGCTAGGGCCTATCTCAAAGCCTGCACTTGACTTGGATACAAGTTATATGAGCTGTATCTGAACCTGGATTTACATGTGCCTGCTTGTTTCATGTAATTAAATTTTTGGGAATTCTAAGACCTTATTTTTTCAAGTGGTTAAAAAATGAATATAATTCAAAGGTGAATATCTCGAAATGACACGCAAATAACCTTCTCTTCAATGGAAACTAAATCAAGGGATGATGGAGCAAGTGATACCTAGTCATCACACTAGTAATTCAAATCTTACGAAAGTTAACATCCATCAGTACATTGCTATCTTATATCCCATCAAGGGGTGTAAATTGGGCATAGCCGCCCAAGCCCGGCATGGCCCGGTACGAAAAAACCCGGGCTGGCCTAACCCTACACAAACCAAAGGATGGGTTGTGCTAGGCGAGGAAGTCCTGTGAGCCGTGGCACGGCACGACCTTATATGACATTTATATAAAACATGGCTATTTTTCATATAAATAAAATGTGAATTTAAAATAATTAAAGTTTTATTTTCATTTGCATATTAGAATTAATGTTTGTGCATTTGTTTTAATAGTTTCGACTTTATATCAAATTAAGAACCCTAAAAGTCCATAAAATTTCTTTTAAATTATATAAAAAAGTTTTAAAAAAAACCTAGAAAAACATGTGGGCCTGCTCGTGGGCGGCACCGGCCCAGCACGACACGACCTAAGTCATGTCGTAGGCCGTCCTAGGCAGACCCCAGCCAACTTGTGCATGGCACGGCACAACTCAGGCACAACTGGGCCGGCCTTAAAGCGAGTCGTGTAGGCATGATACGACCCAGTTTACGCCTCTAATCCTGCCTTTTTAATAATCTCTCAGTGGGAATTCATTTGATACTGAAACCATACATATTCTATGTAAACAAACAGGCCCTTGATTCAAACTAGAACAAAATTTGAATAAAGGGCAGGAGATGGACTTAAATTCAGTCACATACTTTACCTAATTTCCATACTAATACTAATGCAATTTAGAGTTTTATCTGTCTGTCTAAGGTTTCTAGGCTTTGTAAATAATTCCATGTCTTTGTAGTGGTGCTCATTGGTGGAGCCGGCTTGAGCCCGACCTGGGCCCAACCTGCTTTGGGCCTGGTCTGGATTTAGATTCTAGTAGATGAGTCGGGCTCAAATTTCTTATTTGGCCCGTTTAATAGATGGGTTGAGCTTGAACTCAGTGGTAGAGAGCCCGAAGCCCAGCCCAAATATAGAAGAAATTATAGGGGAGAGGTAAAGAGGGGATTCGGTCATATGACCTCTCACATAGGTAATATACCTAGACTAGTTTAGCTACAGCCTCAAACATAGTAGGAAATCCTTTTCTTTATTATATAAATATAATTTGGGTTGAGCTCGGACTTCATCATTTTTCAGGTCAACCCAAACTACTTATGGCCCGACTCGAGCTTAGGGCGGGTTCGGGCTTAAGTTTAGAAGTTGGGCCGGCACTAAACATTCCTCAGCCCGGCCCATGACCACCCCTAATGTCCTGTCCTTTTAATGCCTTCCATGTCCCAATATAAGGAGATGCTCTAGTGAGAGACACTCTCACCAAGTTGGTGAGACATGGGTGGGGGGCCTCACATTTAAGTTGGGGGTCCTTGCATTTAAGTTGGTGAGAGTGGATATGGAAGTGAGGGCCTCCACCCATCTCTCATAAACTTGGTGAGAGTGTCTCTCATAGGAGCACCTCCCATAGTTAATAATCCTAACTAGAATTGGCAACTACGTCTCCCATGAAGTTTTTGTTGAATTTTTATTAAGATGACAGTTTTGCCCTTATATCCATTAAAGCAAAATGAGCAAGTTATTATTAACAAAAACACTATCATTTTATCCCAAGTCCCAACAGTCGCTTTCTCAATAACTCTTTTATGCACTTGAAGCTTAGTATTGTATTTTGAAGCTTTTATCAATCCAACCGTGGGTTGTGCATGAATTGGATAGATTATAATCAGTTAAAAGTACAGGCGTTAATTGTCGTTACTATCAATTTGGATTTAAAGAAATGGGCCCCTATTGATAAAAATGGATTCATTTAGTGTGACTCTCTCCCGCTAAATATACTATAATAACTATCAGAATTTCAAGTTTTAGAGAAAAACAACTCCAATCTTTTGAATTTGAATGCATATAGGGATAAAGACATGGAGTCAAAAGAATTTAGTGGCTGTTCTTTAAGTGGAATTTCTGACACGGATTTAGTTTTTTTGTGTTTTTGGCATAGATATGATGTGATGCCTTGTCCCATGGCATTTTCAAATGCCATATTTCTTCATATAAGTATTTCAAATCTTTAGCCACATAAAAGTTTCAAATGACGTTTGGAATTCTTAGAATTCAAACCTCTTTACTTTTTGGTGGAATCTTTGAATGTTCAAGGACTAAGATGATTCAGGCATTCCACTACGTTGGAGAATTCAAAATTTCTCAAAATAGGAATTCCTTAAATTCTAGTAAGGAAATAGCCCTAAAAGCTTACAATGGTTGTAAGTAGGGGTGTAGCGCTTCGGTTAACCGTTTGTTTTGGAAAAACTACTGCCTTATATTTTATAGTTTTCAGTGTTTAAAAACAGTAAGCGTAATCGTATCCTAAAAAGCCGTTAAAAACCGAACCGTGGTTAACTGTATTAGACGGTTCAGTTACGGTTAATTCCAATACGGGCTAAAAAAGAAAAAAAAAATATTCCAATATAAAAGCAATATCTATACATATCAAAGAAAACATAAACAAAAAAAATATTGAAATACAAATAAAAAAAAGATTAATAGGGAAAGCAAAATGAGAAAAGGGGACTTAACTTAAGTCATTTTATTTCATTTAGGCCATTTAGTTTTTTTTTATTATTAGTGTAATGGTTCGATTAATCGTGTGTTTTGGAAAAAACAGTTAACTAAACTGTATTTAACGGTTTGGTTCGGTTAATAACCGTGAGTCGAAACTGAAAACCGTAACTGAATCGTGAAGCACGAATTTTCAATTTTAATAACCGTAACCATCATCGAACTGTGAAATACGGTTATTAATCGTCGGTTTGATTTGGTCGGTTAAACGGTTTTCCGGTTTTTTTTACACCCCTAGTTACAAGGAAATAGATTTCAAGGACATGGAGCGAAATGAAAAAATTAGAATGTATCACTAATTACTGAAACCACAATAGCCTATTTTCAAGTCTTGGAATCTTTAGAAGGGTGTATACAAAAACTCTATAATTTATATACTCTTGTAATGTAAAATGTATAGTATACAATCATGGACTCTAATGTTTGTGCCTTTGGATTCGAAGCTTGTAGGCAAGAATCTGGACCCAAATTGAAAACGCTTAAAACAAAGATTGGGCCAATTGCTATTTGTTTCTATTTGAGCTTTGTTGATATTTGGCGACCCATTTTCATAAAATCCATTAAAGCTGAATCTTAAAAATTCATTAGTGGAACTCATTAAAGAAATCGAACCGCTAAAAAGTAGGAGTGCTCATGGGCCAGGCCAGCCCATGCCTGACATGACACTAGCCTCGGTCGAGTTTGAAGCTTTTGTATTTGAGCTCAGGTTGATTCTAAAATTTGGGCCCATTTAATATTCGAGCGAGCTTTTTAATTAAGTGATAGAAAGCCCGAATCCCAGCGGAATAAGAAGTGTTTATAGTTTAGGGACTGATTTCTCCAAATAATTGATAAAAAGTCTGAATAAGTGATATAAAGCCCCGCCAATCGAAAAATGGGCCAGGTCAGGCGCGAAATGTCTCAAGTTGGCCGGGCTCAGGCCATGAACTTATGGCCCATGTTAGGCTTGAGCCCTATACGAGCCTGTATTTCTAATGTCCAATTAGGGCTGTAAAGATTATATTGATAAATTAAAGTCAGCCCTTCCAAACAGAGGATGTGGATTTTGGAGGAGCAAGGAGGGAAAAGAAAGGTGGTATATTTTGGGAGGAAAGAGGAATAAGAATATACAAAGAAAAAAAATGTCATAAGGGTATTTTTTTTCATTTTCTAGAAAGATTTTTGCGGAGAGGACTTGATTGAAAGAAATATGGAAAACTTTTTTAACTCTTTTGAAATACTCAGATCTTCATATCATTTTTTGACAATGAGCCAAAAGTTTATACTTTTTTGAAATTCCTCCAATTAATAATGGATAACTCTAATTAGATTGAAATTTTATTGGGGATAGACAAACTTTTAACTTGGACTAAAATAAATTAGCTCGTCAAACTCATTGAAATCAAACACTAAATCAGACAAATAAACTTGAGAATTGAATGGGCCAACCCATCAAGTTTTCCAAACGAGTTAAGTCCAGAACTTCAAATTTCAAACCCGAACTAGAATTAGTCTAATTGCGTACAAGGTAACCGTTTGTCATCATTATGGGAATGTCTCATTCCGAGAATGAATAAAGAAAATCTTGTTTGACAGTATTTTGTGAGATAAAATCTAAATAGAGAGAGAAAGAGAGAGAGAGAGAGAGAGAAAGATAGAGAAGGAGAAATTTTACCATTGTACCGAAACACGGTGAAAAAATGCCTTTCAAACAAGTTTTTCTCCTAAAAATGATATCAAATAGGCCCTAATTTTGTTATGGGTTGGTTTCCTTCGAAGGGTTCAATAAACCATACGGTTGGGAGCCAACATGCAGATCATGGCTTGATTCTGCGGTCTCACTTGCCATTGGCCATTTCCAGAGAAATTTAATTGGCCCTTTCTGGAAATTTCTTGGAATTTAATGAGGTGCAGCTCAAATGGCAAATTCCATCACTAGTCCCAGGGACCACAATTCAGTAAAAGAGTTGAATGCTACGGCTGCATGGTCCCATCTTGTGGTGTGGTTGTGGAAACATCAGGACGTGTACCATATGCTCATGTATCCTTTCTGTTCCTTGGCCACATGGTCCCCGTGATCCCTACCATTGAACTTTTAATGAGGCTGTTTCTCCCCAGAATGGATATGGGTAGGGTCAGGGTTAGGGTTAGGGTCAGGTATTTGGGCTTTGGCCTGAATGGTGTAGATGTGCAAATGGGTTAGATCTGGGCCGGGTTTATGTTGGACTCGGTCTTGAATGTGATTGGTGTATGTTCTATGGACCAAGGAGTCCGGATCATCTTAGGGTTTCCCCCACGGTGACCGTGAGCAGCCTGCCATGCATCCGGGTAGAGGCTGTCCATGGTGATGTTGGGCACCATGAATGGTCCACTCACAGTCACTGTAGGGGAAACCCTCATATGATCCTGATTCTTGTACCAAGACATTCCGTGGGGGGACTCAATTGGACCCCGCAAAAATATATTATTTTCATACGTCCAATATTCTAATTATTCATGTGTAGAAGAGCGAAAGTCATGTATGTTTATATGTAGAAGATGAATGTCCATGTGCCAAGAGGAAAAGCCACAGAAGTGTACCTCGCCCCTATAATAAGGGATGAATGCATAAGAACATTCATCGCTATTTATGTATATTGCATTTTTTAATATAATGATAAATGGGAAACCCTCTCCTAAGAGGCGTCTTTCACGACTTCATGATCAATCTCTAGTAACACTCACTAAACAACTATGAATTGACACTTTGACACTATTCTAATGATGCTTATATTAGGATTGAATTTCATAAAAAAAAAAAGGTATAATTTGAGGACTTATTTGTGCAAGGAGAGGATCTATGCTTTGTGGGTTTTTATTTCCATTGGAGAGAGGAATTATGCTTTCTTATCTCTCACATAGAAAATCGGAATCCTCTCTATTAAGAAAAATCAGTTAATATCTTTTTTTTCATAAGATAAATGTGACCGTAAACAATAAAAAATGTAGACCACATGCAAAATCAAAATAATTTTTCTCTCTACCGTGGAATCATAGTTGATGGGTCATGCCCAAATGACTCGGTCCACAATGACGGGTCAGGCTCAAGAGACTCAGTTCACGATGGTGGGTCAGGCCTAAGTGACCCGAGGCCGTGATGAGCCCAGGTCCAAATCCATTTGTTGAAAGTCGGGTCCGGACCCACGAAGTGACGAAGTCAGCACGTCGTTTCCTTAACCTGCTTTTACCAAGTCCTGCGGAGGAGATCCTACCTGCCTCGTCTGTTGAAGGCGGTTCGGAGACTCCGCCAGAATGAAGCGCCCGTTGCTGAAGAGTCGTCCACATCTGTTAGGGGAAGACTATAAATCACAGAGCCCCACCGGCACTGGGGGGCAAGCAATTCTTACCCATTTTTACACTATCATTGTACTTTTTCTGACTTGTAATCCTTACCTCGGAGAAGTAAAATCATCAGTTTGAAGAAGTGGACGTAGGTCACACTGACCGAACCACTATAAACTCTCTCTCTCTCCATTAAGACTCACCTTAATTATTCACTACTTAACCGGTGGTGCCCGAAAATAGTTTTTGGCATCATCAATAGTGATAAATATTATTTATTTTGGGTGTAATATATATATCTCAATAAAGTAAAGAGTATTTTTCCAGAAAAGACACTTTATGTGGCCAGTGGACCAAAACAAACATTTTAGCAAACTATACACCAAATAGGACATCTCGCCCAAAAACCCTCTTTTTTTTTTTTACCATTTTTTTTCGAGTATCGATGTCAACCCTCATTTTATGTGTTGAGGGTCGATATCGACCCTGAGCAGATTACTTTTAGGGATGGAGGTTGAGGATGGAGAACTAAATAAATAGTAGGGAATTCATTCTCCAACATGATTCATCTGGAAAGGATTTTGTTGTGGATGGCCTTGCAGCTGCTTAAATGACTTAAGGCTTTTTTTTTTTTTTATCATAATTCTTATAGATTGTGTTATGCTTTTTGTGATACTCGTTTCTTTACTTTTTATTTTGAATGGTATTAAAGGGATGTGAGAGAATTTCTCTTCCCAAGCGAATCCAAGAATTGTTGTGTGAATCCTGCCAAAGTTCTTTTTCTACCACCCATAGAAGGATGTTTCAAGTAAAACCGAACTATTTTAGGTATTTTTAGGCAATTGTGGACCTGTTTATTTGAGAAAGAGAAATATGGTGCATAGGAATCTACAGTTAAAATGACCTATGCCAGAGGATTACTAGAGGTGATGGGTGGAGGGCTTTTCCAGGTGGAAGACTGGGTATTAATCTCAACAGGATAGTCTTTCTGTATTTGACGATGATTATTTTTAAGATATTCACCTTTGGTTCTTCCCTTTAAACCAATTATAGGGATATGCAGTCTTGAACTTCTTGGGAATTCAACTGCATACAGATGGACCTGTGAATTTTCCTAATATTAGTTGAGGTGTGTTGTCAATGTCCTTGAACGACACGGCTTCGGCAGCGCATTTCCCTCTTCAAGTCGTGGATTGTGGATTTGCAGGCAGGGGCAAAGTCGGGCAGCACTCCATTCTCCAAGGAGCATCCAAGCCCTCCTTGTTCCACTCACCAATCACCTGCCAATTGCTTGAAACCAAACCAGCCCTGACTTTGAAATGCAAGGAAAGAACAAAGAAACTCCTTGTGACAATCTATTCAATGGCCTTTAGGAGATTTTAGAGGTTGAGAGACCAGGCGGGTTGGATACCATGTTAGAGAGCCTTAGGCAACAATACCATGAAATTCTAAAACAAGGGTCTCTAACTGCTTGAGGGTGTAGACATTAAAAATGAATAAAGACAAGACTTATCGTAAGACAAATGGTTGTTAATTGAATTTCAATAAGTTTTAGACTAATTGAATGTTAGACAAATAGTTGATGGGTCTTGAATGTTAGACTATTTATTTGTGGCACTAGAAATCCACAGGCGAGGGTCGACATCGACCCTCACTAGTTTTAGCGAGAGTCAACGTCGACCCTGTCATTCACATTCTACAGAGGCAGAATGTCAATACCTGCATCACTATCAACCCTCAACACATAAAATGAGGGTCGATATCGTCTCTCGCAAAAAATGTAAAAAAAAAATGAATTTTTGGACGAAATGCCCTATTTGATACTGGTTCGCCAAAGTGTTTATTTCGGTTCACTGGCCACATAAATTGTTTTTTCGAGTAAAATTCTCTAAAGTAAATAGTAGGATTTGTTTACTCAAAAGAAATGCCATCAAATGATCGTCTGGACACAAGGTTGAAAGAGTGGCGATTTATTTAAAGGTCCTCTTTTTTTTTCTCTTCTGATGGTGTTGTCAGTCTTATAGTTGTGTCAGTGGGAAGTTGGATCCTTTTTCCTTTTTTTGTCCGTTGGGTGTATATTTCTCTGGATCATGTCTTCTACTTCAAGCCAATAAAAGGAAAAAAAAAAAAAACGAAGAGAAAACATAAATACATTATACATTAGGATCAACAGGTCCAATCCCAGACCCAATTATTAGCCAGACCTGAAATGGGGGCCCAAAACAAGACTTGACTATCAACTGGGTCTTAGGAAGGGGGGTCATTTCTGAAAATCTCAGCTCAAGTTCTGATGGTAAGCAGGTAATTGGAGGTCCATTGACATCTATACTTAAAAATCCCCATGATGTATACCATTGAACTTCATTGGGTTCTTTTTTCTTAGAGATGAAAATGGGTTGGGCTTGGATTGGGTGCACAGTGCAATTTGACTCAGCCTTGAGACCTAAACTTGCTCCTAAATTTATATCAAGTCCAGTTCAAGCAGCCATATCCTCAACCTAATTTATATTCATGATCAACATAAAAGGACTACCCATATTGACACCACTAGGACTTGAACCATAGAAAGTCCCAGGGACTTTTTTTTTTTTAATCCCTTTTCTTTTCTTTATTTCTTCCTGCTAATCCATTTATATTAATTATGGCACTCACAGCCCCTGCCATTAGCACTGGCTGTCTGTTGCTTATTATTGAGTTGAAATCCAAAATATTGGTGTCTTACAAAATCATTAAATTCAGGTTAAAGATGAAAGAGTTGAAATGATTTGATGGGCAATGACTTGGTTGTATGTATTGTAGCATCATTTTCAAGACAATAGAGAAATGACAATAGCACCATTTAGCCATTTCAATATGTAAATGATTCACATGCGTAATGGTTACGCACCATTACCTTTGTTTGGGTTGATTTACGCATGAGATGATTAAAATAGGGTGTGAGAATGTTGTGAAAAATGGTTGAATTTTTTGCTCAGAATTTATGCACCGTATGAGATGGTAAAACAAAGCACATTGTACTATTCATATGTATAAGCGGGATCTACGGTGTCAAAATGGTTATGAGACCAATTTTCAGCCATTGATTCAACACAAGTTTTAAGATATTTATAACAAAAAGTCCATATGCAAAAATTAGTCATTCTGGACTTATGTGGGCCCCATTTGCATCATCCGAAACATTCATCCTCTTTAGAAGGCCAAATATGGCTAAGGAATCAAATTCTACATCTTAACTTTTCATGGATATTAAGATATTTTTTAAAAAAGTGCAACAGTTGGATTTAACACATATACATTACATGCTAAAAACGTCCCTTGCCAGTCCATTTCTCTAAATTCTTAACTCCTATGGGCCCTCAAACGATGATCTGAACCATCCATCTTCTATAAAATGTCAAAAAAAGGCTATGGGACCAATTTTCAGCCGTTACTTTGTCATAGATTTTGAGATATTGATAGAAAAAAAAAAGTACTAATGCTAAAATTGGCCATTCTAGAGTTGTGCGGGCTCCATTTTCATGATATGGACCATTCATACTCTTTATAAGGCCACATACAAATTTTACATCTTAATTCATCATGGATTTTAAGATACCTCTGAAAAACTTACAACCGTATACATGATGCAATGTAGATTACATGCTAAAAAGGTCCCATAAACCCTGGTTCATTTTTTTTTTTATAAAAAAAGTCCTTACCTCATGTGGCCCCTCAAACAATAATCTGAATCGTTCATCCTCTTTATTACTTTATAAGGTAAAAAAATGTACAGATCCATTGATTTGTTGTGGTTTCTAGAAAATTTGAAAAAATATACAGACCCTAAAATCTACCATTTTGGACTTTTAAGGGCCTCACTTTCACAATCCAAACCATCCATCCTCTTTTGATGGTCATAAATGAGTAAGGGGGCAAATTTCAGTTCTTAAGATATCATACATTCACATGTGAAATGGTGTTAAAAAACACAAACAGTGAAATATGTTTTTCATGTGAATCATTTGCCACGTAAATGATTCACATGTTGGTCATTTACACATGTGAATCATTTTCAATGCAAACAAACTACGCCTAACCATTCCATTTTGAAATATCAAATACAAAGAACAGTTGTAAAAGCATGGTAGTCCCAAGGACTTTGGCCTGAATATGGATATGGGTTGGGTTAGGGTCAGGTGTTTGGACTTTGGCCTGAATGGTGAAGACGTGTAAATTGGTTAGGTTTGGGCCTGATAACACTCACTGAACCTGTATGAATTGACACTCATTATATCTTGACACTAATTCTAATAATGCTCATTGTTGGATTGAATTTCACGAAAACTATAATTTGAGGACTTATTTGTGCAATGAGAGGATCTATGCTTTGTGGATTTCTATTTCCATTGGATAGAGGGATCATGCATTCCTATTTTTCACATAGAAAATCAAAATCCTCTTTGTCAAGAAAACTCAGTTAACACTACAACAACTGTAATTTGGAATGGTTTATAACCGTTCCACATGAAATCTGTAACAGTTAAAATCCGTTCCAGTTTAGGGTGTCACTAATTTACTGGAACGGATTTTAACACATGTCTTGTTTTTCACAAGAAAAATATTGCCCTCAACAACAAAAAAAGTGGACTACGTGTAAAGTCAAAACAATTTTCCTCTCTACTGTGGAATCCTTCTTCTTCTTTTTTTGAATGGTCTCTACTGCGGAATCCTAATGAAAAATATTATGTATTTTGTGGATAATATATATAATAATAAAGTAAGTGTTAGGATTTATTTTCTCAAAAGAGATGTCATCAAATGATCGTTTGGACCGAAGGTTGAAAGAGTGGTGATTTATTTAAAAGGGTCCTGATGGTGTTGTTATAGTTGTGTTGGTTGTTAGTTGGATCTGGTTTTTATTGTGTTCAGTTTTATCGTCCGTTGGGTGTATATCAAGGGTGGAAAACTTATTATTCGGATTCGACTCGTTCAATGTAAAAAATTTAACTCGAATAGAGTTAACTCGGAGACTCGGGAGAGTCATTTTTTAAAAAATACTTAAAAATGAATCCAATAGTTATAAAATATAAAAATACATTTATTTACATGCATTGATGATAATCAATTCAAATTAATCAATTTATATATGCAAGAAAATCACTATAGTAACAAAAATAAAAGAAAAATATTGCACGTTATATAATTTGTTAGTTCAATTATCAAATGTAAAGGATCAAATATAAGTTTGAAATAACATTCTCATCATCAATTTTAAATTCCTAACTCCAAACCTCATGCATAATTACTTATAAATAAACTTTAATTGCTTAGAATTAGATATGCTTTTTAAATGGTTCGGCATGCAAACAACTTACCAAAATGAAATGATTCGGTCAAGTCTCTCCTATTTCTTACTCTGTCCTTCATAAAAAAGAGATGACTCGGGAGAGTAAAGAGTCAACTCGGAAAGTCTTCCAACCATAGTGTATATTTCTGTGGATCATGTCTTCTACTTCACGCCAATGAAAGGAAAAAAAAAAAGTAAATACATTATACATTATACATTGTGCATTAGGATCAACAGGTCCAATCCCAGACCCAATTACTAGCCAGACCTAAAATGGGTGCCCAAAACGAGACCCGGCTATCAACTGGGTCCTAGAAAGGGGCCATTTCTGAATTCTTCAGGCCAAGTTCTGATGGTTGGAGGTCCATTGACATCTCTAGTTAGAGGTCCCCATGATATATTCCATTTGAACTTAATGTGGTTTCTTCTCCTAGAGATGAATATGGGTTGGGCTTGTATTGGGGGTACACAGTGCAATTGGACTTAGCCCTGGGACCTAAACTTGCTTCCAAATTTTTATCAAGTCTAGTTCGAGGACCCATATGGCCATATTCACAACCTAATTTACATTAACAATGTCCAAGAACTGGATCAACATATTGAGACCAAGGACTACCCATATTAAGACCAATTTTCAGCCATTGATTCATCACAAATTTTAAAATATTTACCAAAATGTTCAGATGCGGAAATCAGCCATTCTGACTTACTCGTGCCTCATTTTCATGATCTGAACCATTCATCCTTTTTAGAAAACCAAATACGGCTATGGAGTCAAGCTTTACATCTTAACTCTATATTGATTTTAAGATTTTTTTTTTTTTTTTTTTAACTATAACCGCTGGATTAAACACATGTACATTACATGCTAAAAACCTCCCCCAAAAGCCAGTCCATTTTTCTAAATTTCTAACTCATGTGGGCCCTCAAATAATGATCTGAACCATCCATCCTCTGGAAAATGTCAAATTAAAACGGCTATGCAACCAATTTTCAGCCATTGCTTCATCATAGATTTTGAAGCCTGCTTTCGACACTAGAAAAGCCGGGCACACTGTGTGAGCGGAGGGGTCAATGTCCTCATCATCCAATTTCGACCACTCATATGTTTATTTTCGGCACGTTTCTTAACTAAAATTCCTACTAAGAATTTTGGTGTGTTGGAGGTTTTTAGATTTGATGTGATGGCTTGCCCCCTTGGCATTTGCAAATGTCATATTTCTTTACAAGAATTCTAAAATTCTAACCACGTAAAAAGTCTCAAATGACCCTCTTTGTTTTTTGATGGTATTTTTGGATGATTAAGTACAAAGGAAGATATTCAAAAACTCTACCATGTTGGAGCATTTACAAATTCTGGAGATAAGAATTCTTTGAATTCTTTTTTTAACCACGTAAAAGGTCTCAAATGACCCTCTTTGCTTTCTAATGGCATTTCTGGATGATTAAGTACAAAGGAAGATATTCAAAAACTCTACTATGTTGGAGCATTTACAAATTCTGGAGAAAAGAATTCTTTGAATTCATTTTTTTTTCACTTGATGACATGGGTGAGCATTTACAAATTCTGCAGATAAGAATTCTTTGAATTCTTCTTTTTTTTTTTTACTTGATGACATGGGTATCCCGAGATTATTCCCCTAGGTTGCACCCATTAAACTCACACACAACGTATCCCGGACAAATCTTGTTTGAGTTTTGAACACAAGACGCGGGAAGCAAACTCATGCCTTATGCCACTCTACCAACTCCAAGGTGGGTAACCCAGTGAGACGACGGAGATCAAAATTCTTTCAATAGGTGAACCCTTCTGTACAGTTCTACTTTCTTGCTCAAAGGAAGCCAGACAATGAGGCTCAGGATTCTTTCAATAAGTGAACCCTACTGTACAGTTCTACCTTCTTACTCAAAAGGAGGCGAGACAACAAAGATCTAGATTCAAATACATATGTGATCCACCTATGATCTGTTGAACATAGCCCAAATCTTACTCAATAATTTGGTTCGGGTTTGACCCATTATTATTTTGTGGCTAGGTTATTGACTAGTAGTTGAGTCTATTTTAACTATTCAACCCACCAACCCAACCCAATCCTAACCCCCGACTTTTTTTTTTTTTTTTTTCCGCTATATCCGAACCTTACAAATAAGAGTTTGGATTACCCCTTTTTTAACTTTGGGATTGTTAACCCGAAGGGATTGGCCGAGTGGTCAGGACTACGGTTCTTCCTTCTTCCAGAGCTAAACGTCTTGGTATCGACCCCCGATTACTCCTTCTTCAGGAATCGAAGGTTGAGTCCACTAGTGCTACCACATTGGGGCCACATGGTTGTTTACCCGACTTCCTTCTGGACCCGGAGTGATTAGTCCAGATCAAAGAGTTGAAAACCTTTGACGAAAGAAAAAAAAAAAAAAAAAGACCTTTGGAATTGTCAACCCAATCCAATTAATAAAAAAATTCACTCCAGGACAATGGCACAATCCATTCAATAAATGAGTTAGGTTTGGATTGAGCCTATCATTATTATGGGTACCCACAATGGGACTTGGGCTAACCTAGGTGTAGGTGTTTGAAGAATTTCTACATCTGCCATTGAGTAGCCAAAATCCAACAAATGCATGGCATGGCTTTTAGAGGCTTAGAGGCTTAGAGACCCTGTTATGGGGACTTCCATCTCACTAATCTTATTAAGGTCACCATCACCATCTCTCAGATCCTTGTGCACTTGTAGTTGTAGCCAAGGATCCATCTACATCTACAAGGACTCTTACTACTACACTCGCCTCTTACAACATTGCATCAGTCCACAAATCCTCAATACAATCCATGCCCAGATCATCATCAGCGGCCTCCAACAAAGCCCATTCCTCGCTGCCAAACTCGTAAGCCAGTACGCAGACTTTTGCAGAATGGAACGTGCACGCCAGGTGTTCGACGTTGTGTCCAACAGAGATGTTCTCCTGTGGAATGTCGTCGTTCGTGGGTATGCCAACTTGGGTCCTTTTGAGAAGGCTGTAGAGGTTTATCAGCTCATGCGGTGCAGTGGGGTTTGCCCGAACCGGTACACGTTTCCGTTCGTGCTGAAGGCCTGTGCTGCACTGGGGGATGGAAGGAAGGGGCAGGCGATTCATGGTCATGTTTTTAGAGCTGGGTTTGAATCAGATTTGTTTGTGGGCAATGCGCTCGTGGCGTTGTATGCTAGATGTGGAGATGTAGTGATAGCAAGGAAGCTGTTTGATGGGATTCCTGAAAGGGACCTGGTCAGTTGGAACTCCATGATTGCTGGGTATAGCCAGAATAATTGCGCGCACCAGGCGCTCATGCTATTCCACAAAATGTTGAGGGAGAGGACTGCGAGCGTGCCTGATCGCGTCACTTGTGTCACCCTTTTGCCTGTTTGCGCGCAGCTGGCGGCTGTTCAAGAAGGCATGTGGATTCATTCTTACATTCTAAAGATGGGGATGGAAGTAGACGTTGCTTTGGGCAGTGGCCTTGTTGGGATGTATGCGAGTTGTGGCCATTTGGATGTTGCTCGCGACGTCTTTGATAGAATTCCCAATAAGAATATTGTGGTTTGGAATGCGATCATTGGAGGTTTTGGGATGCATGGCCTTGCGGATCAGGCAATTGAAATGTTCGTGCAGATGGTGGAGGAAGGTGTTCGTCCAGATGATATCATCATCTTATGTATTATATCTGCCTGTAGCCATGGAGGGATGGTGGAGAAGGGGTTAGAAATCTTTGAAAGGATGGAGGATTATGGTGTGGAAAGGAATGTGGGGCATTACGCTTGCGTGGTGGATCTCTTAGGCCGTGCGGGACGGCTTCATGAAGCTTTCACTTTCATTGAAAACATGCCGATGGATGGAGGCAAGGATGTCTGGGGAGCATTGCTTGGTGCTTGTAGAATCCATAACAATTTAGAGCTTGCAGAACAGGCTGCACGAAGGTTGTTTGTTCTTGACCCGGAGAATGCAGGACGCTATGTACTTTTGGCCAAGATGTATGAGGATGCTGGGTGGTTTGAGGATGCGGCTAGCGTGAGGAAATTGATGAAAGAGAGGAGGGTCAGGAAACCACTTGGGTGTAGTGAGATAGAGGTTGATCGCGTGGTCCATACATTTGGGGTGGAAGATGAGTCGCATCCTATGACGGGGCAAATATATGATACTTTGGATAGGTTGGAAATGGTGATTGAGGATGTGTCAGGATGAGTCAACATGCATGGGCCAGACACCAGCAAGTTGGACCATTTAGGTGTTAAATGATTATTCAACAATGGAAGAGTTTCCATGATTTGGACAGATGAAAACTTGACAAGGAACTTGCCATGTTTGTTGTAGAAATACGATCGACACTCGACATTATTCTCGCCTTTATTGGCTGTCTCCGAGTAGCATCTTGGTGTAACTGATATCAAAGTTTTAGCAGAAGAGTAAAACTCACAAAGCCAAACCAAGATAGATGGGATGATGACAAGGAGGAGGATAGTTGGCGTGCCATTAGTGATCAGAGATTTGTCATCGACAAGGCATCCAAATTTGATGAGAAAATAGCTCCAGTTGGGTAGCTATTGAAGTAATTTGCCTGCTTGCAGCTTTGATGTACTTATCTGCAAGGTGTCCATCCCCTGCATTGACGATCAAAACCTTGGACGTGCGGTTTGCATACGATGGAGATGGTAGAGAGGATAGATTCTGCTTGAGGCATTGTGGTGGGTCTTCCGATAATTCTTTTAATACCTTACTTGATCATTGATTTTCAATATTTTGAAGCCCAGTTAGTGGCTAAGAGATTTCGACGAAACGTGGATATTCGATTACTTTGATATATATTCTCCCGTTACAGAAATATCTAGAAATAGAGTTTTGATTGCCATTTCCTCTATTTATAACATGACTTTTTAAGTACATGAAGTCGATAAATGTGTTTATTCCAAGTTTTCACATGATAGAGGTGTTAGTATTTATTTATATGTTGATTGACATGCTTATTTTCGGTATTGATTCTACTAAAATTTGGAATTATTGTCATTATGCTTTTACATTGAAGACATAGGTGCTACAGATTTAATTCTTGGCATAAGGATAACAATACAAGAAAAAAAAAAGACCTTTCTATTCCATATTCCAGTCTCAATATAGAAAGTATAGCAAGAAAGTACAATAGCCTTGCCTGTAAACTTGTTTACCACCTTTATTGATCCTAGCATTAAATTGTTAAGAATGATGATTGACTGCATCTCCCTATTGGAGATGGTTAAGTGTTCACTAAATTAGAACGATTTTTATTGTAAGGCCATCATCTAGTGGGCTTCACTTTCTCCTCCTTCCGAGGTCCACTTAATATAAGTGTCCATCACCCAACAATGCAGTGCAATTGCTGTGATGATCAGGTGTGACTATTTACATTCATTGATTTCAAAGATGTTTTCAGCTATTAGATTTTAGAAATGCTGAGGGGTGTTTGGGTACATGCACAATATAATATCAGCATATTTTAGATTTGGATATTGTTGGATTTCATTTGCACAGAAGTAAATGTATAATATTGTAATATTGTGCTAACTGAGATGTATAGCAATTTTTTTCAAATTCCAGCAGACTCAAAGTCAAAACTAAAGCATTTTCGTAAAAAAAAAAAAAAAAAAAAACCGAATCATTTCTCAATTTATTATAAAAAAAAAATTTAGATTTCATTGGAATAAAATTATGTAATATTGTAATATCGTACTAAATGTGATGTTTGTCAAATTCCTACAAAGCGTCGCTTTTCACCTTGAGTGCCAAGGATCGACCCCGTGCACTAGCTAAGTACAGAAGGGGAGTTGTCACGACCCAATTCATCCGGTATATATTGTCTGCTTAACCCGCACGGCTTTATTTTTGACTTAGAGGCCCTAGCTTAACTCAAAATGCGTTATACTAAATAAGGAGAGCCCACATATATAGCCCAGTCTCTGGACACTCACAAGAGTGATGTGGGACTCTACAGAAGTACTCATGGAGCACCCAGGTTGATAAATTAGGAAAGTTTATTGCTCCCTCCTATGTAATGGCAAAAGAAACTAAAAAAAGAAAAGAAAAAAAAAAAGAGAAAAGAATAACTGAGAAGTAGTGTGACAATTTATAAGGGTTTCACTAGAGATAATGCCTAAAATAAGAAGTTGAGACAAGTATAAATTATTGGCCCCACTAATTAGTAATCATCGCCTGGGCCATCTAATGTAGTAGTCAAAATAGGACTCATCTAATGTTAAAAAAATGGGACCCATCTACTAATGGCAATTTTGAAGAGGCACATTTAGTGTTGGTTATCACAGTGATCATCTATGCTTATCATCACTCTATTATTTAATAATGTTAGAAATTACAATGGACACGCCGAGGTTTTTTCCATGTGGAATCTCACTCAATGTCTTCTACAATGGTAGGATGAAGACAATCATATGGGACCCATTTGATGTTAATAAATTCAGTGGACAATTAATATATATTATAGACGTAGGATTCGATTTTGAAATTGAAGTCCGATTTCGCAATCGATTGTAAAATTGGACTCTAATATTAAATCAATTTGAGAAATTGGATCTCAAATCAATTTCAGGAGATAAGCTCTATCAATCAAATCGATTCAAGTGACTTATCCAACTCAAACACAAACTCTCAAGTTTCTCCACTTCAAACCCAAACTCTCAAGAACTCTCTTACGTATCCACCTTAAACCCAAACTCTCAAGTCTATTGGAGTCCAATTTCGCAATTGATTGAGAAATTGGATATCAATTTCAATTTTAAATTGCGAAATTGGAACTCCAATTAAGATTTACATCGAGAATCCACTTTTGTTAACATTCTTTAGGTGAATTTAAAATTTTAAAATATCAATTATGGCCATGAGATTAAAGAGTTTCTTCAAATTCAAAGTTATTCTTTCATCTACAGTGAGATCTACCAAATCCGGCTCCACACCATAAATGTCAAAGATATGAAGTAGACTGCTACATCGTGCCTTCTTATAATTTTAATTTTGATTGCAATTTTTACCATCTCAATATAATCTAAACTAAATATTATTTAAAAATTACATTCTTTTTAATATTATAAATTACATTGCCCGTACTAAGCGCGGGCATGTTTTGCTAGTGTAATGTTAAAGACTATGGATTATATTTAATGTTGTTAATCATGGTAGAGTCTATCAAATGTTGGTCGATGTAATTTACACATTAATGGTAACTGTGCAGCCAAGGGTGCCGGGACCCATGAGAGACCCCATCAAGGAAAGACAATTGCACGCATGAGTAGAGAAATTTGCTCACATGGGAAGAGTACCTGCTCATGCGAGAAACCCACATCCTAGAGAGAGATCAGAGTACCTAGGGCTCGATCCCAAGGTACAAATATGAGAAATGAGATTTCCAACCAATCGGGCAACCCCTTGTTCTTCTCGAAGGGCCCTAAAAACGTCGAATGTTGCACATCACACGTGGGTTTAATATGGGCCTTCCTAAAATGGGCCATCCAATCCATGCGAATGAATGGTATAAGATCCACCGTCCCCAACTCTTGTGGGAGGATAGAGATTTCCATGGAGAGACATCTCCCACCACACATTAGCTCATCCCATTCACTCCAAGTCAGCAGATATAATCTCCCTGCAACCAATCAGACACATGGAACTCTAGATAACTCATCTCTCTTCCACTCACTATCTAAATCTCTCCTCACCATTCACAGCCATACACTCACTCTCACATACCCTTTCTCTATATTTTATCCAACTCCTCTCTCATCTCTTGATATCCTTCAGTTGAGAGGTAAACCTCTTCCCCTTCCATCACCTCCACTTCCAAAAACAAGTTACTCAAAAGAGAATTTAGCAAGAAGAAAATGGCCACCATGACCACCTCTGTTGCTATCACCATCCCTTCATTCACCGGCCTCAAGACCGGCGCCTCATGCCCCCGCCTGGCCACCTTCAAGGCCCTGGCTGCCCCAGCACCAATGTTGTCCATCAACGCCTCCCTGAAAGAAGTGGGAGTGGCCGTGGCAGCCACTGCAGCGAGCGCCATGCTGGCCAGCAACGCCCTGGCTATAGAGGTGCTGCTGGGTGGCAGCGACGGGACGCTGGCGTTCGTGCCGAGCGAGTTCTCGGTGGCTCCCGGAGAGAAGATAGTGTTCAAGAACAATGCAGGCTTCCCTCACAATGTGGTGTTCGACGAGGATTCGGTGCCGGCAGGGGTGGACGCCGGGAAGATCTCGATGAGCGAGGAGGACCTGCTCAACGCCCCCGGAGAGGTGTACGCGGTGACACTGGATGCAAAGGGCACATATAGTTTCTACTGCTCTCCACACCAGGGTGCAGGGATGGTTGGCAAAGTGACAGTTAATTAGTTAGTTGGTGTTTGTGTTGTTGGGACTTGGGAGGATTATAGAGTCTTGTTGTACTCAATTTATTTCCATAAATTGATGGGTTTTTGGCGTCCATGTGAATTTGGTTAGTGTGGTCACTTTTTGTTTTTAAGGGGTGTAGGGAGTGAATGAAAACAATTCATCTGATATAATATGTATATGCTTCCCAACATACTTGTCTTCCTTGTATATATTCTCTGATCATCATCTTCATCATAACCTTTTCTAATTACCATGATCTCTCTCTCTCTCTCTCTCTCTCTCTCTCTCTCTAAGATGGCAGAGGATTGAGCTAAACATGAAGCTACCCTGACTAATACAACCCCCCCCCCCCCCCCCCCCCGCCCCACCCCCCCGGCCGAAGGCCATTTCCTTTTTTGTGACTCTAATTTTAATAGATTTATGATTTGTGATACCAAATTTATCTAATAACAACCATAGTTCGGGTTTAGTTTGATACTAAACTTTTTTTTTTTCCTTTAAAAAATCACAATGTAAAAGACTATAAATTACTTATTTTCTGCTCCATTGGTTAGGCTGATACCCATAACACATCCAACTTTTTCAAATGTCCTCCACAAACTGCTCTTTTCTATGTAAGATGTGCGTGTATCGTAGTCCAATAAGAAACATGTAGACCTACCATCATAAGAAATATGTAGAAATATGGGGTGGAGCTGAACAGGGCATTCAAAACTATAACCAAGTCGGTCAAAATTTGTAAGCATGTGCCCCAATTAATAGCCGGAAATGGATCGAAACAGGGATCCCCCCGGTTTGGACGAATCAGGGGGCGACACGCAAGGGGGGGCGTAGGAAAGAGAAACAAGTCTCCTATTTGGACGAATCAGGGGATTCAGATCCTTAATGGCCACATCTTTTTATCTTACCAAAAGAAAAGAAAAAACCCACTTCTTTTGTGTCAACTCAGCTAGCAAAAGAGTCTTAATTAAGATTGTGATGTATGCAACCCTTCAGTTGAATCTGAAATCCCACATATTTTATTGGTTCACTTAATTGAATGCTTGCTTGGACTCTTATCATGGGGAAGAATCCTCACAGAGTGGATAAATCTTAACCACCCAAAGGTTACTTTCAACAAATTGACACTGAAATGAAAAATGCAACTGATCGGAAGGGTCGAACCGACTCAGTTTTAAATATGGGCTTTTAAAGAGACTGATACAAAATATCTATATGATAACGGATAGACACATTCTTCACCATTGTGGCCAATTTGCATCAATACTCTCTCATAGAAATACAGGTACTGGTTGATATGTAAAACTATTATATATTTTTTTTCAGCTTTAGAATCACACCTACACAGCTGATACATCTCTCAGTATCATTGATCGTGCCCATATGTACCTATCTCAAGTTGCTAACCAATACGTCCAAAATGCCAAGGTGTTAAAGGTGCAATAAACTATGCATCAATACTTTCTTGTAGAAAAATAGGTACTAGTTGATATGTAACATTATTTTATTTTTTTTCAGGTTTAGAATCACACCCACACAGCAGATACTCATTGATAATGCCTACATGTACTTAGCTCAAGTTGCTAACCAATACACCTAAAATGCCAAAACATGAAAGATACTAATACATACCATATAAAAAGTGTTATGAATTCTAAACATATTATCTAAAAAATTGAGATCAGGGATCATATAATTCCTCAGTTACAAACATCATGCAGGCAGAAACAATCTAAGCTTATATGTCCAGTAACACCACTGTGCACATGGAAAGGAAGCTGAAACTGGAGTGGCTTTCTATTATTTTACATTCCTTTTATATTACAATGATAGTAAAATGTACAACACAGAATTGCTACCGGCTCCTTCCATTTTTTATTCTTACGCACAAAGAGTCACTCAATCAGTATACAAGCAGGGCAAGAACAGCCAATCCCAATGCCGTTCAAAGCTTGTGTACTTGTGCAAATCCGGTGGGATGCTACATGGTTAAGGCATCAGGAAGAGAAGCAGAATGTGTTCCCAGCACTTTGCCACCGACGTCTGGAAAGTTCTCACAGCCGGGCAAAGGCCCCACCTTTCCGTCAGCTTCCACCTTGATGGGGTACTTGAGAAGGTGCCCTTCCAACGTCGTCGTCTCCTCTGCGACATACCGCCTCCAGTTTTCCTCAGCTTTACCATTCACGAGTTTGACACACTCCAGACTCTGTGGGTCCTTGATTTCCTTGAAGCAATCATCAACATTCCCCAAATGCTCTGACCACAGTGACATCCTGTAGCCATACACCTGCAGCAGATACAAGTCATGCTTCTTTACTAAACTTTGTTGCATGGGCATGATTCCAAAGTGTCAACACATCTTAGTTTTAAACGGTCAGATCTCTATTCACAGTTGGTTAAGCATCTTCTAGTTCACCTTTTGTTTCTACTTCAACTAGTTTATCAAATTTACTAATTTTGTTCCGATTAGGCTGGATCAGGCTCTCTTCCATGGAAAACTCAGTTATTCTTATTGGATCAGACGATTTGGTTGATGCACAATTTAAGTTTATTGAAACTGAGAAAAAGAAACATCACTTTTTTTTAGAATTAATGGTGAATTTAATTGAAAGAGGAACTCTCTTATTCTGAAGACCGAGAAGAGGCAAAGAATAATGAGTTCCACATAACTAAATCAATTCTTGACACTCCATTTCTTGCTAATGCAACCTCACCATTCCATTCTCCTGGAACTTGCCTGAAAACAACCATGGTGCATTTTATTCTCCCCAGCTTTCGGATCCATTATCCAACAATGTCGAGAAATATTTTTTGACCATCATATAGCATTGTACTAATCAGCCTCCATTACTAGGGAACCCACACATGAACTGTCAAAAAACTTTATGCCATTTTTAATTGTCATGATTTCAGCTCCATTTGACTCTCTGATTCTGAAAGGTCCCAACAAATAGAAAATAGTTCACCTTTTGAAAAAGAAACATGCCTCAAACTTGTTGTGCTAGTAGTTTCAACTTTTACCTACATCATCTTCCAATGAGCTGGATTCACATCACATTGTCAAGAGTATATTTTCCTTCTTGGGATTCTTTTCTCATAAGAATTACAGGATTAATTTGAGAAAATGTTTTGTGCTGAGTCATCTGCTTATAAACATGTACAAGCAAATTTACAGAATATTAGGAAAGTAAGTCCCAGGTTTGTGTCTATTTTTCAAAGGGTGAAAAACCTTGTCAGGTGACTCAGGTCAACTGATGGCCATACGAAAGCCCATTTCCATTTTCCAATCATTTATTAACTTCGAATGTCTTAAATAGATTTGAGGAGATTGCACATCTTTATTTTACAAGTATTTTTAAAAATTAATATCATCATCATCATCATCATCAAAGTCTTGTCCAGTTGTCCCAATTGTGTTGGGGTCGGCTCCATGAATTATATTTCTCCATTCTAGCTCTGCTGTGCTTGAATGTTACATCACTGAGTAAAAATAACACATTTATATTAATTATTGAATTTTAAAAAATTAATATAAATGCTTTCTTTTTACTCAGTAGTGTAACATTCAAGCACAGCAAAGCCAAGTGCATTCGATGGTTCTCAAGTTTACCCAGAATAATCCAACTGAGTAAAACCAGAAACAAATTTACAAACCTGGCCACGAGGATGCTTGTTCTTCCTAGCCCACGCATGATGTTGTTGATATGCACCCATAGCGATTTCAGTATCTCTTGAACCATCTAAAGACCTTTGGTTGATGTTAGCAGATCCCAGAAGGACATACTCATCATCTACTATCATCCCTTTAGCATGAACATAAATCATGAACCGCGGCAATGCCTGAAAGAAAGTTTGAGCAATGATTCACTGTTACATATTTCCTTCCAAGTATAAAAACAATATATGCATGCACCTAGCAGATCTCATTGTATTCATAATTTCTCCAATGATGAAAATTACAAATAATTTAGCTCCTTTCAAAAACCCACCCAAAAATTGAGGTGTCATGAGATGCTCTACACCATGTGAAAACATGAACAAACGATTTCTCAAAAACAAATGACATTGATAGCAAACCAGCTGATAAAACAGAAGAAAACAGACTGAAAACATTGTAGACTTTCTTGAAGCTTTTCACCTTTTTTCCTCAAAAAAATTAGGGGTTTCAGGAAGTCTCTAGATAATAAAATTTATACATGAACGAATCTATAGTTAAAGCAAATAGTATTCTAAGTAAAGGGCTTCTTAGTTGTAACAAAAGAAGAGCACCAACTTACAGTAATGATTCAAAAACCAATTGAAAGCTTTAGCGTACCTTACCACCATTTTGTGGAGGTTGATTAGTTGACTGGTTAATAACCTTCTGTGGCTCTTCCCGATTGCCAAGGCAGTAAAAGTTCAAGTAATCTTGTGGATGTGAGTCCTTAAGATCCATGGACTTGAGCTCTTGTGCAACAATGTTATACATCATTTGTATTGTTTGGCTCTGTAAAAAATATTAGTCAGATGAAGAATTTTCTCACAAAGACTAGTTGGTTTAAGCATAAGGTAGCCTTATTTTACTAAGTTGGTTTATTGAGTGTGTGTGTGTGGTGGTGGTGGGGGGGAATTCCTCTGAGTTTATACACCATCATTATTTGGCATTATGAATCCAAGTAACCAGTGAATTGGGTTGAGTGTTCATCCATAAGAAGTGACTCATGTTCATTGGGCGAGTATTCATCTTTACTTGCATGTGAGAATTTCAAAGGTTTTGTGACAAACCGACCCAACCATTATGAGGGACTGTTTTATGTTGTTGGTAATGTTACATACAATCATGGCCTCTTAACATCAGCTGTGAAGCATATAACATGTCATTTTTATCAATACTGGTGCTGATTGTGCAGTTTGTGCTGTGTAGAGCATATACAGAAAAGTTGTTGGTTGGTTCAGCAGTGGTGTTGATTGTTCAGTTTCTGCTGTGAAACATATATGGATGTAGTTTATATCAATATTGTTGCTGATTGTGCAATTTATGCTGTGGTGGATATAAGGTGAAGTTGCTGGTTTGGTTGATAAATATTTCAAGCTGTTGTTTGCTAAATGAAATGTACACAAACAAAAATTGGTATATTGCATCATTAAAAAAAAAAAAAATTGGTATATTGCTGATTTGTAAATGCAGTAGTGCAAGCTGCTGGTGGCTAAGTGAGGTAAGCTTTTTCAGAGGTTACTGGTACAGTGGATTAGTTAGCAGATACTTTTATCAAGTCTGTCACCAAGAAGAAGTTATATGTTTATTCCAAGCTAGGCATAGCAGGCATCCATCCACAAGCTCAAGAGGGAGTGTTTGGAAACAGCTAGGGTATGGACTTTTGGTAACTATGGGAAACTTTGGTGAAACGGTTTTTCTTGTAATTTCTAAAAATAGTTAATAATATAAAGAAAGCACAAAGGATGGTCATAAAGTAGGGTTGAACAGCCAGTCCTGGCTCTCTCCTTTAATCTTCTTTTCATACTTCTGTATTCTTTTCGGGTTTTTTAACCTAATTTTCTCGTGGATTAGAAGTTTCAGCTATATGTCATGGCTCTTCAACCCAAATATAGGCATGTCTATTATCTTACTCTTACAGATCTTCCCTTCCAACAGTGGACACTCACCACTACCCTCTCGGAATTACTAGCACAAGAACAAACTCAAACCTCCCTCTTCAAGGGAAAAAAAAAAGAACCTAAGCAAGCGCGCTTATGACAAGTACAAATGCTATTTCTTCTCTAACTTGCATGATTGCTACTCAGAAATGCAGAGCACCCATTGTAAGAAATAGGGACATTAGTAACATGACTGCCAACTCGACCAATGGGCAAATTAATCAAAATAATAAGACAAAATCAAGAGAGTGAACAATCTTCTTCTGAGTTGGGTACTCTTCAAAACATGATTAATGAAAGCATGTAATATACGTTTCTCGCCACTTCAGGCTTGGCATCTTCTCTATCTACTGCCCCAACCATGGCTTCTGCTAATGTCCACCCCTCAGGTGAACACACCTTACCTTGGATCTTTGATTGTGGCACATTTTGTAACATAACGTCAGATGTCTCTCTCTTGGTTGTTTCAATCTTTCATCACCAAAGACTAAACAATGCTAAGGTGATGGTTAACCTTTACCAGCTACACCAATTGGTTTGCATTTTAAATGTTTTAGGTGGCACTTCAACTTTCTTTAAATTTACCATCTGTCAGTCAACTTATTGTAGATGTCATATTTAATTTAGTTCGATTGGTTGTTTTGTTTAGGACTAGTGAACCAGGAAGAAGAGTGGAACACGATGTAAATACTTTCAACTTAGGGGGATTCTAGATTAGGCAACTTTTCTTCAAATAAATTATAAAATAATCTCATTTGAAGTTCTAGGGAACATCAGTTCTGTTGATATTTTGGACCTTTTGGGTTGTAGATTGTTTAAAGAAACTGCCTTATTCTTAATAAATGTAGTTTTTTCCTAATAAACCATTTGATTTAATGCACTAATATTTGAGGACTGGTATCACAACCCAACAAAGGCGGTACTGACACTACATTAGGCCACTTTACTTCAAACAGACTAAAGGAATGGTTTCTTTCGAAATTCTAGGTGATATCAGTTCTGTTGATATTTCAGACACTATTTTTAACTAAAAGACCTTTTTCTTGTACATCATTCAATTTGATCATCATCATCATCATGAAAGCCTTGTCCCAACTATGCCGGGGCCTACATCAATTTTGTTTCGCCATGCCAATCTATCTTGGATCAAATGCTTAGATAGGTTACACTTCTTTAGAACTATCTTTACAACTTCCATCCATATCCTCTTTGGCCTATCCCTCTTCCCTCGAGGGGCCATCCACCTACATAGAACAACTTTTCCTTACAAGCGCCACTGTTGGACTGCGCTGGACATGCCCAAACCATCTCGAAAGAGTCTCTCTTTGCATATCCCCACTGAAGTTGTAATTCATATATTCCGTCTTTGCATAACTTATTTAAAGCCCTTGAATTATAAATCCTCCCTCCATCTCTTCGAGTTTCACATTCACACCATCTCTTGATCCATCTGTGAACACTATATCATTTGCAAACAAAATACACCATGGTACCTTCTCTAGAATATGAACAATTAACATGTGCATAATCAATGCAAACTCACCCATCTCTCCACAGATATTTTTTTACACTCGTTATCGCTCCCTAATACATTTCTTTAACAATGGACACTCTGTTGATCTAAAAGCCACCAAATCAAATCTCTATGTACCCTATTGTAAATTTTCTAAAGATCGATTAAGACCATATGAAGATCTTTTCTCGGTTTTCATTAGTTGTCTAAGTGAGAAGATAGCTTCCATAGTTGCCCTTGCATCAAACCAAATAGATTTTCAGATATATTAGTCTTTCACCAAATGGATTTTCAAATATCTTGGTCTTTTGTCTAAATCTTTGCTCCATTATTTTCTGCCATGGTTTCATAGTGTGACTCATAAGTTTAATCCCACGATAATTGATACAACTTTGTATACCTCCTTTGTTATTATATATGGGTATAACAACACTTCATCCGACATTTTCTTTGCCCTTTATATCTTATTGAAGAGCCTTGTTAACCAAACAGATCCAATTTTGCCTAGGCATTTCCAATCCTTTATGAATGTTATATGGGCTCATAGCCTTTCTTGTCTTCATTCCTGCCAATGATTGTGATTTCTTTACTTCTACTACCCTAATTCTACGATAAAAGATGTCTTACTTACAAAGTGTTCCTAAGCCTCCAATAACACCTTCATTTAATTTTTTGTTAAAATATTCTCTCCACCTTTCCTTAATATCATTGTCTTTCACTAAAACCTTTTGATCGTCGCTCTTTATATATCCAGTATGATCTCTTACCCTACTTTCTTTTCCCTCATTCTTGCAAGATTGACAATCTCTCTCTCTCTCTCTCTCTCTCTCTCTCTCTCTCTCTCTCTCTCTCTCTTGTTCCCAACTTACATCTAAGTCCTTATTCATCTGACACCAGTCCTTATTCATCTGACACCATTTGATTAGACATACACTAAAATTTGAGCTTGCATCACAACCCAACCAAGGTGGTACTGTTTATCATGTTCTTTTCGTGGATAATTTTTCCCCTTGAACTTGTCTTTAAATGCCAAAAAAAATATGCCTAGTATAAATGGCTTGGAATTCTCAACTCAGAAAGAATTTGAAGTGAAGAACCACATTAATATAGAGATACACACAGAGAAAGTTTGCCCGTGTCCTGAAAGAAATTCATTAAGGAAGTTTATGTGCTAAGCTCGTAAGTATTCATCTGGAAGAAGTCAACTGGAACATAATCACCAAAGACAGGAGATGGGTAAGCACATCATTTGCAGGTGGTAGATGTATTAATGCTCCAGGGTGCACATAGCGCGATGATGGATGTGGTGAGCGGTAACATGACAAATCCTTGACCAGTCCATTGCAAGCAATTGTAAGGAGAGAAAGAAGAGGAGGGTGGGGGAGTGGTGGGGGTGGAACAGGTCTTTTATGTAATTTTAGGAACTTATGGACAAGGCTTTGATGATGATGACGAGGGACTGTTTGTCAATATCATAAGTAGTAAGGTGTTTTTGTAATTATGAGAAAAGTTTAATAATGGAAAACCATAAGGATGGTTGCCCGACCTAGATGTAACGACCATCCTAGTTTTAAGCCGTAATTCTTTCTTTATCTCCCTTTCTCCTTTCTCTTTAGTCAAATCTTCTCAAATTTGGGGTTTTTTGGGGCCCATTTGATTTCAGTATAGCCCTCTTATACTGTGAAGTTTTTTGGTGAATAAATTCAGTCATCTTTTCAAAAAAAAAAAAAAAACTTCTCAAATTTTCAGACCTCTCTTAAAATCTACGCAACTTCAAATCAATAAATTCAACTTTGTATCAAAGCCTATTAATTAAAAGTAGACTCAAAGGCATTCAACAGAGGAGGAAGTTTCAGCAAAGTGCTGCTTTTTTAGGGCTGACATCAGCAAGTGCCTGATGATGCCAGCACCTGTGAAAGTCTGCGCCTCTGCGGTGCAGTTTGTTCGGGCTTCTGAAAAGGTCTTTAAGCCTAGTTAGAAGCAGCAACCTAACTCTAATTAAAGATCAGTTATTTGAGGTTAAGTGTGGTGTTTATTTAATCAAAGTTGGATGGTTTAAGCTGTTATAAGGCTTCATACTGATGAACAGTTTACAAAACTGTGTTAACTATTATTGATTTCATGATAAGCAACAGTTACGGTTTTGTTTTGTGTGATTGAAGTTGGTGGATTCAAGTGAAAAGCAGTCCTCAGTTTGTGTTTGATAGGGGGTGTTCATAAAAACATCTATTCTCTACATGAGTGGAGTTGTTCCAAAATGTTGTTTGAGAAAACCAATCCTTTGTGGGATCGAACTTTGGTGTCAAAATCCAGAATTCTTTGTTCTAATATCCCAAATCAGAATTTAAGCAGTGTTTCTGAGGTTGTTTAAGGGGTTAATTTATCCCTTCGGAAGAGGTTTGAAGGACTGATTTCACTTGATTACAAGAAAGAAGACAATCATTTCTTGAAAGTGTCTAGAAGAAAGCAATCCCCTTAAGTTTGTGGCTAGATGTTTGTGCAAAAAGCATTGGGTTTTTTTTTGCAAATTTGGTTGCTTGGATAAATGCTTATCTATATTTATGATTGAGCTGGTTACATTCCGAAAGTGGTGAATTATTGCATGATCCACATGCATATCAAAGACCAGTTGGGAAACTAATTTAGTTGACTATCACACATCCAGACATCTCAGAAGTTGTAAGTGTTGTAAGTCAGTTCATGCATGCTGCATGGAATGAACACCTTGCAGAGTACATAAAATTCTCCAAGACTTAAATAGAGCACCAGGACAAGGTATTTTGTATACGTCTTATAGACATCTAAATACAGAAGCATATACAGTTGCTAATTGGCAAGGGTCCGAGATAGATGAGAGGGTCAACTACAATATATTGTATGCTTATTAGCGAAAATTTTGGTCTCACAGAAGAATAAAAGACCATCAATCATTGTACAGTCAAGTTCGAGGCTGAATATTGAGCTATGGCTCATGGGTGTTTGTCCTGTTGTGGCTGGGGATATTGTTATAAGAATCAAGGGGGATCGGTGACTTTACATTGAGACTATACCAGCACTCTACATTGCCAAAAATCCAATGTGTCATGAACAAACAAAGAATGTCAAGGTTGATTGCCATTTCATCAAACAGAAGGTTGCAAAGATACACCTATGAAAGGTTTTTTGTATGCTCTATTCTGAGTTGTATCTAGTTTCTCTTTAATGAAATACTACAGTTACTGATCAAAAAAAGAAAGAAAGAAATAAAGTCGGCATATGCAACTACAGATGATTAGATTGTAGATACTCTTACAAAAGGATGGCTAAAAGGCAACCAGGTGATGTTTTATCCAAGCTGGGAATAGTAAATATATGTGCACCAAGTTGAAGGGGTGTGTTATGAGATTTAAGGACTTCTATGTAATCTTAGGAACCTAACGACTATTTTGCAAATATCATTAGTAGGTGGTATTCTGTAATTATAAGAAAATTTTAATAATATAACCATAACGATGGTCAGCAAACCTAGATGGAACGAGCATCCTAGTTTCAAGCCCTATTTTTCTTCGATCTTCTTCTCACCATTCTTCTCTTTCTCAAATCTTCTCAATTTTTCAGACCTCTCTTAATATGTAGAAGTCGATATTACATATGACAATTGCTCACTCTACTAATGAAGTCTATGGCAGCTATCAAAACAATCAATAAAGCTATTGGTTGACAATTTTAGTTAAAGAATTTGGTTTTGAAGTAAAATAAAACCATTGTTGCAATAGTCAAATTTCCTTACATTTGGCAAAGAACCAATGGGGTTTTACCATATTCAAGAAGTTCTTGATGAAGGTGAAATCTTTTTAGTGAAGATACACGGGATAATGCGAAGGATATGTTGACAACACCACTTCATGTTGAGAAATTCATGCATTAACTGGGACTTAGTTGGGGTTCAACAAAGGTGATAATAAACCCTGTGAATGTTTCAGAGAAGAGGTTGATGAGATGTTTACATAGAGAGCAGTTGAAATCCTAGCAAGGTAGAGATTGGTATAGTCCTGTTCCTGCTAGTACTATTTGTTTGGCTCAGCTCTCTCTTTGTGAAGTCCTCAAAGGGTTTCTATTTGTTTAGAAGGACGACTTTCCAAAAAGTTGATTTGAGGAATAGTAACACTTTGCTTGTGCTTTTTGGTTTTGGGGGTCATTCTCCTTTCACGCATGGGATAGGAAAAATGGGTTTTACATATGTAAATGTTACATATGAGAAACATGTAACCATGCTCATCTAAATCAACCATTTTCACATGAGCAAATGAGTACATCCAACGGTTTTAGATTATTTGGGTTTCTTGGCTGTTTTTCACAATTTTCTCAAAATCCATAAAGATTTAAGATATGAAACTAAATGTCTTGATGTTTATCATTAATAAGAGAATTTTGAATGGTTTTGATCATGAACGGGCCCGCAAAAAGTGCAGAAAATTAGATCTAAAGGTTGGGATTTTTTGATATATTTCACAAATTTCTCAAAATCTACGAAGATTTAAGATATGAAATTAAACAACTTAAGGTTTATTAGATCAATAAAGAAGATGGACGGCACAAATCATGAATTTGGAGCCCACAAAAGTGCAAAAAAAGTTTGGTTGGAAGGATTCAACACCACAACCAGTTCTGGCATTACAACCTGTACCACCACTAAGCTATAGTTACATATGTAACCATTTACACTGCAGTTACATATGTAACCATTTATGCTGCAGTTATATACCATTTACCAGTTACCACCTCCTCAGATACGCAAAGGAAAGGCTGAAATGGCCTCATTCACACCTTTTTCAGTTTTTCACACCTCATTTATGCATCACTTGTGTAAATGAGCACAAACAAACATGTCGATGCATAACCACTAACCAATACACATGCACCATTTACACATAAATGAGTAGAAATAAACAAACCCTTATGAGAAAAAGAGATGGTTGATGATTAAGAGGATGTGTTCTTGTGCATGGGTGTATGAAGCAACTCAAAAGATATTTTCTAGTTCTAGAGCAGCATATTATCTTCTTCCGTGGAAATATCCTCTTCCTTTTCACTGTGGACATAGCCTTTGGGGTGAACCATGTAAATCTCGACTAACATGGTGCTTGAGATTGGATCATTTTTTTTTCCCTTTGCTTGTGTGACTTGTGATTCTCCACATTCATCATCGCAACACCTATCATTTACGCAAACTTGTAATATGTATAATTAATAACATATTACCTGCCAAAAAAGAATTTCTTGCACTGAGGCTGAAGTAGGGTCACCTTCTGGCCACATTGGTATGACTATGTACACTGCAAATCTTTCCTTTGCTCTAATTTTACTAACAATCTTCAAAGCCAATTCCACTGGAACAAGATTATCAGCGTCTGCTCATACCAAATAAAATTAACTTCAAAATATATATTAAAAAGAGCAAGAAAATTTATTATGGGAAACTCTAATGCAAATTATGGGAGGCATGCCACATGTTGCACTACCACGCATTTAAGTTAAAATTCAAGTAGGAGCATTTGGAAGATCAAATTATTGTTATCTAGCCCTTATGGAATTGATACTTACAAAATACAATTTAAACAGTATTCCATTTTATTAAGTTCATCGTCTTCCTACTCTTAGCAAATTTAACACTAAAGTACAGGATGGGATAAATGGATCCACAACCATTATACATTTCAGGTAATGCAATATCATATCTGAGCTCCTCATATCCACGTCTGGACATCATAGACTGCAACTGCATTTCACCAGATCAGAAGCATTGATCACAACAAATTGTTTGTAAATCAAAAAACCTTTCTACATAAGCCAATGGAGTTACCAAGTTTCTTCTGCCAACAATAGAAACAATGTGACAGGTTTATCTAAACCACTTTGCACGAAAATTAAAGGCAACGGTGCAACTGAGACAAATTGTACTCCCATTACCAAACTCGACATAGGATCAAATCCATGGCCGAAGATCAAAGACCTAGATTATGACATTAGCCAATGATAAGCTTGTACAGGTTTCATGAGCTTTAGCAGTGGAGAATCTTTCCTTCATGCAGTGAAACAGAATTTTCTACAATGAGCAATAAAAGGAGTAAAAAAAATAAACTTGCTTGACCTGTGTTCTTGTAAGATGGCCACCCGAAAGAAGAACCAAGAAAATACTGGTTTTCAATATATATGAAATGCTGCGCAGATCTGATTGCCTTTACATATGCTGTGTGTATGCTCTTATCTATTACCAAGTTCTTTCCAAAGAAAAGGTTCTGCAATAAATTTGTTGCAAGATGTGCCATTAGTTAGTCCATTACAGCCTTGAATAACTTGTATGGAAAACAATATTGATGCAGAATCCACTAAAATAAAATAATGCCACCACATAACATTTCTTGTCCTGGTCAACAAAATCAGATGCAAAGCCTAGCCTGAATCAATGATTAGATAGTTCATGGTAGTGATGATTTAGGACCCAAACCTGAGCTTCAGCTTCTTTAGCGGTATTAGGAAACCCTTTTACAGATCCAGAGTCAATAGACCTAAAAACCTGACAAGGTTGAGAAAACAACTAAGGTTGAACTGTTCAAGCATACCAACCAATGAAATCTAAGCAAGTTACACTCTATCATATGCCATGCTTCCAAAAGCATGCTTCACCCAACCTGCACGTGCCAGTTTTCAGGATCATCCTCACTGGATTCCCATAGAGTAGGATCATCATCTGGAATGGATGGGGGGCAAGGACTGAGTATCCATGAGATGCGTTCCAGCTTTATCAAGGCATCATCCTGCCAACGAGATACCCTTTCGAAACACCGTCCAAATTCCTGCCATTTTGTTGCCTTCTTCCATCGCTGCTCAAAGTTTTTAAGCACGTCATATGCAGCGGGTCCTTCAATTTTGCAGTGCAGATCATGCCATGGTTGCCTTGGACCCTTGCCTGTCTATAAACATAAACACCAAAATAAATAAATAAATAAATCATTGAGCCAATCAAAATTGGCATGACAAGGAAACAATCAGAAATGCTAAGGTCAAAGAAGAGCAAATCTGTAGCAAAGGAATTTATGAAAATTGCTGATCCATTGATGACTAAATGATGATTTTCTGTCACCCCAATGAGGTAAAGAGAAGTCACAGTGATTTGTTCATATTATACATTCACCTTGGCCAGCTCACCAGAAATACTGACATCCAGTATTTTAATTGAATAGAAGTGGCTAATGTGAAATATGCTGCATACTGAATGCAACTAGGGTTGTTCAGGCATTATACAGTGGTTGGATGAAACAGCTGAGAGTCAGATGAATAACAGAGAAATCTAAAGGGGTATTCATCCGAATTGTTGATTCCCTGCCTTAACGACCGAAATGACCATGGTTGAAAATTGCAGCCAAAATAGGCGTTGGAGCTAAACTTGAAAACCTATATTTTGCAGTTCATGGTCCACCTTGTCATGAATTTTCACTTGCTCCAAAAAAATCTGAAACAATATCTGAAAGACCCAGAACATCAAAAAATAGTAGAATCTTTTTTTTTTAATTCTCATTAGGGCATTAAAGTAATTTAGCAGTCCTCCAAAGTTGCATAGGTCCTATCTGCCTATATAGCTGCAGTATCTGAAAAACTGAATCTGTTTTAAATGATTCCACCACATATATTAGGATAGACCATCAAAGTGCAAAACATCATTTCAGTAATCTGAATATAGTACCATTGCGCCCACTCATACAAACAGATAATCCACAATAGCATCAACTAGAGTTGATATCATTTTTGGCTCCTTTATCTGGCCCACTGAGATGCATGGCAACAATGGATATAAGGGGATGAAAATGTCTAGTCATGAGTTAAGATTCAGCAGAAATCAATCTGACCAGATTATATTAATCCATAATTTAAAATGTCACATGATTGACTAAGAGCAGAAAAAACTCAACAAAACTATCCTAACCCATGAATTAAGGGTCTTACAGTCTAACAGTCTCTTTAACTTTGTAATAGGGTAATCAAAACCCTCATGATGATCAACCATGGTTTAAAATCTCGGTCTCGGTCGGGTATCGGCCGGGCCGAAAAACCAATATGATATCGGTATCAGTCGCGGATATCGGACCGTCGCGGTCATCGCGGTGTGAATTTTTTTTTAATCCAAAAAAATTCGCAAAAAATATCCAAAAAATCCAGAATATTAGAAAATGCTAGAAAACAATATTTTTTTCCATTAGTAACAACAATAAATCAGAATCTCAGTCACCTTAAGTTATAAGTCCTGTTTGTTTTGCAGTTCCTTGTTTTTCCAGTATTTTATATAATGCAATCATTATTGATGCTCATGATCAATTTATTAGTGCAAAAGATAAGAAAATAAAGATAACATATCAATCATCATGTGATGGAGTAAGGAGATGAGAGGAGAGGAGAAGAAGATGAATATGAGGAAAAAGATAGAAAAAATAGGGTATTGACACCTCTTATGAGATTTCGATCTCGGAAAAATCGAGATGAAGGATATCTCGGCCGATATGGACCGAGATACTGGGGATATTTGGCCGTGAGATACCGATACCGATATCTCGGGGCCATATCGGATCGGTATGGGCCGATACCGGTTTATATCGGCTGATATGAACAGGTATCGGCCGATTTTTTCAACCATGTGATTAACCAAAGTTATAAATCTTGTTTCAGACCCACTTCGGTTTGACTTCAAACTGAAATGTTTTGGCGGATTCAGAATTTCAGTGACACATTTTGCAGTTCCGATCCGATCAAAAGATAAAGGTAAAAAGAAAAATTGTTGAATGTGTTTACAAGATAAACTAGTCAAACAAACACAAGTATATCAAATTGAGAAAGGGCAGCTAAACTGCAACATCAAAGTGAGAACAGAATACCTACCGGAAATGTGGGATTGTGATAATCATCCTTAAATACAATGTCAAGATCACGATATAATCTATGCTCAGGTGTATCATAGCGTCCATCACAGAGATCAAGACCTCCAATAAAAGCAGTAATCTTTCGGTTATTTCCACCAGCTTGTGTATCAACTAGCACACATTTCTGATGGTGAGTGAAGAGGGTTCCAACCATCTGCATTCGGGCATTATAAAATCAAGATACAGCTTCTGATGAGTAAATCAGCTAAAACTATCTGCAACTTTTTTAAGCAATAAAATGAAAAGAAAAACGCAGCAGGTATCATACTGATCAGATGATCAATTTATAAATTGTAAGCAAAGCATGCAATGCCATTTCCAATGAGAAAGGGGTTGAAAAAGATAATAAAAATTCTGCAGTAAAAATATGAAATGACATCTGACTTCAGGTGTAAACAGATTGGATAAATATTGAATCCTAGGTGGATCTGGATCTGAATTCAATTTGGGTCATGAGGCACAAATCTGGATCCAGATCCAGCACTGGATCCACTTCCAAATATGGCCTTACTTTTCAAGAACGGTTAAGAATCTCGACCCAGATTGAAGCAGCGTAGGGAAGGAGGAGGATAGCCAACGGGCTATTCTCCAAGCCAAATAGCTTAGGGTAGGATGTCTTGGCCTCACACCACAGACGAGAGAAACACACGTGAGAAGGAACTCAATTTTCTTTCAATTTTCTATATATTCTATCCCAAGATTAGGGATTACATTCTTTATATAATAAAGTCTAAGTACTGATTTGGCAATCAAGCCATACCAAATTAGAAAACTCCCTAAATCTAATAATCTAGGAAAATTTAGAAACTGCCTAATTATTGTTAAATCGTAACAATTATTATAATCTAAGAAATCTACTAGAAGATAGAAAATTTAGGAACTGCCGTAGGAAAGGATCCTTCATGGATTTGCTGTCAGAGAAATCTTGGGAATTCATTGATGGGCATTGATGGGCCTTGTGGGCTTTGGGCTTGATAGACCTTTAGGCGGGGCCTATTAGTCTGGCCTACATCACAGATGTCAGACATATAGACCTTGGCTTTTCTAATCCATTCCCCAGAGAAAAACAAAGGATGGAGATATAAATTTGGAATATGAAGGAATGATAGGAATGGTCACATAGATTGGGAATTGGACAGTCTCAAAGATGTTGAATAGCTCAGAGAGGACACCAACAATCCCCTGGACTCCTGCGAGGTGGAGAGACAGGGAGTCAAGAGGCAAATGGGAAGATAGACTGGGAGATGAGAGGCCAAAGGAGAGAGTTCCCTTTTGGAAAGTAAGAGCCGTAAAAAATGCTGAAAATGCATGGAGGATCAGAACAGTGAGCCATTTGAGGAGAATTCCTGAAATTCCTGAACAGAGTAGAAACACACACACACACATACAGTGAGCCATTTGAGGAGAACTCCTGAAATGCCCGCACAGAGTAGCGCGCACCATCATCATCATCATCAAAGCCTTGCCCACTTTCTGCAACTTTATCCACATATCGGCCTGAATCCCACTAGATCCGGCTATTGTTATATATGTTTTTTTTATAAACATATAATTATTTAAAGTTTATTTTGACAACATGAAAAGGTACAGGAAAATATGCCCAAAAGAACAAGGAATAATTATAAGTTCGAACAGTATACATTGTATCTGAGATACCTAAAGTAGAAAAAAGATAAAAGATTTCTCCTCATAATTGGGTATTTTAGTTCTTAGTAAATTGGATATATACCTAGGTCCTGCAATTTTCTACGGCAGTTACTTATATTACGGCTCTAATATGCAAAGTACCTCTAATTTACATGTGTAAGAGAAAGCAGTTTTCAGATGTTCATATGGAGGATATTTGCAACTAATTACAACTCATGCTTTTTGCTAAAAGCATAGACTTACTTAACTATGATTCTTAAGACTTCTAAAATTTCCATATTAGGACTCTTGAGAATTTAGGAAGTGAAGTAAGCCAATCCAGACTACAAAGGCCTTGAGCGAACTAATCAACAAGGTAAATCCCCATAAGGTTAAATCCCAAGATGTACTTAGACAAGATTTAAGAAAATCCAGCAGAAAAGCACAATACCTATACAAACCAAGAAAACGTTATCTCAATTCCTAGTTGAGATAAGATTTCCTCAAGTTTTCATTCACCACAACCTTAGATTGGGTGTGAAAGACTCAAGGAAGAAGATGATAATTTTCTAAATCCAAAAGTCATGGATTTACAGCCCCAAAATTGATTATATAAGTTCTTACATCCAGAAGATAATATCAACTATCAAATCAGCATATTTGTATTTTAATATAAACCCTTTATACATAATAGAACTAAAAAGGGGACTAAAAAGGCCTAAATTCCTCAATACCTTCAATCTTTTTCATGTTTTTTTATTTAAAAAAGGGCCATAACTATCTCATAGTCAAAATTGCACAAACTTGGGCTAGTTGAAGAACTAACTCAGTAAACCACCTAATGCATTCACCTGCATGCCGTTTGGACATCATTTGTATCAAGACGCATTGATATACATTGTTCTGTTGTTCACTAACAACTCGAGCTTTTGATGTTTTTGGTTATTAACATGGTATCAAAGCTAGGGGTCGTGTGTTCGAATCTTTGGGGATGTGTTTCAGTCCACGTATGGTCGTTTGTCGTGTTTCTATCCACGTGCGGAGCCCCACGCTTGAGGGGGGCTGTTAGGACCCTTTGATATACATTGTTCTGTCGTTCACTAACAAGTAACAACTTGATCCATTTATGAAAAACACAAAAATAAAGCCTACTTGGGTATCGCATGGGCTTGGTAGATTGGGCCCAGTGATTGAATTTGGGCAATGAAGGTTGCTTCATACTGAGCTACATCATTCTCCCCCGCTCAAAAAGAAACCCATCTTCGAATTCAGATTCCAGATGGAGGAAGTAGGAGAATCAACTCCGCTACTAAGACTCTTGCAGGAAATCTTTACCTATGAACTTACTTTTAAAGAGTAAAGAATGTCTACAAAATCCATGAGGCACATCCATCCAAACTGTCCAATCTCTCTTAATGCTGATGTTCAATAATCAAATCATGGATGCATCAAAGACGAGAATCATATAGATCGACTGGATCTAACTGATCTTCAAAGTTGTGGATCTCAACACATCTATCTGCTCTTCATGGTGGAATAGATTGTTTTATATAGTCTTTAGTGTCTGACCATAGAAAACTAGGGTTGGACTTACCATTGAAGCATGTATCAAAGGCCAGAGTATCAACATTGTCAACGAGATACACATTAAAGATTGGTGCTATATTGATATATGTCAAAGACCAGGCCATCATTCAAATCAAGATCCAATGTCTCAATCATATGAATATCACATGCCTTTGGTCAATCACTTTTGTCATAATCCTTAATATCTTTGTCAACCACGGTAGGTCACACTCATCGTCCAGATTAAAATCAAGTATTGGGCCATGGACCAATCAGGAATCTGAATTTTATCTTCAAGATCTTGCTCTCTATCATCGCAATCATGCATATGCCCCCTTAATCTTGGCTCATCACAAGGAACTCTTTGGCATAAAGGGTTAGAATTTAGAAAAAAGCCTTCGAACATACTAACATCATTGAAGGTTCGGTCCTCGGTGACAAATCAACAAGTCATCGGGTAATGTTGTGTTAATGTGTCTCTATGGTTTTGAATCTTTCTTCAACAAAATCTTGTCATCTCCATCTTGATGACCTCCACAACCTCTACCTCGACCATGAGGCATACTGAATTGTAGGGAACACCAAGAGAAATCTAGGCGGAAGAGCGAGGCTCTGATACCAATCTGGAATAGGAAGGCCATGAGAGATCTAATCAACTAGACAAATCTCTTAGGGTCTATACAAAAAGCGACTATTCCACTACTCTCTCGCCCACTTTACTTCACCACATACTTCATCTCACCTTACTTTACCTCACCTTTCACCATGAAGTGACATCAACCTTTGTTTTATTTTACCACACGTGTAAACAAATATGCCTTGACTTGGATGTGATATATTATCCTTCACCATGTTTACAAGAAAAAGTATTGCAGTAAAGTAAAGCCTAGCCGCCACTTTTTTAACATAAACTTTATCACAAGTCACTTTTTCTTTACCATATAATTATCACACTCTCCTACTTTACTTCATTTACTTTATCTCACCTTTACCGCGATGTGACATTTACCTTTAGTTTACTTTACCATACATGTAAATAAAAACATCCTGATAGATTTGGTGAAGTCTTTACTTTACTCTACCACTTTGTAAACCTCATTTTTGAAGATTTTTATATTGTACAAAGTTTTCTAAGTAAGGGAGCTATAGGGAAAAATATCGAGCGAAATGATCTTTTCTTCAAATTTTTCTTTGGTTACGAAATGTACAAGATTTTTTTTTCTTTAGATAATAAAAGATTATATTCTATAAAATATTAGTTTCTTGTGTTTTCCTGTGCATCCAAACAGGCAACAATCGGGGATTGATCCCAATCGTCCCTATGGAAAGGGAGATGCCCTACCACTAAACCATCAGTGGATTGGCATGCCTTTCTTTTCCTTTTTTGCAAAGAAATGGATACATCAGAGGAAAAAATATGCTGTGAAGGTTGTATCACCTAGTGACTCCAAAGATCATTACCAAATATTGTTGTTCGTGGTCATTTTAATCGTGCTCCTATACATTTTTCTTTCTTTGGGAATATACTACTATTTTTTCCTCAGTTTCATTAGAAAGACGAGAAAAACCCGAATAAATTAGAGTTGACGAGGAGGTTCTTCCAAGGTCAATACTTCTTTGACTTCCAACATTCTTCCTAAGAAAATAAAATAGGGAATAACTGATCAAAATAGAAAAAAAAAAAAAAAAAGGAAAATATGAAATTTCTTCAAAAAAATGTTACCTCATTTGACATTTTTCTTTCTTTTTTGGGGGCTACCACTTGTAACTCAAAGCGGAAGTCGCTTAAGAAGACAGATTGGGGCCTTCATTTGGACATATTTGGACTAGATAAATTACATAAAAAGCACAACCAAATACTTTTGGTAGAACAAAAAACCAATGTTTTATGGTCTGAAGAGCTTAAGGGGATAGTTACATGAGACTTCTAGCAAATATCAATTCTTCCAGTCAGCCACCCCATTTTGTTGTGGTGTATGAACAAGTAGTTTGTGTTCTATTTCATTTTCAATAAAATCATTCTGAAGGTCATGATAAGGATATTTTCTTGGGTTATCTGTTGGAAATTCCCAAACTTTACAATCATTGATTTTGAATCCTTTATGAGACACTATAACAATAACATTTACTTCATCTCTTCCCTTCAAAGATAAATCCAAGTAACCCAAGAACAACCAATGAAAGAGATCAAGTATTTGAATCCAAAGAGAGAAACAACAATTGTTAGTTTGGACACATAAAAATGGATAACATCAAATGGATTTGAGCACTAACTAATGCTAGGGGTACAAAACTCTTTCATAACCTCTTTGCAAATTCGAACATTTCAAAAAGCAAATAGAACTACAATTTTACTAGGAAAAGTAATTTTAAGGACTTTAAGGACAAATGATGTAATCAGATATGTCTAGATGTATCCATCTATCCGGAGCTATGCTGGTGAGCCTACTTTTCAACCTATGCCGTATTGTTGTGTTCTGTGTCTGTTCTAGTGTTTTTAGAAGAGTTTGGGGCTTACACCTCGAGGAACTTGGGAGGATAGGGCTTCCAAACGATTCGCCCCCCTTATTCACTGCACCTAAGCATGAGGCGTGGCCTGCATTTAGGGTGTACGTATCCCCATATGAGGCATTTTGACACATTAGCAGATGGCCTAGATTCCATAGATCTTGTGATTGATCAGGCCCTCAATTACATGGACTGATTTGATTGCCCAAATGGATTTTTTATCCATCTTAAATTGGGGTCCAATCACAAAAAATGGCTTCAAACTAAATTTGGACAGTGAAAAGGGACTTAAGAAGGGTCCTAAATTTGAGATTAAATATGTTATGGGGATCCAAATCAGTCCTCAATTGGGTCCTATTGGACATCTAATCAATAAAAGCCCAAAAGGATCCAATGGTGACATATCCACTCGAATCTTGAATCGGCCCAAATCCACTATCTTAGGTCCACTTGAACCAGGCGCAAATCCACTTGAATTAGCCCAATCAAGGCCCAAGATGGTCACCCAAAACCGGTCGACCAGGTCAATCATGTGGCTGGTCCATTATGTCCACATATAGGGGTCCACAGTCCTAATTAAGAGGGGCAACCAGTTTTCTTAAAAACTAATCTGGACTCTTTCCTATTTTGTTTCTTAATAATAAAAGCTGGATAAAGATTCTTTAATGCAGAAGGAATTGAAATAAGAAAGATCTTAAAGAGGCACCCTCCAAATAGGAAAGCAAGTGGAGCAAGAATCCTAGAATATCTCTTGCCAAGTCATCTCTAGCAAGAGATGGATTTTCTTGGGATTCCTTTAAGTTGTTTCAAAAACATTTCTTTCTATTATTATTGGAAGTAAATCGATGGATATGATTTAGTCATAGATATTTACGGGTTTAAATGTGTTGGGGCATTACTTAACAAATGCATGTTAAGGAACTTTCAATTCAGCTTTTTGTTATCTTTCATATAATCAATAAAAAGTTGATGGTTATGCACTTTTCTCTTTCCTTCTCCTTTGTTTGAGTTATCCCCCCAATGAATTGAAAATGAACACTGATTGGAGCGCTGATCATTAAAAAAATCTATTGTTTCTTCTTGTGATTACATAGAGGGTTTTGGGTTCGGGTTCACAGACAATCGGATTTGGCTTCACATCACATTCTGAGGTGTACACACTAGTTACGGTATGTGCTTCAGTCTTTATTCAAATATGTCAAGAAACAACTAGAGACTTACTTGTAATTTTCTATTAGTTATGGACTGATTGTATTTAAGGAAAACCTTACTGAAAAGGGCTTTTCTCTAATTTTTGAAAATAATGGATAATATAAATAAAGTGTTAGGGATAATAATAATAAGTAGGGTTGGATAACTAGTCCTCGTAGTTATCTCCAAACTTTTTCTTCTCTAAAAACCATAACCTAATTTTCTCGTGGATTAAAATTTAAAAGTTCCAACAATATACAGGGAGACACGGCATGTGCACTCACACTCCAGTTGGGAGGTATACACCTCATTAACACCTTTTTTTTTTAAGAAATAAGGGAGGAGAAGAGTCTATAATTCTAAAAACTTGAAAATCTTTTTTTATTCTTCTTTTAATTTAAGACTGTTGTAACTAGATTTAACTTAATTCAACCCTATTTAACTCATTAAAAGGATATAAAAGCAACTGTAACTAGATTTAACTTAATTCAACCGTATTTAACACATTAAAAAGCTTAAAAACAATAAAACTGCTGTTATTTTTATTTTTCATGATATATTTCTTTTTAATGAAAGCATTTATTTACTAAGCAGGTGTGTTTATAAGTCTTTCGCCTCACGTGTTAAAGGTGACACCCCACTCTCTTGGCAAGGAATGCCTCACCTCATGCCTCACTCGTGGCTAGGAATGCCTCACCTCATGCCTCACCATTTTCGAACATTGGTCAAAACATAAAGAAAAACTCTGCCAACTGTTGTAACAGCTGGTCACAAGCCCAGATAAAGAAAGAAAGTTGTGTCAAAAAGGTTGAGAACCAACATAAAACCTTCGTCAAAATCCCAACATGAATTCTAAGAAAATATAGTTTCATGATAGACTGGAATGAAGAAATAAAATTCATGTAGATGACTCCGACATAGTTGGGACAAGGCTTTGATGATGATGATGGCCAATACATACAGAAGATGAATAAATACTACATTAAGCTAATCGCATTGGATGATTATATGTCAATAGAAGCAACGAAAAAATAAATTGAGCAAGTTGTATAAAGCCTGCCTGTTGCTTGAAAATGCTGAGCTTACTGCTTCCATATCGAGGTGACAAAATACAAATAACTGAAGAATGCTTAAAGAACTTCCGAGTTTCCTCATCGTGGGTGGCCATTACTCCTTCCTGCATAAATCACAATAACACATTAAGTCTAGAAATAGGCAGCAGATAAATGTCAACAGACCTCCAGCTAGTACAGTATCAGTATGATCAAACAAAAAAAAGGGCACAAGGGAAGCACACAACATATTTCCGCTAAAATGTCTTCTACTGTCTCTAATTGCGCTCTCCTGCTATCTGCCTATTCAAAGAAAATTCTTCCAATTGGAAGAGTTCATGTCAGTTTTTCGAATAAATCTACAACAATCAGTTACAATAAAAGATACTCGGAGACCAGCACCATGCCCACCATACTTCTTCTATGTACACAGAAATCCAAATACAGTGAATGATAAAATGGAAATTTCACTTAAATCTACATGACATAGGAATGATAGCATGAAACCGTTTCACCATATTACGGTGTGAAGACCTTTATACTGGATGGTGAAACGCCTTTGAAATGAGTACCGTTGATAGGAAGAGCTCATAATGGCAACCGTGGACCCCTCCCACTCCTTTGATGGAATGATTGATACAGATCAAGTTTCACCCAAATTCTCAAAGGCACATCAATTTTCACAGACCACATAATGCAAAAGTGGATCATGAAAAAAAAATAAAAATAAAAAAACTCAATATGAAATCTTTGGTGAATTATAGGAGAAGAAATAACAAAAATACAGGAAAAGAAAACTAGTTTCGCAGAAGAGGGAAAGGGAAAAGGGCTTCGCGTTTGAAAATTGCACCAGAAGAATTAGAGGAAAAATGTACAAAGGAAGAAGAGGAGATTTTCCAATATACGCCTCAACAAAAAATAAAAATAAAAACAGAAACAATAAAAATAAAAAATAAAAACCATTTCAATCATTTAGAATGCTACTCACAAAAATCCAAACAAAAATTAAAATTCATAGGGTCCCACCCCTTCATAGGTCCCTTATCTCCTGCACCATGAAATGGGCATACTTTTCAAATCTTATCTGGATTGCACAATCCCAGAGACATTAGTATTATGACTTTGTGTGGGACCAAAGTGGCCTTACAAAGAAAAAAAAAAAAAAGACCCAAAAAATCCATAATGAACTTTTAATTGTTTGAAAGGTTGTACTGACATTATTAGAACCCCTTCTTTAAGCAGAAAGCCATCCCACCAACTTATCTGCTACTTATTTTTCTTTTTTTTTTCTTCTTCTTCTTCTTCTTCTTCTTCTTCTTTTTTTTTTTTTTTTTTTTTTTTTTTTTTGTTGTTGTTGTTGTTGTTGTGGATTGATAAGTACTTCTCAGCTACTTCTAGCATTAGAATTCATGGATGGAAGCATCAGTGATCCTAGGCATCTACCACATCTTGTAAATTGATGGTTGACAGCAGAATAATATAAGTGTTGTTAACGTTTCAACCAAATCGGGTCTGACCATCCATTATGCAGACTGATCGTAGATGATCCAGATAGATTGAAAGGTAAAAAGAAGCGGAATCTATGCCATCATTTTGATTTAATCTTGATGTCCTAGATATCATAAAATGCAGATACTTCATCAGATCAGAGCTCTTCTACCATACCTAGATATCAATCAAAGATCATAACACCAGGGGTTTAGGCAAGCAATAAGAAATCAGATGCCATATGAATTTGTCACTTTTCAAACAAGAAGTCTGAATTGGAAAAAACAAGCTCAAAATTTCCTTACCGTTTTGATAAAGACTTGTTATGCGAAGTCTTATCATCCCAAACTAGGATCAGCACCCGAACACCTCCTGTGACTTGTACTTGAGCAAATCCCCGAGCGTTAGCTCCCCGCCATGTGGCAACTGCCTTGTTCTTGTTGGCTCCCGAACGAGTCTCACCTTGTGGTAGATTGACCACCCAACAATATAAATCAAATGGTGTGCTTCCAAGATGCATGGCAGATATCCTCCAGCACTTCTCATGGTGGGAAACCTTCCCATTATCCAATTCAATCTCTGGTAGCGTCCCGTCAGCACATGTGCATCCCTGGTACAGGGTGACCATCCCACCCTTCCTCACTGGAAAATATGTGCCTTGGACCCCTTTCTTTTCAGGATCCGCCGCAATGCTCCTCTGGTACTCCGGATTGCTCTCAAATGGTGTGAACTTGATGGACGCATAAAGGCACAATCCGGCTTGGGAGGATTTCCATTTGGAGCAAGAATTGGGAACCAGTCCTCAACAGGGTCTCAGACAGTATCGCGTCAACTGGAATAGAGGCAATCCCAATCAACTGTGCCCCGAAAATATCATTGTCCTTGACCTGAGTTTAAGAGAGTGTCCCATTTATTTATAGATCAAAAATGGCATTACAAATCCTATCTAATTGGGTTCAACTCCCTCACAGGTATATAATCTGAAACATTGTCTCCTAGTAATCTCAATTCAAGAAATCTCAATTTAAATCAAACTACAAACATTCTCATCCAAAATAACATTGTGTTCTAGCAAACAACTACCAAGATTTTTCAACTTGAACTGAAATGAATGGCTATCACTTCACTTAAGATAGTGACAATTCAAAAATCAAAACTCTTATCTCCTAACAACAACCTGAAAATCTCAATTCACATTGACTTGCTACCATCTAAACTACAAACTGAAGTATCAAAATTAAAACTTTATATCCTAACAAGAACCTGAAAAACTTCAATTTGCATTGAATCACTATCAATCTAAATTAGAAACTGAAGATTCAAGATTGAAACTTTTATCACCAAAACAATGACCTGAAACTCAATCTTTGAGACTGGGTGCCCGACGGGGACGAAGAAATGCTATCCAGACGGGATTCTGAGAGTTGGGATGATGCCGGTGCGGACGATGGTGGCTCCAGCGAGGCAGACGGTGACGTAGGGGTCGCTGGTGATGATCTTGTGGTGGTGCTTCTTCTGGGAGCCGGAGGCGCTGGAGATGGCGGAGCGGCAGGGGCGAAGCAGCGACGGAGGCGCTCGGAGAACATGTCCATGTTGGGAGGTATCTTGCTTTGATGATTCGAAGGTCGAGATCTCCGTGGAGTAGAACCGCTTATCTGGGCAGTTGTCGACCTCTCTTATTGCAATCTCCTGCTCCATTGCAGTAGCAGAAGAGAAGAAGAAGAAGAGAAATACAATTGAGGTTTTTTTTCAGATCTGAGAGCTTGATGTCTCTGAAGTTGTAAGACTTAACTGTGAGAGTGAGACTTCAGTTTAAACTCAACCCTAACCTAAACTAATGGTTTTTTTCATTTGTCTATTCAGTTTTTTGTATATTTTGACTTTGTGTAAATGAGACACGGTTTGAAAGAAGGCGTACACGTAGCGGCGTGTATCAGGTCTGTTGTGGATTAGATTAGTTTGTCTGATTGTCTACTTTTTGGTGGGAGAATACAGTGCTAATGCACATCATGGTAAAGTTTGTCTTTTGGTATAAAATATCATATCAGAGGTATTAATAAGAGTTAAAGTGAAGTAAAGTTGATTTTGACGAAAGAATAAAATATAGTGAGGTTATGATATCTATCACTTATACTATTAGTTGTTTGTTATGAAATACTTTTTTACTTTTTAAATAGAAACTAGAGTTCTTTTGTATTTTAGTGAATAAAGGAAGTTGTTTTTTTACTTTTCTTTTTGAAAAAAAGATGGAGAAAGTTTTGAATTAAAGTGCTTTTGATGTAACATCTTGTCTGAAAAATGAAGGCTTAGTTGTTGACTTTTACTATACTATAAAGTACCAAACAGCCCTATAGTGTTTGGTAAAAATACTTGTAGGGTGAGTGAAGATTAAAAGGAGAATAATTTAGGGGGTTAATCTATATGATCAGATTTTATTTTTTCTGGCTGATGATGAATCTTTTTTAATTTGTGGGTAGAAGGTCAATAATTATGTTCTTTTTAGTGACCATGAGAATGTTGGGTTTTTTTTTTTTTTTTTAATAAAATACGAGAATTTTAAATTGTTTTTGTACTTATGTTTTAACTCTGCTCTTTTATTTGTCTAGTGTTAAAGCCTTTTGGTATTTACTTTTAAATAATAGTAAAGTGAAGTGAATAACAGACAGGATTAATATAAGTGGTTTGTGTAGTTTGTGTTTTTAGTCAAAAAAATATGAATTTTTTTGACTTTTTGTATGAGGAAATGATTTTTTTTGTCTTTTAGTGATTAAGGTGTTGTTTTTTTACTATTTTTGAAAAAGATGAAGGAGTTTTATTTTAAAATGCTTTTAAGTTGATGCTGCTACTTTACTTGACTTGAATTACTTTAAAGTAAACTATAGACTTTTACTTTTAAAGTAAAATTACCAAACGGGGCCTTTGAATCATGATCCAGTAAGATGGAGTCATGTGACTTTGCAAGAAATTCCCTCCCAAGGATCTGAGCATCTGACCCCCCGTCGAAATGTTGCTATTCCGATGCTGTGATATGTCTTTTTAAAATGCTGTGGGGCCCCACAGCACTCAGGAATTTTGTCCGTTATCTACACGGAGCTCGAAATGTGGTTCTGTGAGACACTGAGGTTGTTTCTCTTAGGTACATCCAGGTGGAATGGATTTGTGATTAGTGCAATCTTATGTTATTAATATTATTAATTATGTGCTCAATGTTGCTGTGTTGACGGACTTCCATTGAAGTTAATTCAAGAATTTGTGGCAGAGGAATGGCCATCATTGGAATAATTATTTTTATAATTAGGCGTGCCCACGTAGAGTTTCACATCGTGTGGAAGCACTCACTGCATGTTTGATAGCCGATTTTATGTGAAAAAAACAAATTGAGCGGTCATAAATTCGTATATAAGGGATATACATTAGTACAGTGTTTTTTGGAATTTCTTAAAAAACAATACCTACGGGGCATGTCCAAAAAGAAGTTTACATGGAAGAGAAGTTTTTCAAAAATAAATTTCCACACATGTAACAGCGTACGCCCTAGGCCAGATCAGAGGTGTGTTCATCTCGACGATGATCATCCACTCATGCATTCCCTTTTTGATAATTATTCATTAATCTTTTTCTTAATTATATTTAAATAGTGTACATACTATAGTTCCTGATCCCCTCTAAAACTCCATTATAGGGGCCCGTAAGATAAATTCAGACTGTACAGATGAATCACATTTCACATCTTCTCCAATACATTTAATAAGAGTGGGTTCCACTGTCTGATAATCAAAGACAAAAACATGACCATGTCACATCAACCAAAGACGAGGAATTTATCTGAACGGTCCAGATCATTTATACACGTACCACACAGTTGACCTGAAATAGCTGTTTGGTCTTGGCCTTCTTTTAAAATCATAATTTTTGGGTGGTGCACTGCATGGTGAAGAAAGATAATGAACTACATAAATTTTATGGTCGAGTAGAGAGATCATTTAACCTTCCTACCATCAAACATTGATAAAGGTGGCGAGTAGTTTTCTTGCCTCGGAAATAACAACACACTGTATGTTTGTACTTTTTGGCTTGGGCACATTTGAAGGACATGTACATACGATAAAGTACTTATAGTAACTAAAAGTAATTAAAAGGTAACAAGGCACCCAAACAAGAAGCTGATTTTTGCATTCTTAAATGAAAGCATTGTACGCAGTAAGGTATCTGAAAAGAGACACAGATGATTTTGCTTTTTAGTCCTTTTGCGAGGCATTTTATCCATCATTCTCCTTTATTCGGCAGGAGCCCAACTAGGGCCCCTTTGGTTTCATGGTCCCCAATTATTTCAGAAAAGGGCCCTTGTGGATATAAGAATTTTTGTGTTTTTGTCTATGAGGGTCTTTCAAGAAATTTTAGTTTTATACGTGGGTTCCACTGACCAAATTTTAGATGCACCTAAATTAAAGATTGTTCACATCTCCACGTCCTAATAGTTTCACTTAGGATATAAGAAATCGTGCTCAGGATAGATATGGCCTCACATTGCAATTTTAATGTAACGCATTAAAAATACATAGATTAGAAAGAATAAAAAATATGAGAATACATATATGTAACCAAGAGCTTAGTGGCATAAGGAAGAAAAGAAAAGAATTGGAGTAGAAAATTGAATTATAGCGTTTCAATAAAAATGGATTTTTGCCAAAAAAAAAAAAAAAAGAGAGAGAGAAAAATAGTGGAACTTGAAAAGTGGGAGTGGAAGTGGATATGAGTGGTTTCGATAAAGACAGAAAGTAGGTAGTTGCATGAGATAAGAAGAATGGGGGAGAGAATTCAAAACATTGAAAACAATTAGTTTTCATCAAAATCCCAACCAATATTAGTCAAAAATAAAGTCAAAATCCTTAATTTAATATATTATAACTACAGTATATCTAAAATGACCCTACCTTCTTTGCCCACTATGTGAAAAGCGTTCAAATTAAACGAGTTTGTACAATTTGTCAAAAGTTGGATAAACTTGCACGAGCTACTCAACTCAATGCCTCATGCCAAATTGAAGATTCTATACAGTGAGATTTACATATTGGATATGTAGTTCTGTTTTCATGCTTTACAACTATATACGTTACCGTGCTGAGTGTGACGTGGGTATATTCAAATTGGAGCATTAAAAATTTATATTTCTCCTGTCTCTGTCCTAGAGCATGGAATTTCAAGACACTTTAAAAAGGACATCTTAAAATATATGGATTATCCAACTGCACGCAATCTCTTTTATATTCACACTAATCTTCCTGAAAAAGATAGAATACAGTCATTATACACCATCCATTTCTTTTAGGACATTTGTAAGTAGTAGATGGGCAAAGCTACCATCATGCATAATGCAAATGGGTGGGGCCACATTTATTGAAATCCAAGAGTTCGTGCGCCCTGTTCGGGTATCCATCGTCTTTTACTGACAACACATCCATATTTTTGAAGCACTATATATAATTTACTTTAACCTAGTTGTATATTTGTTTTAAGAGGCCTCTGTTAGATTGACCTAGTTGATTTTAAAAATGTGCCAAACTCTATTTCCAGGCCTTGCATAAAGGAAAGAGAGAAGTAAATAAAGTAGAATCATGTGTTCACAGGATTTAGTTAAAATTAGGAAATCCCAACGGTGCGCATATTGTTGATTTACTTTAATATTTTACTCATGTATAACCCACAGTGGGTGTTAGAACCAAATGAAATGAATTAGATTTCTTAAAAGTGGGCCCAACCCAACGACATATGTCAGGCGCTGCATCATATTCATATATACGGTAGCTTTGCCCCATTAATTAGCTTCTACATCACGATTTTGAAAGGCAATATCTCTTAAGCTTGTCTTCTAGCTATGGCATTTTTAGAAATCTCGATACCTGGCATATGTACCCCTAAGCTTTCAACTATTGTTACATTATATTTTGTTGAACAATGAGATAGTTGGGAGGAACACTCTTCTCCATATGAAGGACTCTTATTCCTTACTTAATCAGTTCGGGTTCGAACCAAGATCTATTTTTTATAGATGGGTGAGGCTAACTGCCCAAGGATCATAGTTACTTGCTTGGTGGGTTATTTGGAAATTGGAATGCAAGAAATGAATTCCTATTTAAAAGGGCTAAATTGTAAAGTTAAGTATCTTGAAAGAACAAAAAAATATGTTATTCTTGCCTTCAAGCGAAAAATTGAATATTTCAGGAAGGCAATTAGATAAGGATCTTAGCTTTGGAGAGAAAATTAAAAAAGATTGGGCAACTGTTTTTATTATGTTTGCCTTTGAGCTATTTGGTAAATTACTTGTATGGTAATTTGAAGTAAATTGTTAAATCAAGAGAAAATAAAAATATTAAATGGTCAAAAGTAAAGTTACTAAATGATATGAATTCACTCTTTCCTACGTTATAGCTTTTTAGTCAATTAGTGCTGTAAGAGACAAGGTTTTGTCTTTTTTTGGTAAAAAAAAAGGTGTTTTTCTTTATTTAGTACTTTCACTTTAAGTCTCTAGTTTTTTTTTTTTTTCCCTTGATTTGACTATTTACATCAATTCATAATGAAAGCAATTTTATCAAATAAGAAAGGTGAAGTTACTTTATGTTATTTTCTATTGTTGATAGTTTTTATAATTAGAGAGGATTTTACCGAAAAAAAATTGAATTTTGGCAACATTCCTCGAGAAAGGTCTCCGCAAATTGTGGCAACAACACAATGGAGTCTGTCAGGCCTTGTTTCATTTTTTTATAATAACTTTGAGAGGCAAGTGCTAGTGTTGTTTGTTTCTAGCGGGGCGGGGGCAAGCGCTAGCTATCGCTCACTAGTGCATCTTACCTAATGTCTTTTTTCTTCTCTTTTTTCAGCATTCCCACTCCACCATACTGAAGTCACTTGATCTATCATGGACATAAATTTTATTTATAACCCTCAAGTTTGGGGTCTCACAAGAAACATTGATGATGCAAGAATTTTTGCAACTGGCCGATGCCTTAAATGGTGGTAAGACTCTGGCTCAGACATTCCAAGGACTCTTCCTTAGGGCCCGTTTTGTAATTTTTTAACTTGTAAAGTCAAGTCAAGTCAAGTCAAATTAAAACATCAAATTCATTATCAACTTACACACAACTCCCTCTATCTTTTTCAAAAAAAAGTCAAAAACAGACTATATATTATTCACTGGAAGACAAAATAAAACTCCTTTTTCATACAAAAAGTCAAAATATTTCATCACAAATAACTATAAAGTAAAAATACAATCATAAGTCCACTATATTTATATCTTTTTTTATTTCACTTCATTACACTTTATTTATAAAGTAAAATGCCTTAAAGGGTGGCAGTTATCCACCACTGCCAATGGTGGGGAAGGGATCCAAGACCTATTTCATTGAAACGGTTGGTATCTCTATTTTTCTTGTTTTTTATGTATCCCGCATTTATGAGACAAATCCTTGTCTGAGTGTTTGGAGACCACTCATTTGATATGCTTTAATGGGTGGTCTTTTCAACAGTATTCTCCCTACTTGCATATCTGTTTTTTAATTTGACCGTTGTTTTTGTCCGTTGCTTGTGCATTGTTAGTGTTGGCAAAATGCCCTGAACCACTATTTTTAAATAAATTTTGAGCCAAAAATAAGTAGGACCCACTTATCATTTTAGATTGAAATACATGGGTATATAATCTACTCCATGAGTAGATAGAAGGCATATATTGGGTGCTTTGTAATCCATAGGACGAAATGAAGAGAAATTGCCCTCTTAAACATCACTACTTTGAACATGTTAAACATGAAATAATAAGAAGTGGTGAACTTGCTTCCCACATTGCTTGGGAGCAAACATTCCTTCGGTAATAAATATCACTTACCTCATAGTAATAGATGAGCCCCAAGTGGGATCCCACTTTTGTGGAGGAGGAGGATTTAGACCAAGGGTAGGTCCCACCACCACAGCGCACAGGCCGCCGCCTGGCCCGGCTTTGGGTTTGGGTGCGCGATTGGGGCCTGGCTTCGGCCTACTACTTTTTTTTTTTTTTTTTTGAGAAATTTTTATTTTATACGTTTCAAAATGGGATGTGTCCTTAGTGGTGTGTCGTTCGCAGTTGAAAGGATGTTCCCAACCCCCAAGAGGTGTGTCCCAAGAAGAGGTGCATCTATTCATCTGAACCAGTCACTGTTTCTGAACAAGATGCACCCCCATGACAAGGACTTGATGCCAAGTTATAAATATGCATCTTGTTCATCACTTCGCTCATCCAATAACCACTGTTGCTGCATTGCAATTATTCGAGTCATCTTGTCCAGAGAGAGAGTCCATATTGGCACTGTTGGTTTGCCAATCACAAAGTTTGTAAGTGCTGCAACTGTTGTGAGACCGATCATTATATCTTGGGAGATAAAACGCTGCTGAAGCTCGTTAGCACATTACGAGGGGAAATTTTGTCTAAGGACATAGTGTTGAACACTAGCCTTGATCAACCCTCTTCCTGTAAATTTTCTGAGATTCTACTCACAATATATTACTGTTTTTTTCTGCCTTCAATATTAAGTGAATTTTAAATTCTTTTAATTAACTTTCAGTAATTTTGTTTGGTGATTTCTTCACTGTTTGAACAACTATTTTACTAAATACTGACTATTACTATTATATGCGGACAGTTAGTCATGTCACCATTGCAGGGAATGTAGAGGTCCGGATTTACCATGAATCCAAAGTGCCCTCCCCTTTGATCCAATCAATCCCTTTATTTTCAAGACCCATATATTCATTCAACATCCTGTTGGATTTTCTCACACAAATGAAGCAGCCCTTAATGTAGGTGGCTTATTTAATTGTTTGAGGCATCAAACAGAACAAGAGAGATTAAGGAACAACAGAGTATAAAAAAGAATTAATTGGTTTACTAATTTGTACATGAACTAATATAATAAGATAACAAGAAGAACTTTAACAACTGAATAACAGAAAATCATCAAAAACCATGTTCAATGAGAAAAACTATATATAAAACATAATTGGTTACAGCAGTAGAAACGGTTTAACAACATAATCAACTATGATATGATGATCATTGTCAATAATCCCCTTCAAAGATGATGTGTATGGACCTTGAAGATAGAGCCATGTAGATCAAGTGGGACTGGAAAATGAAGTGGAGGAGACGAAAAAAGAGGAGGAAAGGAAAAAGAATATATTAGGTAGATAATAGTAACGAGCAACGTTAGCCGTTCCCCGTTAAGACGAGTAATGCTAGTGTCGCTCCTCTCAAGTTATAAAAGGAAAAAATAATAAGCCTGAAGGACATTGTTTGTGCTGCATAATTTATAGGAACCCTTTCTCGAAGAATGGGGCAAATCCCATGATTTCTCTCGTAAAATACTTCATGATTTATGTAGATCATTATAGAGAGTGGAGGTTGGCCTCATCTGAAAGAGCTGAAATGAGCGGTGATCTCCTTGCATTGATTAAAAGTAAAAGAAATGGGCATAAAAAAGATTCAAGTTTTGAGCAATGCAAATAAGGTCAGGTAATTAAATGGAGCTGAAGACCAGCTTCGGGCCCAATTGTTTTGGGCATTTCTAGATGACAGGAGCCTTTTAATAAAATCTCCATTTCTTATATTTTTCGTAAATTTAGCAAGGCGGCTCATTGGATGTGCCAAAATTTCCCTATTCCTTTAACTGTGATGGCGAAGTAGGTTGGAATCATTTCCAGACCGATTGGGTTGACGGTCTGTTCCAGCTGGTAGGTTTCTTTATGTCTATCTTAGATGTTTCCAGTTAATTTTCTTGTTTCCCTTAAAATATTTTCTTCCTTATAAAACAAAACGTCAGGGATTGACCTGAGGCAGGTGTGTGAGATGAAGCATCATAATTGCCACTTAGGTGCCTTGTGTTCGTTAGATTAACTAGGATTTGATTATCTTATCTTAACACTACGAAGATGATCTAAAGCCCATGTGTCAAAAAACCCATATATTAGATGTTTTAATTGGGTTTTAATGAAGGTTCAATGTTTGCATGGAGATAAACAAATATATGTAACTTTTATTGGCCAAGGGCTAGGCCTAGACCAAGTGAGTCATTGATCTATGGCAATTTTGGTAATTATATTTGGGGCTTTTCTTGGCGGCTAAAAGTGCATATATATATATATTGGATATAACCTATAATCTTAAAATATAAGGATAAAAAAAAGAAAAGTCAAATTTCTTTCCTCGTGTGATGTTAGGCATTTTTTACGCAAAACACGTAAATCTCCAGTGTGACCGTCTCCCTTTCTTGTGTGGCTTGATTGTCTTATCGATTGTAGGTTTTTACGGCTCCTGGACAACGTACGCAATAACAAATGATATTAGAGTCGCAATAAGTGATTTTAGAGCATAAAAAGAAGAAGAATAAATAGGTGACGTGTGGAACTATAGTCCTCTGCATAGGGGAGTCTTCAAAACTCTGCCTTATGTAAGTAAATTCCGCCCTAATTAGTAAGTCAAGTTTATATATTAGAACAATTTAGAATTTAAACATAAAAGAAGCCTTATTGCAATGAGTTAGTTTATTCAAGGAAAAATAAATAAAACTTAAAATCACCTTAAAAAAACTCTTGTGTAAAAAAGAAGAAAAATAATAGAATATAATTTCTCCTAATATCATTCTTATTTTTGACATAAAAGTTTCGTAGTATTTTAAAATAATTGAATTTCAACACAAATTAATAATTAATGAAAAGGAAGAGTTTCCTTATAAATACGGTTAAATTAAAGTGTTTCATATTCTGTTGTTCGTAAGGAACTTCTGTTTTTTTGTTACAATCAAAATAAGCCACCTTACTAAACTTCTCTAACTCATTCGAAAAAACCTTAAATCATCTCTTGCGGATTGAAGAAAGATTTTAATGACAGTTCTCTCTATCATCTTATACTTCTCTCTTGTGTATGTAATTCAGTGGTTTTTTTTTTGGATCTTTCTTGGCTCTACGTAATGTTGTAGGTTTTTTTTACATAACTCTCATTTAGTAGGGGATAATTTAATGTTCTATACATTTGATGTAGCCTATCACTAATATAGTTTCACTTACCCAATCTTCCTTAAAACTATCAGATATCAAAATTGCTTATCCCAATAACTTTATTTCTGTAGATGACACTCCGACCATCAAGATAAAGCCCATCTTAATGAACTCATCTTTACCTATTTTGTTTTCTTATTTTCTATTGAGACATGATATATAGAAATCCATTCGATGAGATTGAGATAACTCCAAGGGATAGCTGTCTAGGACCACAATTTGCACCCGGAGATTGTAAGTTTGAAACTGCACTTAGTACACTGGGGGCTACAGGGAGTTTTAATAGTATTAGTCTAACCCAAAGGATTGGGAACAAACAAACTTTGCTTCCTGTAATTTTTTTCTTCTTCATGAGCACAATTTGATCATTGATGAATGGGAAAACACTGGAATTGCATCAAACCATTGAAGCCAGCATCTCCAAATCGCCGCACCTGAAAATTGAAAATTCCAAGGTGATGCAAAAGGGCAATAAAGAATAGGTGAGAAGACACAAATCAGCCTCAATAGTCTATAATCATTTAAAATATTCTAGAAAACAAGGTCGAAGCCTAGAGATTGCCAAATAATATGCCAAAGAGGGCTTAATTAATTGCACCAACAATAGGATATAAGAACATTGATCCAAAGACTTACCAACTAATGAACGTAGGTTCCAAAGAACACCAACAAGTACATGGCTGGTAGTACCATTGAATACTCCTCTGATGAACAATCACCACCTGAAAGAAATCTGTCTCGTCTTTACTGTTAGTCCTTACTTACTCGTCATTTATATAGCTAACATAGCTCATTAGCTACTCGTAGGGATGTAAATGGGTCATCGATTCTCCGATTCTCTTAAAAGGTTCCCGATCCCATTAAAAACCGGGTCTAGGTCCTTATTTAGGCACCAGATAAGTAAAGGGGTACGGGATCCAGTTCCACCTGGGTTCAGATCCGTGGACCCGAGACCGACATATTACCTTAATTTTTCGAAACCTTTTCCTAAAAATCATGTTTTTAAATATCATTCTCTACCTAGACCAGGACCCCGGATCCAGACCTGTCCCATATATAGTGTCTTGTTCCAGTTCCGGAGCAAGAAATCGGTTTCGAAATGGTTCCAGGTCTGAATTCGGTTCCCACCTTTTCCTTAACACTTTCCGTTCCTGGTCCACCATGGACCCGGACGGAACCGACCAGTTTAAACCTTAGAGTACTCCTTAGTGAGGCAATTTCATCCAACCCTTGTATAGTTCTTACTAGCATCTCATTACCACATTTATGGATAAGCCCATCTCTAATACAAACGACTTCACTACAATCCAACCAATCCCATCATTTACTTTTCTTGCCCATCAGTATCCAGGATTGCAACCAATAAGTGCTCCCATTACCTAAGGGCCCCGTTGGCATTCATTAGATTAGTAAGGGTCATAAAGCCTTCATTGCCGTCTTGCACTTCTTAGATTGTAAAGGTCAATATAGCCTTCAGTGTTCAGAACAAGGATTTGCACTTAATAGTACTTTAATTCAAAATTCCCTCCATCTATTTTCAAATAAAGTAAAAATCTTCACTTTTCTTATTATATACAAAATGTAAAAAAGATTCCATATCAAACAACTAAAAACAAAAATTACCCATCATAACCTTATTATATTTTATTCTCTCTTAATTTAATGCTTTACTACACTTTATTTCACATGTAAAGTTACATAAGTGCTTTATTGACCGCCCCCATAGCCACACCGCCCCCATTTCAACCCTTTTTCATTGATCATAGCTGTCCAATTTGTGGGACTCAAACTGGATCTCCTTATGCCCATGATGTAAGTGGATAAGATAATGCTAAATGCCCGGTCAATGGCCGAAGAACAAGGTTAAGATGCGAGGGAATAAGTGATTGTCTACGTTTTGAAGTTTAAGGGACCCACTAATCTGTTAGAAACCTAATGTCGACTCTTTTTTCCCCCTTGTATGCTACTTTTTTTTAGTGGGCAAGCTTTTCCTCCCATTGCCAAGGAGTAAAATCTAGTCAGATCAATTATAGGATAAGTGCCTTGCCACTCATCTAAATATGTATTAGAACCAAATGGTGTTGTTTATGTTTGGTTACTCCACACCTTTATATCTCCTCATGAAATTTTTATTTAAAAGAATTCATATCAGTCTTCATATCTATCTTCAAAATTCTCAATGATAGATATTGATGATTAATTTCCTCTATAGGGGTTGTTTGTTTGCATGAAATTGAATTCTTGAGAATTTATGATAAAATGGTCTCATGAAAGAATGTTGAAGAAGTGGTGAGGGATGAATGATCGAAGGTGGAAATGTAGATAGGCCTTTTTCTTTTGCATTTTTTTTTTTTTCGTCAGGTAACGGATGGTGTCCCAACCTTTGGACCCAGGGGGAGTCAGATAAATCTCCTGTGACTCCAGTGTGGTAGTACAATTTTGAGCCCTCAAACTTTCAGACTTGACTTTTATAAGATTGATCTCCTAGATGTTGATTGGATAATTGTTTCCCACTTCTCTCCCTTTAAGAAGAGATTATTTGATGGCATTTTATTGATCTTTACCATTGTCTCTTAAAATTTTAATGACTTATTTAGAAATATGTTTCTTCATACCCCCCTGAATTCAATGTGGTATTGTGATGCTAACAAAAAAGCCCGAAGCTGTATTTTTATAAAATTTTCTTCTTTTGCTGTTGGTGCATGGTGAAGGAAGACAATGAACTTACATAATTTTTATGTTCCAGCAGATCCTCTAAACCTTCTGGGTTCGTTCCACTATGAAACATTGAAGAAGGTGAATGAGTAGTTTTGTTTGCCTCAGGAGTAGCAACATATCTGTAAGTTTGCACATTTAGCTCCTAGGGTCATGGTCCTGTTAGAAGGCCCTCTACATATGATAAAAGTAATTAGAAGGCAACTAAAAGACGCCAAAACTAGGAGATGATTTTGCTTTATTACCGAAAGCATTGTACATACGAACATGGAGAAACCTTATAATAAAAGTGATTGAGCATGAATGATTACATAAAAGGCCTTCATTTTTTTATTTTTTTATTTTTTTGAACGGGAACGAAGGATTTCATTCAAGGAAAAAAAGGTATAAAGAACAAAAGACCAAAGAAAGAGAGAAAGCGGAAGTGTTAGGAGAAATGCACCACCTTCAACCCTACTAACAAGAATACACCCACCCAAAGAAGCAACCTATCAACCCAATACATAAACACACACCCACCCAATGATGCAAATCTATCAACCGATTACATAATCATACCCGCCCAAGGAAGCAACTTATCAACCCCTTGCTTAACTAACGCATTTGCCATGAAATTAGCCGATCTAAACTTCATAACGGAAGGAAACATTGATTCCAACAGATAGTTCTCCTAATTCATTAAGGTGGAAATGAAACTTCCAATGATTAGTCTTCCGCTTAGACACCCATGCGATTGCATTTGATGAATCACTTTCCATGATAAGCGTACCGCCATATCTACTAGAAAACAAACAAAGACCTTCAAGAATGGCTATCACCTCCGCTTCATTGGAATCGCACACACCCATATACTTGGAAAAACATAATTAACACCTCCCCTTTACAATTGCAAAGCACCCCTCCAATCTCGGCCGGACCTGGCTTACCCTTGAGGCACCATCCACATTAAACTTAAAGACCCTAAAGGAGGAGAATACCAAGGGATTATTCTCCTCTTCTTTAAAAGAGCCACACCTCATACAAGCTCCCCAATTAGAAATAATATCGTTAAAGGTAAAATTAGATAATTCCTTTTCTGACCAAAGCCCATTTTGCAATCTTAAAGGTAATTTGGATATCAAAAATCTGTTGCGGAAGATGAAGAACCCCTAAAGATCCTAGCATTCATTTCCTTCCAAATTGGCTATAAGATAGCAAATGGTATCATTCTCCATAAGATTTGGCCACACCCCACAAAACACCCACCCCAACCAAGACTCTGCCACATCCACAATACTCTTCGGACAACACCATGAAAAAACCCGCACTTGCCAATAAAGTTGTTTCAAACTCTGAAGGCCACCTCACATTGAAGAAAAAGATGATCTTACGGACTCCTCATCCTTACTGCACATCACACAGGTATTTGAGACATTATTAGATGTCAATCATCTCCTTCTTAGATTATCAACTGTGGAGACTTTCCTACAACTGCCAACCAACAAAAAGCCTTAACCGAGGAGGAGCCAAACCTAACCACGCAAGGAAGAGGTGGCCTTATGTGAATGAGTTCCCTCCAACACCAAGCAGAAAGCTTTAGATAGAGAACTCCCCAGAAGTGGGAAGGCTTCCAAATCCGAGAGTCCTTGGAATCCCCCCGAGTAAAACAAAACAAACCCCCGAGTATGAATGATTACATAAAAGGCAAAGGGCATGTTTGGCAGTTAACTATTTAAAGTAAAGTGAATCTGAAATGATAAGGAGTCATATCAAAAGTACATAATTTCAAAATTCCCTCCCAATTTTTCAAAAAAAGTCAAAAAAAGCAATATCCTTTCTCCACTAAAAGATTAAAGCAGCTCCACTTTTATATTCAAAAAGTCAAAAAATATTCCATACCAAACAACTAAAAATAAAACACCATTATAACACCTTATATTTTATTATCCCTTGATTTGATGCACCACCTCACCATACTTCAATTCACCATACATCCAAACAGGTAAAGCAAAGCAAACCCCTTCCTATTTTGTACATTATAGTCTATTCAAGAATTTTATTTTTACATAGTGGCCTCCATCTAGCCAAGTTTTTCGGTTCTGCTACCAACTGTATGGCTAGTGTTCATCACCTAAATGGCCCTAATTTAGATGGATCTAAAATTAAAATTAAAATTTCTCTTTTTTAATGGTTAAATTAATTAAATAAATTTGACAGTACATGAGAGTTAAACCGGCATGCTTCCAAAACCCCAATCAAAAGCTAAGAGAAGGAAAAACCCAACAAAACAAACATCACAAGAAGGGGTTCATCACCAACACAACCTAAGAACAACAACAATCCAGAAAAATCAGTCAAAAAGAGGCAACGTCCTTCCAGTTGAACGACCCGATGCTCAATTAGCTACTAAAAGCTTTATCTTAATTATCATAGACTCAATTCATTATTCGACCTTTTTTTTAAAAACACCTAGCATTCCTCTCTTTCCATATCAGTTCATTGCAGAATATGAAAAACAATGAGAAGATCATCAAGTCGAATGACATTGACCAAGTTCGTCATAAGTTTGGATGAACTCACAAAGTAACTGAACTCAATGACCTCATGTCTCCATAAAGCAAATTAATTTTTGCGGAAAAGGTCAATATATCACTAGCACAATAACCCATGCTAAGCACGGGTATGGCCCATGTGGCAACGGTCCTGTCCCATTTAGCTACTTTTGAGATTTCTTTTGATAAATAATCAAATATAATTATTATTTGGTCTGATTGTTAGGTTAGTTTTTATTTAAAAATCTCTAGGGTCATGAACAAACTCCGTCTCTAGAACATGGAATTCAAGAAAATGGAAAGAAACATCTTATAATATATTATCCAAGTGCAGGCAATCTGTATACACAGTGATCATCCTGAAAAAGATAGAATATAGTCCTTGTCACGCCATCCATTCCTTGAGCAGATTTGTAAATAGGATGTCTTGGTGCTAGGAGGAATTTCTAAGGCTTGCCTGAGAGTAACATAAAGATGTGACTTAAGAAATCCTTAAATTTCTAATGCTTCAAAACTCGTAGTTGTGTGATGATTTAATTGAGTTGGTTTTTTTTTTTTTTTTTTTTATCCAAAATCATATCTACAATGACATCTTTCCATCACACTATCTTCCACTAATCGCAATGCATCAATTATGTCCCACAAGGCTCCTAGGTTTGTACTTCTCATGCAAGATCTCAATAGAATGTAACCATTATATTTACTAAATATATACACTGAGTATCTAGCCTAATTTAAGTCCAGGATGAGACCTTTATTTAGGTCTAGTTAAATCAAAAATGCGGGAGGAGGGAAAATTTTCTTCTACAAGCAGACTGCTCCCATTTAATTAGAGATAGAAATAGGAGCGGGTTTTATAATGCCCCGCCCCTACACACATGCATGATATTGTCTGCATTGGTCCACGGGCCTTACAGTTTTTTTTATGGGCCTCAACCCATCAAGAGGCCTTGGCTCTGATACAAAATGTAACAACCTAGATCTCCTAGTATGCTATTGTCCTCTTTGACTCATGCGGCTTGGGCCCCGCGGGCTCTGTCCCAATCTTGGCTCAAGGTTTTGTTTTCGGAGCCCATTAAGCTCCAAAAGGCCTCTTGCAATGTAAGGGTGCAATTTCTATATATAATCTCATTCACTTTCTTTTTTATAGTCGATGTGGAATTCTGGGGCGTCACATGCCACCCCCCTTAGGGTTGCACATCCCTCTGAAGTAGCTTGCCTGTGTCTGTAGCCTGCCCACATGGAGGCCCGCCCACTTGCACCAGGCTACGATAGGGACTAACACTTGAACTAGTTGAGAGTCGGCTCTAATACCATTTGCAATGCCCCACCCCTACACGCATGCATGATATTGTCCGCTTTTGCCCACGGGCCTCACGGTTTTATTTTGATGAGCCTCAACCCTTACCTTGCATGAGGCTTTTTGGTGGGTTGAGGCCCATCAGAAACAAAACCGTGAGGCCTGTGGGCCAAAGCGGACAATATCATATATTTGTGTGTAGGGTGTGTGCATTACAGGTTTGGTAGTAGCTTTCTCGAATTAGAAGTGAGTATGAATTTGTGGCCTCTGATCTGGGCCTCTTTTGGGTGAGCTCGGATTTGGCCACCCCACCCTGCCCTGCCTTGTTAGATGTCCATTGTGGAGATGTCATATACAAAAACACATGTACTTTAGTTGGCATGAACTAAAGTAGAAGCAGGATTGAGGCTTCAGTTTCTTTCTAATACCAAAACCACCCACCTCTTCGGTTAAGATTCGATCAGCAAAGGTGGGGAGCGACTCATGAAAGGTGGAGCCAAATAGATCACTCTACAGATTGTTCATATGTGGTTTGGTCGTACATGAAAAATTCTTATTGAGTACACATCTTATAACCTAAATCTGACTTTGGTCCGGGTCCAGGTCAAGTCCCCTCTGAATCATTCAGGTAAGTTTGCTGATGGACCAGGCCACCTGGGCCTGAGACAATAATCTTAGCACGTTTAATATTTCGTCTGAGCTTGGATTAAGTAATAGAAAGCACAAGGCCCAGGCCACTTAGAATAAGGAATGCATATAATTTGGTGATAATTTATCCAAAAGATTTACTCGAAAGCATGGTTTAGACCGTCCTGATTGAATAAATGCTCTGGCTTGGGCCGAATACGGGACTGTTTTTCTAAAGTCAGGCCAGGCCTGGATATGTCTTAGCCCGGCCTTGCATCCCCATGAACACCCCTAAGGCCTGCTCCGGAAAGATTAGGGTTCTAAACGGGTCGGTTTCGGTCTGGGTCCATCATCAGAACCGTTAAGGAGAAGGTGGAATCGGATCCGGACCCGGAACCTATTTCTTGGCTATGGAATCTGAACCAGAACCATATATAGGGCTAGATAGGGAATTATATTTAAAAAACTATGGTTTTTAGGAGTGGTTTTTTAAAATTGAGGTAATATATCGGGTCCACGGATCTAAACTACAGTGGAACCGTATCCGGACCCATTTATTTATCAGAGGCTAAATAAGGACCTAAATTCAGTTTTTAACGGATCAGAACCTTAAGAAAATCAAAGAATCGGACAACCATTTACATCCCAGGATAATACATTCGGCCCGGCTCAAACCCAAATTCTCATCTCTACTTGGAGAGTACACTCACTTAATTCAGTTACTACTCACTATAAAAATCAGTTTAGTTCAAGTCTCCTTCCAATTCAAATGCCAAGAACTCCCGCCCTTCTCCTTACAAGACACCAACTCCTATCACTCATCCAAACATGCCCCAACGTTTCCCTGCTCAAACAAATCCAGTCCCATGTCCTTATCAGAGGCCTTTGGTGTGACAATTTCATCGTCTCACGCCTCATCGCCTTCTGCGCCACATCAAACTCCGGCGACCTTGACTACGCCCGCCTCCTCTTTGATCACTCCCCAAACCCCAGCCCTTATGCTTTCAACACCATCATCCGAGGCTACGCTAGCAGCGGCACTCCAATTCAATCCATCCTTGTCTTTCATGCCATGCTTGCTAATGCCATTTACCCCGATAAGTACACATTTCCCTTCCTTCTCAAGGCTTGCGCACGCGCCGCGTCTGCATCTTTTTATCAATTAGGTCCAACACTTCATTCACTCCTTACAAAGTGCGGGTTCGACCGAGACTTACATGTGCAAACCTCTCTACTGCACATGTATGCGTCGTCGAATTGTATTATGGCCTCAAAAGGGGTGTTCGACGAAATGCCCCAGAGAAGCACGGTGACATGGAATGCGCTCATTTCTTGTTACTTGAAGTCCAACCTCGCATTCGAGAGCTTGGCTCTTTTTGGGGAGATGGTGATGGGGGGAGTAGAAGTGAACGTCGATACATTGGTTAGCGTGTTGGGTTCGTGCAGAAGCTTGGGTGCGTTGATGTGGGGGAGATGTGTTCATGGGTTCATTATAAGGAAGCATGCCGCAATATCAGCTGGGGCAGAATTTGGTACTAGTTTGGTGGATATGTATGCCAAGTGTGGGAATTTGGAGAGCGCAGTTCGAGTATTTGAAACAATGGAGGTGCGCGATGTCTCTGCGTGGACGGCCATGATTGGTGGGTTGGCCATCCATGGCCATGGCAAAGAGGCACTCTCACACTTCCAAACTATGGTTGAGGAAGGGATGAAACCAGACGGTGTCACCTTCACTAGTGTGTTGCATGCATGTAGCCATTCAGGTTTGGTCCAAGAGGGTCTCGCAATCTTTCACTCCATGAGAGATGTTCATGAAATTGAGGTGCGAATCGAGCATTTTGGCAACATGGTGGACCTTCTGGGTCGTGCTGGGCTTGTGAGAGAAGCCGAGCGGTTTGTCAAATTAATGCCAATGCGGCCGAATGGAGTGATCTGGGGTACACTTCTGAATGCCTGCATGATTAATGGAGAATTGGAGGTGGGAGAAAGGATTGCAGAGAGAATTTTGGAGCTGGGATTTGAAGATTTAGACGGTTCTGTTTATGTGGTTATGTCTAATATATATGCCAATGTAGGGAAATGGGATGAGGTTGGGAAGGTGAGGGAGATGATGGTTAAGATAGGTGTGAAGAAAGCATGTGGGCATAGCTTTGTTGAGGTCAATGGTATAGTTCACAAGTTTTTGGTGGGTGATACAACACATCCCCAGACAAATGAAATCTATAGGTTGCTGCATAGAATCACACATGAAATAAGACTTGAATGTTTTTGTTATTCAAGAGTCATGTCCTAGGATGTCCATTGCCACTAAACACTTTTTTTTTTTTTTTTCATTCCTGTTCTGGCCCATCTGGAGCTGAGCTGTTTCGGCCAGTTTCGTTGTATATGGGCTAACCATTAGGCCTTTGGGCTGAGTCTGCCTTTAACATTTTGGCTCAGTAGTTAAACACAAGGAGCAGATGCGAAGGCCTGCTTGGATCCCAACTAGATGGGAGAATCAAAGAAGAAAAATTCAGCACAGAAGGCCCTTTTAACTCAGTAATGGCCTGGCATGTACCAGCTTTGGCCCAGCCAAGCCCCAAGCCCGTGTTCAACCGGTACACACAGGCTTCAACCATGTATTGGGTTGAGTCTGGTTCTGGTTGGGTTGTTCTAGTCTCAGGGTAATGACTATAGGGCCTGACCCGTTTATTAATTGGATGGAATATCTGTAACAA